>VZRF01008113.1:225450-360861 GCA_013396875.1 Vireo altiloquus | reverse complement strand
CCGGCCGACGCCGAGGTCCCGGCAGGGGCTGCGGGTGCAGCGCGTTCGGCCCCTGCCTGGCAGCAGATGCCTCGGTCAGCGCCGCGCCCCCGCCGGAGCGCCCCCGGCTCCCGNGCTGGAGCCGGGCGAAGGCGACCGCCAGCCCGGCGGAAAGTCCCGACCGCTGTGCGCCGTCTCCCCCCGCCCCGCACTTCCTCTCCCGCCCGCTCGGGCTGGAAATCCCCGGCGAAGCCCGCTGCTCTCCGGGCTCCTCCCAATCACCGAGGGCGGGCCCGCCACAGCCGCTCAGCGCGCAGGCGGCAGCCGGGGGCCGGGCTTACCCTGGCCGCTGGCCCCGACTGCACCTGATGCCACCGTCACCCCCCTCCCGCGGGCACGACTCGGGCAGAGGGGCCCCGCGCCCGGCGAAGGAGGCGTGGGCTGGGCTGCAGGGGACGGAGCGTCCCGC
The DNA here is from genome assembly GCA_013396875.1 of Vireo altiloquus. Lineage (NCBI taxonomy): Eukaryota > Metazoa > Chordata > Aves > Passeriformes > Vireonidae > Vireo > Vireo altiloquus. The sequence goes on along the minus strand of VZRF01008113.1, from coordinate 360,413 downwards.
TACGGGCGCGGGGTGGTGCCGGCGGAGCCGTGGGGGCTCGGCCGGAGCGCGGGCGCCGCTGCTGGGCACTGGGGGAAGGAAGGGCGCGGGGATGGCGCCGGGACGCGGGGCTCCGGGAGAGCGGGATCGGCGCGGCGGAGAGCCGCCCGCTTCCCCTGCCCGTCCCGAGGGAGGTGCAGCAGCCGGGGCTCAAAGACGCGCCGCGAACACAATAGCGTTTATTAAACAAAGAAAATGCCAGTGGGAAGAACGAGAGGGAGGGAAAACAGCGGTTGGGAGGGGGAGAAGAGTCTGGAAGAGATCAGGACAGAGGAGCGAGCCGGAGCCGCTCGCGCCCCGGGAGAGGCCGGTCGGGACGCCCCGGCAGCCGCCGGCCGTGGGTGCCAGCCCCGAGTCCGGGGGGAGGGGGGTGTGCCCTGCCCGGTGCCCCGGGGGTGCGAGAGGCATCCGCGTCCCCTCCGCAGGCGACCGGGAAAGGGTACGGCGCTGGCAGCCCATAGAACCTGTCGCTCCCGGCAGCCAGGTGAAATAAATGCCTGTGTCGTGCTCCGCTTGCATCGCGGCGTGTCCTGACCGGGGAATTTGCCCGGCCTGTACTGGCTGACTCGCTTTTGCACGGGGCATCGTTGGGCGTCGTGGCTTGTCATGTCCCCGCCGCCTCACCGGGCTGCGGGTAGAGAGGGAGGGAGTGGGAGAGGGGGAGAGGCGGCTCTGGCGCAGAAGCGGCGCGGGGGCTCAGCCGGAGCCGGGAATGCCCAGCCGGACCTGGGGATGGGGGGCTTAGCCGGAGCCTGGGTCCAGGGTGGGCTGGAGGAATTGCCCCACAGGGGCCTTCGGAGCCCCGGGTGCAGCGATGGGGCTGGCAGCTGGGACAGCCGCAGCTCTAAGGAATGTGCGGAGCTGAACACGGAGAAATGTGTGGTGTTTGGCTAATTTCAGTGGGATGAGGTCACCGTCCTTTTTGGATGTTGTTTATCGAGGGATCACTAGGGAGGAACAGTTGGATGCGTGATCCTGAACGGACAAGCTTTGCGTCATAGTTGCCGCTTGCAGCATCTCCACGCGTCCCGAAATCCATCGTGACCCTCCTCGGTCTTCATCTCCCGGCTCTCTGTAACGCCCACGCCGAGCTGCCCTGCAAAACCTACACATCTCTAGCTCCGGCACTGTCCTCACCAGCTTCTAAATCACGAAGCTTGGCCGCACTAATTCCCTCCTGTGTGCTGTTTTTCTCCTCATCCCACTTCTCTGCTTTCTCTCTTTCCCCCTCTCTCCCGCCTTTGCTGCTGTCCCCAGTCAAAGGCTGGCTTAGCTGTCAAGACAACTGCGGCTTTTGAAACGATGCCGTGAACCTGCCACCAGAAAGACAGTCTCAGACGGATGCCTTACATGTTCTCATCACTTGTTCGAGATTGCGTAGCTCTGGACCAGCAGAAAGGACTGCGCACCAAGCCTGGATTTCTCCAGCAGCAGGGCTGCAAATAAGTTTCTATCAGAGGCAAACCTGCAATTTCCTCCTTTGCCACTCTTTTTGCTGTTGTATATGTGTCCTCTTGTTTTGCCCTAAGAAAAGGAAAAATGGAGAAAACATAATAGGATTCCAGTGCTTGTAGCTCTAGCAGCCGTACTAATGTATTCTTCCCCAAAAAGAGAAAACAAATTCTTATGCCATTTAAAGATGTCAGAAGCCTTTCCACATTAAAAAAATGTCTGTAGCCAAAGGGATAAAATAATGATTTAATGAAATACCTACCATTTCAATTGCTTTGGCGATTTTTTTTTTCTTTTTCCATACTGTGACTACAACATTTCAGAGGTTTCTAATACAATTATTACAGTAAGATATGTCACCAATATTTAGTCTTTAATTGGTTTGGAATTTTGTGTTATAAGCCATGTTTTCTCTGGGGCTTAAAGTGCTGTCTCAAGGCTGCTGCAACATGCTGAACACTTCTGCTTGGCAGTAGTATTTAGAATATAGTCGTTGGAGGGGTGGCTACTTAAGACAGCAGAAATTATAGTAAAGACCAGGGAGTAACTCTATATTTTAGTAAAATGGCTTAAAGAAATAAAATAATAGTGCATTACATTGGAAAATCTCCTGAGAGTGATAAAGAATAAAAAAAAAAAAATCCACTGAGAGAAGAGTGGTAATCCCTTACAAACTTGGACAGGGATGCTTATTTCCAAAAACTATTTGGAAGACATAGAAGAGCAAACGGCATGTGATTATGGAAAGCTAATTTCTCAGCTACAGACTGGAAGGTACCACTGGGAACTGGTAGGGCTTAAATGTTCTGGAGTGTTGTAGAAACTCGATTTCTCAAGCAAACAGTCCATGAGAGAGGATGCTATTTTAGGCCTGGTATTAATAAGCAGCAAGGACCTTGTAGAAGGCCATAGTGTTGAAACCAATCATGAACTGAGTGATCACAAACTAATCTAGCTGAAGTTAAACTGCAGGAGGGACAAATGCAGATATTTGACTAAGACTTGGGATTGCAGAACAGCAAACTTAGAGAAATGAGGAAAATTCTTGAGGCTGACATGATGGATGAACCCAAAGATGATTTTTGCTTAAAGATATTGGAAGAAGCAGCAAATAGCAATTGCCAAAGCAAGGATTTGTTCAAGGTTAAAAAGATTAGAAGCAATACCCTGTGCCTAAAACACTATAGTGAAAGAAGGGAGGTGGTGATGCTGGTAGTTCTACTGCTCTGACCTTACTATGGGGGTGAGTTCCTCCATGAGAAAATGACTGTGAGCTGCCAGCAGAATGGCTGTGGAAAAGGCTCACTTGAGTCTATGATGCACAAAGCATGGTATTTTTAGTAGAGAGAGGGAAGTATTAATATAGCTTTACACAATACAGCTAAGGAACCTTGTTTGGAAAATTGCATCCAGTTCTGGTGACTTACAGTCGGAAAAGATTGACTCAGGTTGCCACAGGTGCACAAGAGGAATACTGGAGTGGCAAGGAAGCAGAGTATCTGTATTCTTGAATGGGAGCTGCAAGCAAGCAAGCTTAGCTTCCTTAACTAGCCAAATTAAGCCAAAATAGCATGATTCACACAGTAAATATCAAGGAAAAAGTACTATTTAAATTAAAGAATTATGCTAGCACAGTGATGCGTGGTCATAAATAGGTCACGAGTATACTTAGGTTGAAAAGCTTTCTAACCATTCCAAGAGCAAACAAACAGTACTCCAGGCACAAACACCTACATGTTTTTAAATCGGCATGATTCCTTGTTGTGTCCAAAGGGGATTTAAAGAAGACTGAGCTGCTGACCTTTGACATTGTACTGTAATCATTCCCAAGTTTCAGGCCTGCTTCTGGTCCTCTGCCCCATCTACATTTGGCTTGTGAGGTTTTTTTCAACTGCCTCTGAGGCACTGGAAATTTGTCAGAGACAGGATGTAGAAAGGGCTGGTGACATTAAGTCATCAGGTGGTTTGTGGTGCATCTTGCTCACAGGCATACTGTGATTGCCAGATTTGTGTCACCACAAAACATTTTCCCTCAGGTGAGCCTGGCAAAGGACTGTTTTGTGTTCCCCTGACACCTTCTCAGAATCTTCTGGGAGGTTTAATTGGTAAATATAGTGCTACATGGGTACTGGTTATAATCTCTGATACTGTGCTTGAGAGGTTTAGCCCTTTACTGCAGTTCTTAAGTTTATTACCTCTTACCAAAAAGGGTCTGGTGACCCTTGATGAGTGGGGATGCAGAAAAGTTATTGCTTTGAGATCTCCTAAACAAAATGGCCATTATGTGTTTGTAGAGAGGAATCATTCCCAGTCCTATCTTCCCAGCAGTGGCATCAACAAGTTATTTTTAACGCTGGAAGTAAACCTGAGAGAGGGAGAGAGAAAGAGGGCAGCAAACCATTGTTTCTTGTGTGAATTTACTTATTGCAATTAACAGTCATTCAGCTGAACATTTGTAATTGGGAATGGTACAGTACATCCTTATTAACCCAGCTGTTCCAGGTGCAATTTGGCACTGCTTCTGTATGGAATGCCAGCTCTAAGTGTTGTGGTTCCTGTGCTTCATGTAGCTTCTCCAGTTTCTGCAGTAGGCGATTGTGGTTTTTTCCTAATCAATACCTATTGTGGATCTAAGCAACACTTAGCAGGAGCCAGTTTCTACATTTCTGGAACTGAGGCAGTTATTTTACTTGCAACTTCCTCATCCTATGCTCTAGGTTGAAGATGCTTATTAACAGAATAATAAAATCATTAAATTTATATTCTTTTTTATTGCTGAAGCACTGCCCAAAATGCCCTGTATTGTGGGAATACACATTCATTTATTGCATCCTATACATGAGATAGGGGTTCTTCAGGGTTTATTTCAGCTGCTCCTAGGCAATAATGTCTAATGTGATAGCCCATTTGTTTAGGGGGAAAAAATTCCCCTGCACAAGCTATGATTTTCTACTTTAATTTCCTAAAAAGTGACAGTTTTCCAAATGACAAGCTTTTGAGGTGAAACATCCCCCAACTCTTCCAGAAGTAAGTTATATTATGCCTTTATGCATTTGCTATGTAACACTTTTCCTTTCCTTCAAGTTAATTTTAATTCCCAAGTTAACTTGTAGAGCTACTTAACAATTAACAAGAAATATTAGTATGGTATAACACAACTGCATTTCAGTAATCTTAGTGTCTTCTTACTGTCTTGTTGAGACTATTAAAAATATATTGAGGTCCCCAGGCTCCCCTATTATAAAGACTGCCATTGTGCCCATGCCAAATTGACTTGGGAGTCAAATGAAATTTTGAGTGCATGTCAGTGGATTCCCAAAGAGGCCTGTAAAGTGGCTCACGTGAACTCTAAGCTGTGCCTGGAAAAAGAGACAAGATACAGCTCCACAGCAGGGAATTACTAGAGCACAGCAATGCCTCAGCTATATGTCTGCCTCTCAGTATGGCTGCAAAATCAGAGCTGTGATGGGAAGAGTGCAAACTCAGCAAGATCAGCTCTCCACCATATGGAGATTTCCCTGTGACAGCTGAATCTGAATATAACTGATAAAAGCGTCTTAAAGGCTGCTTTGTGCTTTTGGAGCAGCACAAAGAAGCTTTATCAGGAAGAAGGATTTGGTCCAAAAGATTTCTCCAGACATAAAGTGTCAGTTATTATGCTAGTTTGTAACTAGCAACTGCAAGGATTCTGTTGAAACCTGGCAAAGTAAAAGGCTGACATGAACATAACAGCTGTATTGATTTATTCAGATGCCCTCATTTTCTGGATGAAATATCCTTAGGATGTTCTGATATTCTCAGGATCTTTTCTCCATCAAGAATCTCAGAATCCAATCATACAAGAGAACAAGCCTTACCTAATATTATCAGGTGGGTATACTTTCATTGCTAAGAGTCTTTCATTATTGTAGAAATTGTTACAGGCTCTTCTTCAGCAATCAATAATAGCTCTTTCTTCAGAGTGATGTAACTACTTTTACTTTCACCTTTTCTGCATGTAGTCATGGGAACACCAAACAACCTGTGAGAATCAGGCTTAGAAATAATTTGAGCATTGGAGATGATTGGGATGTGGTCGCTGTCTCATAATTTTCCTGGCTTCCATCTTAGCTGTGTGCCTTAACCCCAGTGCTGTCAGAGCATCAGAACAGGTCTGAGAGGTTTTTTCACTCCCCCCCTTTTTATTGACAAGGCTCTGGGTAGTTCTAAAGGGATATTTCAGAGTCTTCTGGAAGGTTGTTTGAGCCTCTGGATGTTCTTTTGTTGTAAGTAAACATAAAAGGTGCATTTCCAAACCCTGAAGTATTCTGTCCTGAATTCACATGCAGCCTGACCCATGTAGACCAACTGGACTTCGGTACTGACACAATTACCTAGGGATGGAGCCTCTGTGTTTGCTGCCCTGGCAGATTCCTGAAGAGAAACCAGTCAGGAGCAATCATCATATAAAGAACAGTTGAGAGAAGGCTCTAGGCTCTTCTCTCATCACAATGGTTTCCTTTGTCTTAACATACATCCAGTGCTTTAGTGGATCCACACTTGTGCAATCCAAGATGTGCACCACCTGTATGATGGCACAGTCCTTCTCTCTGGCTTTTAACCTAAATCTTATCATCCCTTGTTCATCTGCCTCTTGTGACTCCACAGTTTTTCCCACTGTTCTTAGCAATTTTCTCACCTTGTACAGTAAAATGGTAGTTCAGGTTTACAGTTTCCCAGGTGCCATTCATTCTGTCTCATGACAGTATGCACAAAATGAGGCAACTCTAGAGAAGCAATAATAATCCAGCTGTTTGTCTGAAGATGCCTCTGAGCTGGAAATTCTATTTATCCACCCAAGTCTTCAGAGTTAGGAGACATCAGCATATTCACTGGCTGATATTTAGAATAATTTCACTTTCACCTATAATTTTTTATCACAGGGGTTGGGGAGGTTTCCAACCTGTGCATGTGAACAAAATGACTAAAATACCAGGTGGGATTGGGAAGAGAATGGCTGTCTTGGGATGAAAACAACTGGCTATGTTAGCAACCCCCACATACTGCATTGTTAAAACCCAAGAGCAGGTATCTAGTTTAAACGTATCTTCAGGGAAGCATGATTATATTCAAATATTTTCCTTGCTGAGTTTCAGCATTCTCTGTATCAAATATGCTCAGTTTTCAAGTAAAAAAAGTAAAATCCAAGTGCTCTCAGGACAATTTCAGCCTAGCCCCTATGAATCAAGCTTCCCTTCTTCTGCCTTCTTACTGGTTATGATGAATGCTCTGTGAGCCACATTACACCCTAATCAGCATTTGCATAATCTTTACTATCTCTGTGATTGCAGTATGAGGGGGTTATATATAAGCTAGACAGTAATTAACAGGAGCTAGAAAGATCCCAGTTCCAATGATTAGCATGAGGCAGCAATGACTCAAGAGCTGTGAGTCTTTCATGTACAGCATTTGGAAGAGAGCTACTGTGCTAGGAGAACTACTTTGAGTTTCTTAATTAGGAGGGACTATTCAGATTTTTGGTGCAGACCCCCACAAAAGCCCAAGCAGTAAAAGGAATCCAGACAGATCTGTTGGACATTGTGTCTTCAATTACTGGATATAATCTTCAACAATTCCACTGTAGCAGCTGCTGTTTTGGTATTGGGGGGATAACAGACAAGTTCTATTGGCACCAACCCCCACAAGAGCCACATCCATCAGAGAGGAAGCTGCTCCTGCTCTTCCAGATACTGAAAGACCTGTTGTGGAAGTGGTGACATTCTAGCTAGGAGTCTGCAAAGGTCTGAGCTAGAAGTATTCAAAAAATTCCTTTGAAGCCTTCAGATGACTGGACAGGAGTGTGCCTGACAAACTGTCTTGTAGATTTTTCCATAGTAAATGCATGAGCTACTTCTCTCAGCAGTGGTCATCTGCTGTAGCCATGGGATGGTGTCTCAGTCAGAGGCCTCTCCCTGCCGAAAAACGGGCAGAAGGTGGTAACACTTTGCTGTAGCTGCCCTTGAAACACAGAAAGGTTGCTTAGGCTGCAGCTCCATAAAGAACCATTGGAGCAGTGGAAGATTTAGGGAGACGCCATGTTACAGGACACACTTAGCAGTCTGCTGCCAGTATAGAAAACAAGTATTCTTTGCAAATCAAAATGAATTTTGCATTTATTTGTTCATAAGAACAGATAATAAGAGAACAGAACCTGTTGTCAAACTGCAAGCCCAGACACTCTTGTAATTTTAGCAGATGGAGCCAAAGGAGCCCCAGAATATTCTAAGGACAACCCTCTCACTTTAATAAAAGCAGGCAAATGTCATCAGTGGATTTGAGGACAAGGAGCTGCTGTGTTCAGCCTCAAATGGAATAGCTGAACTCTCAGGATTCCTAGGGAGCTGAGACAATGGGACTTCACCACTCACTAGGTCACACCACAGCAGTTCCCAGGTCCTTCACTTTTTCATCCTTCCTAGTTTGTATCCCAGAGAGATAAGAGCCTTTTTCTGATCCTGTACCACATTCCTGAGTTCAGTCCTCAATGTCTGCTCCAGCTTCTAAGTGCTTTCATATCCTGAATTAAATGCTCCTCTGTTGCAGACAGATGCAAGTTAAGATGCTCAAAATCTTCTGTCATCTTTGCACTGAATTAAAAGCCGTAAAAAGCAAATTCTTCTTTGGCCTCAGTCTTACCTTAGGAATGCTATTTTGTCTTTGTGCAATTGCTGCAGACTGAGACCAACATAATCCAGAGCAGAAAGAGGCCCCAAACCTCTTCTGGGCTGTTTAAGATACTACACAGTCATAAAACCAAAACCCAGTATCCCTCCCTCCTCCAGTTTCCCCAAGGTATCAGGAAACATTCTGGTCTTAGATCCAAAGTAGAAAGCTGTGGTGTTTGCACTCACTTTCTTGGAGTTACTCCCAATCCATACTGTGGTAACAGACTGTCGACTCAGCTGGGAACAGAACTTTTTTTCATTAGCTGGGCCTCCCATTTCAGTGGTTGTGGAGAGAGAAGGTGGCAATCTGCATCTTTCCCTGCAGAAGGAAAGCTATTGCCAATGATATTGCTGCTAAAATATAGCGCTGCATCTTTTATAGACCTCAAGAAGTTCTTTATTTATAAGAAGGGCATTTCTAAACCTCAAACACACATGAGGAGCTACAAATTGCCAATTCTCACAATCTTTATCATAAGTTTTGTGATATTTGAGGCTTTTTCCTCAAAGTACCAGCTCTTGGAATGATGTGATTATGTTAAAAACTCTCATTTTTCTTTCATTTAAACAAAAAGACAGTAATTTTCCAGCTCTCATGGTTGTAGATAGACGCTTAAAAATAAAAACTGAGCACACAGCAAAGGCTGAAGAATCAGAAGGCAAAGCAAAATGAATTGAACATATATTCACTTCTAAACATTATGACTAGAAGTTCCTTTCATAATACCTTTTTTTAAAGATCTGACTCATAATTTTTAAATGATTCAGTTTGGCAATACCATATAGATTCATTATGCTCTTGGATAAAATTCTTTGTCACCCTAAAGGCTAAATTGAGCCAAGACTAAGTTCACTATAGACTGTTACATGTATTGTCTATTCTTGGCTTTTTAAAAACATCATCTGCTCTTTAAAAAAACTCCGGAACACAATGAAGACTAAATCTTTCATCTAGGTGAGCTCCAGTATATGACAAATATAAAAATTGAAAGGCACAATGGAAATAGAAGCTAATAAAACTTGAAATAAGTGAGATTCATTTCTTTAAAGTCTAACTTTTCTCATACCCACTGGACCACAGTCTGTTCTGGGTTACACTAGGGTAAACTCAGACTAAATCCAGTGAAACAATCTGACTTTATTGGTCAAAACTCATATATTTTGCTGTGAATTTTTATCAGTTCCGCTAAGTGTATTTGTCATTCCATTTCTACTTCCACCACTTATATCAAAATCTAGTAACAACAATGTGACTGGGGGATTGAGGAAGTTCTAATATTAAGCCTGTGTGTGCAACTTCAGTTTGCATGATACCCCTTCTGCCCTGCTTCTGAGTGTGTATTCTGAAGCCCTTAATGATGCAATCACGGTTTTTCCACAGGATCTGCTATTTCTCTGAGTAAGAGATCACTCTTTTGAGGTTTAGATATGAAGCATGCAGCAAGAGGGACTCCTGCCTTCCAGATCTGTATTTGACTTTATCCTTAAAGAGGAAATTGGTGCTACAGAAACCAAGCCCTTTAGAAAGTATGTGAAAAGTGGGTATGTGCACACTCAGCTAGTAAGGAATCCAGGATTGCAAAGAGTTTAACATGCTGTGCTACAAACACCTTCCATGAGAAGGGAAAAGCATGCAGCCTGCGGAGGAAACACTATCCAGGAGTCATACTTGCAGTCCTTTAATTCATAATCAGAAGGTGTTGTCCATTATGCTGCCAGAATGCTGTTGTCAAGGTCTTTGCTTGGACAGATGCACCCTATAATCAAAGTTGAAAGATGGATAATGAAATTTATCTCTAAAACCCCATCTAACTTCTCCCAAAATAAGAGAGCAAAATGAAACCCTTGCCAAGCTGATATGAACATCAGTTGAGTGTTTGTGAAGCCCACAAGAACTGCAGTGATGAGTACTTGAGAGAAAATTTTAGGACTTGAGCTAACACATCACTGACAAAAAGAGGAATAGAGGTCTTACATGGTTACTCTCAAATCCTCCAAAACCAAGAGCACTTATCCCTTAAACCCTCTTCTAAAATCCTGTTTACTGCCTAAGAGAACAATCCAGCTGGTATTCAAAGGGCAGAAAAGAAGAATGTACCAGAGAAAAACAAATATATAGCACCCTTACTTAGGAGGAAACAGATGGCTTTTAAAACAAGCCTGGATAACACAAAATAAATATGTAGGGCGCCACACATTAAATACTGCAGATAAAATGACTAAGGGGTCCTCTGTCCATCTTGTGTATCAAAGAAATTCAAGTCCTTTGAAAAGAACAGTATCCCACTAAGGACTGCATCATAACACAGTCTTTATTCTGACACTTTTCTGAGTCATCTGAATTTCTGAATCACCTGAACTTCAACCTCATTGTCGCTTGTACATGTGGATTTCTATTTTGAGTTGAGGGCAAGGAGACTGATGACTGATTTTTTTTTTTTGTGTGTCATCCAGAGTCATTCATATTCTCACACTCAGAGACACTTTACATGCACTCCACAAACTTCTACTGCTTGACCTAATGGAGCAGCTTCTCACAAGGCTGCAATGCTGCCGGATGCTCTGGAGGAAGAGCTCCTCTGCTGCCACCACAGCATCACTGCTGCTTAACCACAGCAGAACAGCAAGGCTCAGCAGCCTGAATGCCTCTCCATGCCCTGATGGGGATGTGTTGCACATCTTGATGGGCACTCCCCTAAAAGGGACCCTACTTCCTCTCATGCTGCTCATTTTTCCCAGTGTTTGAACTTCACTCTCCATTCAGGGATCCCGTCCTCATCCCAGTCTCTTTCTCATTATAACCTCCAACTCCAATCTCCATCCAAGTACTGTTCTCTTTCTACACTCTCAATGCCTTTGCACCAAAGAACAGCCATCTTTTAATCATTTTCATTCCTGTTCTTCTCCCTTGAGCTTGTACAATTTCCCTTTCCCTCTAAGCCTGTGCCCCACACACAGCTATCACACACACACATTGACACCTTTGCCAAAATAAACATCCATTTTAACGCCATGGGTGTTAAAATAAACACCAAAATAAAGACCATGGGTTTTTGGAGACAGCCATGCTGCGATCTGAACCCTTGTTAGTGCATGAACACAACAAATAACACAAAGTATTGAAACACAGTAAGAAACCATGCAGGAGTAAGGGACAGTATGTTTGTTGATTCAAGTTCACAGTTTCCTTGTCCATCATGCAGTGCACTTCAGCTGCACATTTTAAAATAGTTATAGGAGGGTCCAGGAAGCCTGAAATCTGTCTAGAACTGCAAGGTTCAAGAATCAAGAATTTTAACATGCTGTGATCTTCTTAGGAGACCAAAGGAAGGGGGCTAATTGGGCTTAACACACTTTTTCCTGCAACACTAGGCTTGGTTTTACAACCCAAATGGAATGGGAATGTGAGGATATTTATTGAATGGGAAGTAAATCCAGACTCAGTCCATTCTATACCCTTAAAAATTAGGCAAAAATCACAAAATCCACAGACTTCTCATGGCATAGTCAAAGGCCTTTTGTCATTGAAGAAGGTCAAGGAAAACAGGTTTGAAAATCTAAAATTTACTTAATTTCTAAAGAAAGAAAGAAAAAGAGACAACACCAGATAATTTTACCATGAAGCATTAAAAAGTGCAACTGAAAGGGTCAGAGTAAATACAGCATAACCTGAAGCCTTCAAAGAGATAGTAATAACACACTTAATAAACAGTGTCCAATTTTTGTGCCCTTGGAGTATTCCAGTAATAACTGGAATAACACTGACTTTTGTCTCTAATCTTATACGTCTCTTTTCCCACAGTTCAGAGAAACCCTGCTGTCTGGAATAAAGTTCTGAGGAGACAAAGACAGAACAAGACTAGGCATGACTAGCTAAATTAATAGGGATGGCCTGGGATGCTGAGACTCCGAGATAGGTGCTGTAATATCTGGAACAATTATTCTCCCCCTTTGTTGTCCCTCAAGAATCTTTAATTATTTCATGCAACAGGTAAAAGCTTCAAAAGGTTCTTCAGAATCTTCTCTTGTAGCATAGTTCCAGCTCTGCCTCAATGCTCTGCTGATCGACAGGAGGTGAATGGATCTCTTTGTCAAGTGCTCTAACCCCTGCCTCTTGTGTCATCTCCAGCAGCTGACACAGAAACAGAACAAACATCAACAACCTAACACAATAAAGCAAAGTTTCAGGCATCAAGCTCCAGTTTGAATTCTGAAAGGAGACAGGCACTGCCTGGTGGCGTGCAGTCAGATGTCTCTCCCATGGGAAGGGATGGATTTAAAGCTTCGGTCAGATGGCCTCTTGAAAATGGAACTGTGGCAGTGCAAGGAACGTCCTTGTCCTTCAGCTACAATTCCTGGCCTGAAAACTGTTGCTTTCCCTTAGCTGGCTGGCAGAGGTTCTTGTGACCTAACTTGCCTGCCTCAGTGGTGAACTGGTCTGACATTGCCCTGGGGCGGGCGAGGAGTGCTCAGGAGAACTGCTATGGTGCAACAATGGTAACCTTGGGCAGGGACGTGACCACCTCCGACAGCTGGAGGGATGATCATGTCTTAAATTGCCTCAGTTTCTTCTAAAGTGGTGATGTTTATCCAAGGATATCTCCTCCTTTCAGTGCCTCCTATTTTTGGTAACTGGCATTGCAGTAGAGTGGGTTTTGGGATCTTCTTCTGATATTACCTTGCTACTTCTGTACACTCTGGGGGCAAGGGGTCTGGCACAGATCTGCAGATCCTCCTGTGGCTGGTGTGCCACATTAGCCATGTTCTAATTACCCCATCAGTAGGGCAGTCCACCTTTCACAGCAAGACAATGCACTAACAACCCAAAGGCACTAGTAAAAGACAGGAAGGAGGCCACAAGGATTTTTTTCTCATATCAATCTCACCACAAAGTTGGTCAAGTTTAGCCAAGAGCCACTTGTTTCAAAAGAGAATATTCTATAGCTAAAATTAATTGTAACTCTTACATGATGGTCCAAATAATAACTTGAAATGGATCTTTAACAGAATAAAACCAATAGCAGCAGACAGGCTTGGAGATGCCAGATGGTGCCTGCCCAGTCTTTAGGGTTCCCAGACATGCACAAAGCCAGCAGGCTGCCTTTTAAACCTTGAATGTTTTCACTACCAACTGACTTCAGTTTTGCCCCGTCTTCTGCCTCCCTCCCTCCCTCATCATCACTATGGTGACTACTGTATTGCAGCCTTTGAAACTCTCTCTCTCTCTCTCCCTTATTCATCCTTTTTCCTTTAGCATCCCTTTTCCTTTTGACCCAATCCTGCCCTTTAAATGATAGGATCAGCTCTGGACTGAGGCTGAAGTCATCCCAGCTGTCCAGCCTGTCCCTGCTGTGTGCTTGTCTCATTGCTCATCAATCACCTCCTGAACTACCTCAGTTTGCCAAGCAACATTTTAAGGCAAACTGAAATAAGCAACAGTTCACCTTGAAACACACGCTCCCAACTGTGACAGCCAAAGAACTGACTGACAAGCAGCCGTACAACAAAGGGGAGAGTAGGAGAACTAATGTCCTAAGGTAAACTTTCCCTTCTCTTAAAACAGTCTCCTCCATAATACAGGTAATGAATGCTCATCCATCTTCCTCTTATTGATTTAATCTTATGTCAAACCTACCTTTTCACATATTCTGGAAGAGGTCCTGTTTCCCTCCACGTGTCACCCAGCATCAGGAAGCACAGCGACTGAGACAGGAGCAGGGTTCAGAGATGATAACGAGCTGTGTTGTTTCTGATGCAAGACACAGCCGCAGAGGCTCAGAAGTGCTAACTCAACTTCAGCTTGGCAAATGAAGTCCGAGGCTTCAGATAGAGCATCTCAGCCCTGTGTGTCCCCCTTAATGTATTGGAAGAGAGAGAAAATATTAAAAGCATCGGATATGTGAAGGATCAAGTACAAATGTTATTTTGACATGACTTGCTCCCTTTCACATTTTATACCGATTTCCTATAGAAATAAAGCTTATGAGATCAGCTGGGCAATGCACATCTCTCACCCTTCAATCTTCTTTCCCCCATTAGCCAATTTCAAGAGCACTTAACAGAAAGTGAAGTCCTTCAGGCTTAATTAAATTCTTACGGGATTTATAAAAAACAGTGTCCAGGAAGCAGAGACCATGATTTGGACTTTCCCGAGTTGACCTCTGATGATTTGTCTCACCCAATTTCTAGAATATCACTTTGCTTTAAAAGACTGGGGCACGGGGGGAAGGGAGTGGGATGGAAGGGGTGAATTATGTGTGGAATGTTTTAAGGGAAAAGCAAAGGGAAACATAGGGCCGTGGTGAGCACAGTGCATCAACTAATGCCATCCACAACAGCCACTGCAGTGCTGTTGTGGTGAAGGTCACAGACATGATCCTCACAGCCACCCTCAGGCAGCATGCCATGGACAGGCAGTGAGGGGAATAGGGCAAGATAATGCAATGCCAAAAACGGTGTGAAGAAACCAGGAAGACTTACATAGCTGTGTAACTGTGGTCACACCAGTGGGACCAACAATCTTCTCCTGAGCAGTTCACCTTGTGGTCCAGGCAAGGACTAACCAAACCCTGGCCTAAAGGCCTGAAGTCTGACTTAATACAAGCCATAAAAGGACACTGTACATTAGGGATACGTCGTCCAGGAGATGTCTAAATATAGCTTTACATGAAATGAACATGGGGTGCTGACAATGACTGCCACGAATGTGCGACCTTAGGATAAGGATGAAAAATTAATCAATTAAAAATGTATAATAAGAGATAGCAGCCATGAGGAAGTGCACTGCATAGTGCAAAGGGCTGATTGAGTACCAGGGAGCAGCTGTGGCTCAGTTCTTCCACCTTTAGCTGCTGTGTCATGTAAGCCATGGTACTGGTGTTAAACTGCTGTCCCCCCTATCAAGCGCTGGGGTGAGCCCTGTGCTATCTAGAGCCCTGTGAAAGAGCTGTGCAATGGCAGGCAGCAGGAAAAAGGCATTCCCTAGCTGGTTTGTGGTCAGTGGATACATGGTCAACAGTGGAGATGGGCTGTTGATGGGTCCTGTCTCTGGAACAAAGCAAGTTCTGGAGAGTCTGTTGTGGTTAATGGAGATGTGAGAGACCTTGAGAGATCACCAGTGGTGGAGGGGTGGGAGGAGATACTGCCCTGTTTCCCTGGAGCTCCCCATGTACTGGGAGCTGTTACTGCTTGACCACAGCCCTGCCGTTAGTTATGCTGACAGCAGCAGCTCACACTGCCCTGCAAAGAGAATGATCAAGTCAGGGGAAGGGATGGGTTAAAAAGGAGGAGGAAATGACAAGATGATCTCAAGAGAAACCTGGAGCAGCAGAAAAACACAGAGGCTGTAAAGTGCAGAGAAGATGGAAAGGAGGATGAAAGGCTGAAGGCAGCAGAGCAGCTGTGGGGTGGTCAGGGGGCAGAGTGGCTGAAGAACATGAAAGTTGCAGGGCACGACATGCTTTATGCTCTATGCAGAGATAACAGTAGATTTGAGTATAATTAACTTAAAAGTCAATACTGCCCTTTACATGATAGGAACATAGATCTGCAGAGAAACAGGCTTCATTATTTTTCCTGCTTACAGGGTGAACTACTCTCTGGGAAAGTCACTCTCTGGCTGGCTCTCGTAAGGTACCGGAGGTGACAACAACTGTCCGTTTTAGCAAAAAGGGAAAAGGTTATTTTAAATAGGCCAGAGGAGATGTTGTTCTCCTTTGTTCCTCTGGAGCTAAAAAAAAAGACAAGCACACAGAAGGAGAGCAAGAGGGAAGAGCCACAGAGACAGAACAGACAGCGGCTGTTGTGGGGCTGACTCTTCCTCTCCATCTCATTGTGAAAGAAAGGCACAGCTCACACTCTTACCATTTCCTCTGAGATGATTTGTACCAGCACTGGGCTGGTCAGGGCACTGCTCAGCCTTCCTGAACACCCTTGCAGTACTCTAACAAAAATGCCATCTTGGCTGCCTGATCCACACTCTGAAATATGAGCACAAACAGACAGAGAAGAGAGAGGAAACAGGGAGAGGGAAGAAAGAAAATAAGAAACTGAAGCCCAACAGTGAAGATATTGACTAAATCCTTTCCATCAATTTCCCTAACTACCTAATTTTTCTGAGATAAAGTAGATTACACCCATTTTAGTAACTTAGTTTTTTCTGGGATTTGAGAAATTACTGGGCGGGGCAGACCTGGGAGTTAACAACTCCCCCCAGAAATCTCTTTACTTCACCTAGTGCTCATGGCAGACTCAATATGGGCAGAAACCCCACTCACTCATTATTTAACCTTTATTAATGACCTTTTAGTTTGCCATGTGAATCTACAGAACCCTGAGTCCAGGGCTTTTGTGCTAATCATTTCTGTGTTTTTTTTAATAATTTTATTACTTTTATTTTTTAAAAAATCTTGTGGGAGGAACTGAGTTCAGCCCTGAGTAACCCCAAAAACCTTATATCTGTTGATTTTCATGTTTTCACCTCTCTCAAGTCAACCACAGTTTGTTCTGCTGTAATTTAATGTAATGGACTCTTACAACTGCTGCAGTTAATGGCACCCAAGAAAATCCCCACTGACTGTGGCTGGAGCCTGTGTTTGGGGCATTTTGTTCATGGTGTTTTTGCATGATAGGCTGTAGGTCACAGGTGCTAACTCCTCTCTTCCTGCATTTCACTGGTGTCAGTCCCACCTCAGCCATCCCAACACAAATACTACTGTAACAGTGCAAACGCAAGGAAAAACAAGTTGTTAAAATATTGACCCTGCAGCATGGAGTGAAGCAGAGTCTCCTGAAAAATCCTTCTCTGCTCCATTTTATTAAACAAAAATAACCTGCAGAGGCCAGAGAGTCGAATATTTACCCAGGCCTCAGTAAAGAGATTTGATTTTTATTCTACTCTTGCCTCTTTCCTGTGAAGGATGGAGGATTAAAACAGCTCCCCAAGTGGACAGGGTGGTCTGAACAGGGCCCAGTGACCAGGTGAGGCAGCTGACAACCGGGGATGGTGCTGGGGCTGGTGGGGGAGAAGGGTCAGGAGCAAAGAAACCAGACAGGCTTTCTGCATCACTCAGTGACACACCTGCATGAAGTCACCCAAAGGACTGACATCCTCTAGGACATTTTACACACCTTAACTTTATGCCAACAGAACTGAAACAGAGCTAAACAGACATTTGCCTACACTCCCTGTAAACTTTCATGAGTCAGTTTAGTCTTTGCTTTTGCTTTGGGACCATCATTTTTCTTATTAAATTTGTCATTGCTCCAAGAGGTGCCTGAGACCTGAAGGACTGTAAAAGCTGAGGAACAGAGGTAGACAAACAACAGCCCAAGAATTAAACCAGTAGTCTCTGACAAAACTGAATCATTACTTAATTCTTTTTAAATGCATTTTTTTCAAAGTGTAGAGTCCAAGAATTAAATCAAACTTATCAAGAGACTAAAGTGTATTTGTGTCTCTAGATTCTCATCAAGCCCTCAGACATGACACATGTGATACTGAGAGTTCAATGGCAAAACCAGAAAGACACCAGCCCTTTTTAACCCATTTCTTGTTCTTCCGTGGAAATACCACTCTTTGCTTCTTAGCCCTCAGGCAGACTCATCTCCAGCTTAACTTTGGAAGGTTACTTTGCGGAAATGATTTAATATTGTGCTGTATTTGGGATGTTCAGGATTGTCCTAGGTTACAATGTAAGATGTTCTCAAAAGTATGTGTTCTATCACTATCTTCATGAGCTGTTGAAACCAGGTGGGGCAGTGCTCCCTGCCTCCTCCCTCAGGATTATCTCCTGTTAATGGGCCCGTCAGTGCCTTGCCCATGGCTCACAGATAACAGCTCCTGGACTATCTCCTGTTAATAGCCCATCAGCACCTTGCTACATGACTTATCATCCCATTGTGGGCATTCCATCCTGGATATAATCTGAGATTTCGAGCACCACAAGCAGCCTTTCCCACTGTATTTCCAAAGGACAAGAGCTGCATAGTTACCACTGGACTTTCTGATCAAGACCAGACCTTTCTACAGGATCACCACTTCAGCAGAACCACATCCATCACTTCAGGAGGGCTCCAGCTACCTTCTTATCGGACTGCTACTGCTACCCTGACTTGCAGGGTGTCAAGTAGTATCTGACTCAGTTTAAACCAGTGTTTTTCTGCCTCGTTTTATATATATATGTATATACATATATATATATATAAGTAAAGAACTGTTATTCCTATTTCCCATATCTTTGCCTAAAAGCCCCTTAATTTCAAAATTATAATAATTCAGAGGGAAAGGGGTTGCATCTTCCATTCCAAGGGAGGCTCCTGCCTTCCTTAGCAGACATGTGTCTTTTAAACCAAGACAAGGATTTTGCAGTGAGGGTTGGCCCCTTCTTTTATTAAATAAGGGGTCATCAGTATGTTTTCAAACTACTCAAGCATCAACACAACCTGAAGTGGTCCTTCCTCACACATCAGGGGCCAAACCCAGCCTGGAGCCGCAGTCGCCAAGGTGGAAAGCTACTGGCAGCTACTTCCTTCTTGGTCATAAGCTAAAATAGATTACAAGGCAAGGCCCAGGCATGATTTGTGCCACTGCCATTCAAAATGGATGACTGCTTCTGCATTGCTAAAAGCCCTTCTTTTTCTCTATCTAAAGGACTTATTTCTTAGGTTATTGCCAAATCTTTTCAGCCCTCACATGCAAGGATTGCGAGAGGAGTTTTTATTTAGATGACAGACAGACGGAATATCCCTGGGAAAAGTGGGAAGCCCAGTCTTCTACAAACATTGGCAAATGGGTTTCCATGGGCCAGCACTGCCTGAGACTTTCTGAGCAGTGTCTGGGGAAGCTGAGATGCTTCCCCAAGGAGCCGCTCTCCTTGTGGACGTGTAGAGTTTCCAAGAAAAGGACGTTCTGTTCTCCGCCTCCTCTAAAAACAACGTTGATTCTGTCATCTCCAGGTTTGTTTTGCTACGTCTGATATTTTTAAATTGTTTATTAAACACAGTGCTGATTTAATTGGATGTTTGTAATAGCATGAGACGTGTGTGCTGCTGGCCCAAGCCAGGAGCCAAAAGGCTTCCCCCACCCCCCTGACATTGCCAGGCCTCCACGGCTCACAGAAAACCCCTTTCCAATCACCCAGTACTGAACTTCCTTAATATGATTGCATGGCCACCACCAGCTGGGCTGAAATCACTGTGAGAACTTTTCTCAGAGTCTGAAATCACGCACAAAATCACCTCTCTTTAATTTCACCCTAATTGTAAAAAATTTTCTTCAAATCCTATTGCAACCACAATATAGAAGGAGTTCATGTAAAAGTCTTCTCTCCTCCTGTGTTTACCAGAATCACGATGCTGCAGTACTGTTGTGCTGGAAACTGTTATAGGGAAAGCTCATTAAATTTCATTGCAGAAGTGACCACATATGAGCATATAATTTCATAAAGCAAAATAATTTCAAGGAAATATCCTAAAAGATCCCATTTCAGGAAAATGAAAATGCAGGCTTTTCCATCTGGAAACTGAAGGGAAAACTGTGCTTATGTAGTTACAATGCTAAAACAAATACTAGAAAAACACAGAAATCATCTTTCTAATAGTTAAATAAAGTAATTGCTAATTAAGTGACTGCTTACACAAAATACACTAAACAAAAGCAGTATTAAAAACTCAATATTAAGACATAAATACACAAAAGAGGAATTCTAAATTAAGTCAACTCTTTGCTTAATGTAATTCTTATAAAAATTTGACTTTTTCAGAAAGATGCCTAATTCCCAGCACATTTCATTTTTCTGTGTACCAGGCTAGAGTAAAATGAATAAATGGTTGTTTACATAGTTTAATTAATGCTCCATATCTCACATCCACAGATAAATGTGTGGGACACATGGCATCTAGCAGTGTGAACAAGCTGCCATGTCTCCATTTCACTACTGCTCCTTCATGGTCCGAAGTCACTTCTGCAGGGAAATTGGTGATGTTTATTTCCCCTACCCCATGCTTTCTCCAGAACCCAAACTGAATAACATGCCATGAATCCTGTGTCACCTTTCTCTCCACTTCTGCCCTTCCACACAGAGAAGATGGGCTACTGCCTTACCCTGGGCATGGCAGGGTTTGAGCCCATCACCCACCCACAGCAAAGGGACAGAGTGACAAGGAATGCACACACCTGGTGGCACAGAAAACAAAGCAGGAGGCCAGTGGGAGGAGCGTGTGATAAAGGATGGAAGAGGTAAAAACTGAGGAAAGGAAAGGGAAACTAAGAAAAGTACTTACTCCTCTTGAGGAGGAGGCAGTGGCCCCTGGAAAACTCAGTAGACCAAGCTTTCCTTCTGTTTCCAAATTCCTCATGCAGAAACATGGACAAGAAAAATGTTCCTCCTGCTCTTGACAAAATAAATTGGGATGTGCCTTCTAAGAAAAACTACTGAAGGAAAGTCAGCATTAGCGAAAGAACAAATGGGTCTGAGCTGGCCATGAATGTCTTTAAGGCGGCAGCAAGAAGTGTGGCTCTGGGGAGGGAAAGGACAGGAGCTTAATTGAGTATGGAAAGGAGTTTGATGCATTCATTAAAGGGATTATAGAGAGCAATCACCTCCGAAGACAGGCAACTTGTTTCAACGGTACCCAAGACCCCCACTTTTGTTCCCAAATCCCGATGTTTTTTCTTTGCCTCACTTTTGCCAACCTCTCATACTTTCATGGACCCACACTTTCAGCACCACATTTCAAGAATAAAGGACCAAAGCACAAAAAAATTTGGATGCTGTTAATGCAACGCCACACAATTTTATAAACTTACATGGACAACACCAACTCTTTCACTTAGAAATATAGGGCCTACCAAGGGCTGCAAGAGTACATACAGATCCATCCCAAAATAATGCTTTCTGTATATTTCAGGAATGAGCCTTAACTATACTTAGGATAAGGAATTTGTCTTCATGTGATGAGCCTGACCTCATCTTCTACAAAGGGAGAGGTTGTGAGAAAGCAGACACTCCTCTCATCTGCAAGGTCCAAATCACCAGTATATTTCATATATTTAAAGTACTGATCTGGAAGCCATTGCCGTAGTGTCTGGGTGCCTCATAGTCTGCCTAAAAATAAACAAATATCAGTTACCCAAGTGGGTGACTCATAATCATACATGAGCCCCTTCCCGTGTGAGCAGATTGGCTGGTTAATTAACTTGAAATCTGACAAACAGATGATCCTGATACTGTCCTCAAACTACCATCAAACCACTTTACTCAGTATGTGTAAAGGGTCAAGTGCACAAAGCCAGCTAATCACCTCTTCCATCGTACATCATGTACTAGAAAATATTCCCTGTT
Organism: Vireo altiloquus; assembly: GCA_013396875.1. Classification (NCBI taxonomy): domain Eukaryota; kingdom Metazoa; phylum Chordata; class Aves; order Passeriformes; family Vireonidae; genus Vireo; species Vireo altiloquus. The sequence continues at coordinate 338,875 of VZRF01008113.1, read as the reverse complement.
CCCAAACAAGAATTCATCCTTATTGACAAGAAATGCTCATAGAGCTCTTTCTGTCCCACATTCAACATATGGGCAGAAGGGCAGGTTTGCATCATGGTACCAGTGAAAACCTTTCACCAAGGCATGAACCCAGCACAAAATCCAATCCACTCTTGAAATACTCGCCACAGTGCTCATATATTGTACTGTTGATGCTTCTGATAACTTAACCTCACCTTCCATCCCCTCCACACTCCTAAAAAATACACAGTCTATTGAGAGAATCCTTCTGAATCTTGATCTCATGCCAAATATTTTTTAAAATAACACAAGTATTTCAAAATTAAAATATTTTTGAATGATCAGAGCCCATTGGGATTTGATAAGTGGTTAATTTCCTTGAGTTTAGCTTTTTGTTTTTAAAAACTCCTTTCTACCTATAGGTATACACACGCACAAGAATACATATACATATACATATACATATACATATACATATACATATACATATACACATATAGGACCACAGGGAACCCTCTTTGCCAAGCCAGACTCATCCCAGAGGGAGCTTTGCTGGCAAGCACAGGGACCTTTGTTGTCCTTTAACTCAGCAGCAGCCCTTGCAATACCAACAACATTAGCTTAGTTACCATTCAAAAATGCAGAAAAAAATTATCTGGACTTAACTTCCTTAAAAGGCCACCAAACTCAATTGTTCCAAGAAAAAAGTTCACCTTTGGAGGAAAAAAAAAAAATTAAAGTTAAAATTAAATAACCAAACCAGCCAAACATATCTACAGATCTTGTGACATCTCTATGAAGAGTTACAATTAGCCACCTTTAGAAGAAACTTGAAATTTAAACCCATGTCCTGCTCCACATGCTGCTTGCTTTCCAGTCTAAACAACTCCTCTGTGTTGGAGCAGGAAGCAAGGGGGATCCTGACAGACACTCCTTATCTATAATCATCAGCTATAATTGCACTTTCCTTTAGCTGGGCCTAGCATTTTCCTGGCTAAACCCCACCATTCACATGCAGGGAAGACTCTTTGGAAGTCAATACAGAACTGCTGCTCTAAAGTCATCCTGAATTGACTTTTTCAGCCTCCCTGCAGGTGCCAGCCATGGTTGCTTTTTGACATCCATGCATTACACTGGCTTTGTGTGTACAAATGAGTGAAGTTGTTCCCTAGTGACTGATTTGAAGAGATTTATTACTACCAACAGCTGCAGGAACTCTCTTTTTGCTCAAGACATAAAAATGTGTGGTTTGGAGCCAAAGAACCAGACGGGCAAAGTAAAACTCACTGAAGTCGATGAGAAAACTCCTACCAGATTCAGTGGGATCAGAAATTCACCCTTTCTCCAGGGGGCTGACAGGTGTGTGCAGTTGTGTCTTGGATTTGGGGTTTATTTCCAGCTCACACCCCCCAGGTCCAACTGTGCAGCCCTGCAGCACTTGCACACAGCAGGATCAGGTGTAAAACCAGAGCTCACATCACAAAGAGGTCTCGTATCTCCAGCAACCCCAACATTTTTTCTGCTCAGAATTACATGCTGGCCAGCACTGTTCAATGAATGAGAAAAACATCTGGTCTCATAACTGCTCCTGCGGGTTCCATGGAGCTGAGCTGAGGCAACTCTTCACAGCTAAATGCACACGTACAATGCTCCTCTTGGTGTTGCTGCTTGAGTTTTCTATCAGCATTCTAAAATGTGTGAAAACAAAGATAATTCAGGTTTTCACCTTACCTTATTGACTGTTTCAAAGCGACGTTCACCAGTGCCTACATAATTATCTAAGTGAGATAACACAGCAAACACCTTTCAAGCCGCAGGACTGCACCAGTGGATGAGCTGTGCATATCATTTGTACTGTGAAAAATAGTGTTGAAGGAAGCAGGGATTTGTGCGAGGTTATCAATCAAAAGTTTTCGGTGTTTTTTTTGGGAGCTTTTTGTTTTGGTTTTTTTTGTAGGAGTTATGAAACTACATGAAAACAAATGGAAAAATGTGTTGTAGAGGCAAACACAATGCTCACCACAAAAGCCATCCCAAAGAAAAAAATAATTCCCAGCATTGTGCTGTCTGGATTTTGTTTCAGGGATAATAATTAGCATGAATAGCATGAATATGCAGTTCTCTGACCTGATAGGGATCTGAACAAAGGCAAGAAAATCTTCATGTTGTGGGGGTTTATTTCCTTTTATTTTAAGATCCTTGTCAATTCCATGGGATATTTTCAGCCCAGTGTTATAAAAAATGCAGACAGTTTCATGTGCTACGCCTGACCCTTTTCTCTCCACTGCATGCTTTTCTGGATATATAATTGCAGTTTCCTTTTGCACTTCCTTCTTACTCTAGAAAAGATCTTCACAGAGCTATGAGGTAAAAAATCTGATTTTACATGAAAGTAGCAGCAAAATCAATTATACAGTGGATGTGGTCAAATCTATCCAGTGAACACATGAGAAAAATAGAGACATTTTAAATATTTTGAGTAAAAGCAGTGTGGTACTGAAACTGGTAGCATCCTTTTGTCATTAGCAAAGGCTGTCAGTCTTTGCTGGGGGTCAGAGTCTTGTCTCTGTGTAAGGGGATTTCTCATTTAATGCAAGTACACACCCCCCTGTCATTGAGCTGGGGGCTTTTTCTACTTCATGTAAGTAAAGCAGGAGATGAAATAAGAAAGGAGATGGCACAAAACCAACAGATGATTTTAAATGACATGCAGACTACAAGTCTAATTTCTGTCTACAATATGTCATTTGTGCCAATGCACTGTGTGCTGTGACCATTACACTGCAATTAAGGGAATTCTGCCATGAATGTTACTAAAGGAAAATAGTTTCTGTAATAGTTTTTGTAACTCCCACCTTGGGAATTGTGTCTGGGTTTGTTTTTTGAATGGAGGAGTTTTATTCCTTGCTTTAAAATTCCTGTGTAAAAAATACTCATTTTGTTTGGTTGGGTTTTTTTTTTGTTTGTTTGTTTGGTTTTGTTTCTTTTTTCTTGATTTCAGTGCCTGAAAAGAAATGTATCCATTTTGTTTGGGTGAAAACCTGTGGTGGAGTAATGCCCCATGCTTAGGGGACTGCCCACACCAGTATGCTCAGTATAAGCCTTTCCCTTTGGTTCCTTGAGGGGAAGGTCCCCACATCTCCCTCCCCTTCTCTCTGTTCCCAGGAGCTCAGAAATGGTGCTCCCATTTGAGTACTTCATTCACTGCTCATCTGCCAAGCAATTCCTACAGGATCCAGAGGATCGTTAAAGTCCCTTCCAACCCAAACCACTCTTTGATTCTGTGATTTGACTTAACAGCATGAGTTTGGCCTCCCTCTCCTTTCCTTCCTGAAGGAAAAAAACCAGTGAGTTCTGTCTTCAGAGTCTGCATCAGTGCATTCCAGCACACAGGGTTACACTGCACCCATGCAGTGTACACATGCTCTGGACCATTCCAGCTCACGGACATTGGACATTGCTCCAAATAGAAGCAATTCCTAGGTGCCATACACGGATGGCTGAACCAGATCAGAAATAGGATCTGAAGTCTGGAGACCTCAGAACTGAGAGAGTTTGGGATCTCGTTTTTGTCATGATACCAGAGGGACTTGGAACACCTTGTGACCGTCTGGTCATGAAGAAAGGACTATCCTAGAGCACTGCTGCTGTTTGGGGTCCCTGATGGCAGGCAGATGGATTTCAAAAATCCGCTCCCAGCCCTGGTCTCTGTGATTCAGTAACCAGCTGATCCTTCAACACCCATGCCAGCCCCGTAAGCCCCAGAGGCATGTCCCCTCCATGCCAGGAGTGTGTGTCTGTGTGACACCCAGTCCATGCTGCCCCGTCTCACTCTCATATCACAGCCCTGAAATACCTGCTGAGCACCACCAGCACCAGCACAACCACGTCAGTTCCCACAGTGGTTTACACCAGCAGCACAAACTCAGGCTTTGAGCACAATCCTGAGGTATTCTGGTACCTCACTATGAGCTGTGTCTAAACCTCCCTGACCCTCTTGTCCTTCCAAAATTCAAGAGAGAAATTACAGTCCGTCATCACCCCTTTTTCTTCCAATCCATCATCATCCAAATTTGACTTAGTTAGCATCCTTCCCCAAGCATATTCAGGTTGTTGTTACCTTTTTCCCAATAGATTTAGACACCAAACAAACTGGCAGGTCCAGGTCAGGTTCAGGCAGGAGTCTCTAAACTCACTGGGCCGGGTTTTGGCACAGGCAGACAAACCACCCTGATGAATTCCAGGGCTGTCTTGGTCTATATCACCTGATTGTTCCTGTTCCAGGCCATCAGTGCTGGTCAGCATCTCCAGGCTGTGCTAAGGGTTTGTCCATAGGGGACATCCGAAGAGCAGCTGCTCCCCTATTCATCCCTCTCCTCCCAAAGCACCATGCCATGACAAGGTCCAACACAAATAGAAAGGCTGTCCTGCCCCTGGGCTTTAAACAAACCCTGAGTCTCAGTGTCATGGAGCCCTGCTTGGGATCTCCATACAGTAAAACAGACAAGTGCAATCAATCAAAGAAACAAGTAAGACTGTGTACAGCAAAAAGTTTTGTTTTCTACAATCAACATCTTAAAGGTGAAGCTTGATTCTTACCAGACACCCAGAGAAAGATGAATTGATAGGAAACATGAGTCCTAGGAATGATGACAGGTCTTCATATTCATGGAACTGAGGGAGCTTGATATTTCTGAGGTCCCTGAAATTTTGCCTCATTTGGTCAAATGAGTTAAAAATCTGAAGGGGACAGAGTGATAATATGAGAACATAGTATCACCTGCATAGTAGCCATTTAGCCCGAGCCACAAACACCTTTCTTGAGATTTCTGGTCCTCTGTGGGAACTGAGGGCAGGACAGCAGAACATGTCCTACCTGGACCTTCTCATGGTGGGAAGTTTTCCCATGTGCTGAACAAGAGCACAGCAAAGTGTGTCACAGACTTCAAATGGGACATCTCTATGTGGACATGAATTCCTCTCTATTTTTTCCCTGCTGGCCCACTAACACCGGGGGGACTATTCACAACCAGGGACTCCCATTCACTGCTACACAAGCAGTAACATCCTGGAAAGCCTGGGGTGGTCCGTTCAAGCTTCAAACCACCACCACAGGACTGCCTGGATCTCCTCTCACAAAGCCTTTGGTCTCTGTGGCTTAGTGGTTCTCCTGAGTATAAAACTGTTCCCCCTTTCCTGCTTTCAGTTTTCTGGCTGTCACAGTAAGAGCAGAGGTTCAAAAAAACATTCAGGAGAGCACCCCAAAAACCTGGGGTTTGTTTCCTCGTTTTTTGTTTCAGCAGAAATGCATATGAATTTGCAGGTGATTGGTTGATTCATGTTTTCACAAGGATATCTTTTGCTTCCCAAGCATCCCCACCTTCCCAGGTGGGGATGCTTGGGAAGCAAAAAATATCCTTGCTGAGATATCCTCCCAGCAAAAACTCTTAAGGAAATGCAGCTTATTGTAACCTCCTTCAGCTGGAATATCTCAGACTGGCTCTTAAGAGATAGCAAACAATGCCAGCAAAGTCCTTTTCAAGTGATACAACTGCATCAGCACTGGGACATTTGCCAGCACAGATACTCTTTGGCAGCAGAGGAGTGAAAAGCCACTGCTCCAACCAACATAACAGTGCTGGCAAACAGAAGCCCAGACCATTGCTTCCCTGATAGCATCTGTGTCCTCTGTCCCCCTTCCCTGGCCCCACTTTCTCCCACCATCCCTTACACACACTGTTTTGGGTCTGCCCATGAAGGGGAGGGATGCTCTGCTATCTTCTCATGTAGATAAAATATCTCATGTGAAGATGTCCAAAGGATCTGTGAGAGATGTGGGCCAAATGCTGCAAGTCAATTCATTCACTCATCACCTCGTTGAGCCCCTAACAAGATAGCATCTCCTCAGAGCTCAACTACAAAGGCTTTGTTTCAAAGGGGAAAGTTTTGAATGATCTTTGTGCAAGAAAAGACATCATGTGGCACTGAGAGCTGCAGCTCTGCTGCTGCTTGTCTGTGGGGCACTGCTGAAAGCACTGAAGAGCCAGCGTGGCTGCAGCCCCGTCACTTTAATGAGCAGGGAACTTCATGGGGAAGTTGGGGCTCTTTAATCAATAATGTTTGCCCCCCTATCTCCTGCCTGTGAAAAAGGAGAGAAGTTTAATTCTGGACTCTGCACTACTGCAACTGCAAAATTACAGTTTAAAAAAAGCTCAAAAAGGGGAAGCTGAGGGGCTGTTTCAGCAGCAGCCATAGTCCAGCCTTGCTGCAGCGACCCAGGTGTGTTCCCCTGGGCGAGGACACACTGACAGCGTTACAGCTTCCACCATGATGCTTTGGCAGAGCACAGAGCTCAGGGAGACTTGGCACAGCCTGGGTGCAACTTCAGAAGCTCTGCAGGCTCACACCTTGGCTCTCATTTTAGTAGTCAGAGCATGGTGCAGTCTGACAGTGCCTGGAAGGAGCCCATGCCATACATGCATGTGAGCAAACCGAGGAACAGGCAGGAAAAACAAAGTATGTGAAGTTACATCTCTGCTGGCATGCATGTGAATCCTGATGACAGACTCTAATCCTTCTTGTTAACATACCTAAATTTCTTACTGTCGTATAGCAAGCTGGAGCTATTTGGACAAAATGCCACAATCAACATATAAGTTGGCAGGCACGGCAAATTGAAAAGGCTTTGAATAATGTTGTTCCAATTCCTAGCTTGAAAGCTTATAGCTTACAAACAACATAACATGTAACAACATTGTGTATTGATTTCATTAAATAATAGCATTGGGAGGGGGGAAATTGCTCTGAATAGCGGCTTTTAGGAAAATCACTTAATAGTCCATAGCATCTGATAAAAAACAGTGTTAGCAATCAAGACCAAGGGGAGAAAGAGCTGAATCAGAGGCCCTTGGGATGCAGTGCCAGTCTCTGCTGCAAGGGTGTGGGAATCCTGCAGCAAATTTTACTAATTCTCCTCCAGCCCTGCAGTAGCAGCATGTGACTGCAATCCCCCAGCCCTGCTCTGCCCTGCGTCCCCAAGAAGCGCCGCTGAAATCCTTCATGGCCAGACACAGCATCAATCCTTCCGAGCAGCACTTGTGCTCAGGCTGGGCAGATTGTGCCACAATTAATTACGCCAGAATAAAATGCTTCAAGCAAAAGGAGAGAGATTTGGATCAGATGTGAGGAAATTCTTTACTGTGAGGGTGGTGAGCCCCTGCACAGGTTACCCAGAGAATCTGCGGTTGCCCCATCCCTGGAGGTGTTGAAGCCCAGGTTGGATGGGCTTTGAGAAACCTGGTCTAGTGGAAGGTGGTCTTCAAGGTCCATTCCAACCCAAGCCATTCCATGATTCTATGATTTGGGTAGGGTCTAGAGCAGCACTGGTGGGATTTTACCAGGACAACTAGACCAGACTATCCACAGGCAAAGTGGTCTGGGTGCAGATGCTGGTCATCTGCAAAAGTGAATTTCTGCCAGATAAATGTACCCAGCATCTCCTCTGCTCCCCTTGCCCCAAACAAGCCCTAGTAGGAAAAAAGCTTCTCAGGGCATATCCAAGGGGCTTTTTCCATCACTTCTATCTTGATTACGAGCAGGACCTCATAACACTTCTGGCTGGTGTGGCTCTGTGGGGGTAAGATCAGAGCCTAGTCTCCAGCCAGATATGTGGAAAAAGCTTCAAAAATTGATAAATTAGGTTCTGCTCAGAGCAGCACGAACTATGTTGGATCTGTGAGGCAGCCATTTAACCTCACCATTAAATTTCCATCAGGTGACACTACTGTCCCAGCCAGGGTGAATCCCAGTTAATAGGGTTTGTCACCTCCCCATCCCTGGCTCCTCTCATTCAGAGTAGGCTGTAAAGGCACAGACCCTGCCAGCCAGAAGCACACTATTAGTAGTACTAGCAGTGGCACTGTTATTATTAGCTAGTCTTGTATTTATTTTTTAGGAAGTTCTACTGTTGGACTGCAGACCTGCCTGCAATGCTTTTCCAAGGGGGGTTGGGGAGGGCAGACTCCCCGGCACCAAACCCATCATTAATCTATTTTGAAAACAAGATCATGTTTTCCAAATAGCACTGCATGACTTGCTCCTATTCTGCCAACATATTTTTATGGTGGTTTGGGATTTTTAGGGGGTTTCTTGGTGATGGGGGAGGAGGTTAATGACTGATAAGTGTATTAGCTTGCTTTGCAGCCTGCCAGGAATAGAGCCTGTGCCTTCACCCTGGGCCGCTGAGTGAGTAAAACCCTTCTGCACGGGGTGGGGAGTGGGTACTCTGGAAGTCCTCTTCCCAGATGCTGGCTATAATCCTTTCCAGCTGCAGGATGTGTCTGTTTCAATATGCAGCAGTACCTGGAGGCAATGGCATCACTGGCCCCGCACAAGTGCAGGGGTCCCACCTCTGTCCCTGCTGGCGTTAAAGATGGGGCTCAGTGACAGGCTGCATGTCAGAGCTGCTCTGAAGGGTTTACAGTGCCTGAGCACAGACCAGTGCTCCAAATCCGAGCGGATTTGCTCTGCATCTCGGTACACACTAGCTCAGGAGGGAAAGCTGGTTCAGTCTCCAGCTGCTGCTGTTAGGGATGTGTGTTGTCCAGATGGGAAGGATTGAGCTGGCTGCTGGCAGGATCGGGAGGGAGAGGCACAGACCATCGGCCTTGCAGAGAAGACAGTATGGAAAGTGAAATTCCAGCATTTTAGCTCATAGCTTTGGACCCCCTTTGGAGAATTCCCAGCATTCAAGATGCTGCTTGCTTCCCTCTGGGGTCCACTCGGGAACCTTGGGGCAATTATAACTGCACGTGATGAAGCACAGAACCTGGCTTCTCCCTGGGATAGAGGAGGCATCCTGGTTCTGCAGCGAGGGCTTCCCGAGGCCTGGAGGAGCCGTGCTCAGCGTGACCATCCCTGCCCCCAGCCCAGCGCTAACGTGGGTGACAGGCACCCGAGCGAGAAGCGGCAGAGGTGAGAGCACAGACCCACAGCTCAGGAAACAGCAGCTCTCCTTCCAGCACCACCTCTGCCTCCTGATGGTCCTGTACAAGGTGCCTCAGTTTCCCCTCTCAGTGCAGTGGGGTAGCAGCCCTTCTGCTGAGCTCTCTGGCAGGCAGGAGGGGAAGCGCTGCGAGAGCATCGCACCGCTGTGCCCTGGGGAGAGGACCGGGGAGGGGGTGGGCACATGGGCCAGCTGTGTGGCAGGAACGGCAGAAAGGACCTTAGAAACTGGGTTTTCCACAACATTCATTTTAAAAAACCAGGAAACCTGGGTGAAGGAAAAGAAATTAAGAAAGTCGGGTGAGAAACCAGATGGCTGGTGAAGTCATACAACTCGGGAAACTGAGGCAGAGACAATCTTCGCTTGGGAACCAATTCACTGACAGTGAAAAGCCTTTTCAGCAGAGGCTCTCATCCACTTCTGAGACTGAGACATTCCTGGTTGTGAGAATTCCATATGCTACTTTTAAATATTGCAGAAAGTCCCAGCTGCTGCAGGGAAAGGAGTATTCCCCCTAGGACAGAGTCGGGCTGGCTCAGGAGAACGTGAGTGTGCTGCAAAACAAATCTCTGAGAGAGGCTACTGGGTGCTTTGCCCATTTAGAACAGCGTTGTGCTTATTCATCTTTGTGCAATGTCCCCTGTGATTGCACACGGCTGCATGCAATACTGGGGAAGTTAGGAGAAATTCAATTATATTGATTTACGGAAGAAAGAGACAATAACAAATGTAATGGGTAGTTGCTATTCCATATTTTATTGTTAGCCATTAAGACTTTGGGTTCTAATATCCTCTACCTTTAGAATGAAATTAAAACAATCATTTTCAGGATGAGGTGCTTCTCCACACAGAGCCTGGAGCTGCCAGCTGACCAAGCATCGACTCACATAAATCAGGACCTCCTCAAATCTGGGTGCCCTCAGATACTTGCTGGAAATCAGTTGAAGAAGGCTCCTCTCAGTAAAGGTGCTTCTTGGTATAAAAGATGCCAAGCAGGTTCCCCACTCATATTGCAACCCTGGTTACAGGCTGGATAAATACACAGTAGGAGTCTGAATCTGAGGAGGCTTCTGCTTAATGTCCATGCTTCGAAGATCTAACTACTATTTAGATAACCAGAGTCTACAGCAGGGAAACAGAAAAATCAAAGTTAAGCTAAAACAAGCAGAGAATCGTACTGGTCTGTAGCATGTTCCAGGTCCCAATGATCAAAACCTGACTGATTTTAGGGGAGACTTGGGAAAAAAAATATTTTTGAGAGGGGTATCAAAACCAGTCATCCAGAACTTGAGGCTACCAGTCTAGAGCAGGACCTCATAACACTTCTGGCTGGTGTGGTATCACTGGAGACGGCTTGATGTGCCGCTGCTCTGACACCATGTGTACAGCTCCACTCCCACAAGGCACAAATCCTTGAGCCTCTCCTAACCAGCTTTCTTCCTCTGGTTCACTTCTCTTTTGGTTTTGCATTACCATGGTGGCCCAGATGGAAAACAAAATTCAAATGATTTTCCAAAGCCCTTCCTATCAGCAAGCACAATGCGAAACCACCTCCTGGATAGGTGTGCTGCCAGGAAAGGAGTTTTCCTCCCCGACATTAGGGTTCTGATGGGACACACAACCAGGAAGCTGCTCTGTCTAGCATTGGCTGAAAACTCTTGTTCTTTTTTATGAGCAAGGGCTAAAAGCCTGCTGAGACAAATTCCAGCATTGTAATATTGCTCTGAATAGAAAACAATAGAATAAAACCCTGGCTTCGTGAAGTAGAGCATATTTATGTTAACTGTGGTTTAGGAGCTCTGCTCAGGACTTGAATGGGTGACCATTTGTTTGCATCGTCTTAAGCTACCACTGCATGCAGTTTACGGCAATTTAACAGAGTATTTAAAGCCAAGGTTAATAATTTCCCTGCAGTTTTTCTTAGCTCCTTGCCATCACCTGACACTTTGAATGGCTCCTGCCCACCCACTGCCTGGACCGAGCAGCGATGTGCTGCCAAAGCTGCAGCAATGCCTCTTTCAGCTCACCTCTGCCTCAGCTGAGTGATGGGAGTGACTTCTGCCTCCCTAAATCATGGTCCCTGACACTGGCAGTGCTGAGGGCTTCCCAAAAGGCCCCCCTTAATAAACACCACAGCAGCCTGCACATTCCCTCACCGGGTCTGGTGGGACTCTGGTGCAGCTCCCTCGGGATATGAGGAAGACTGCGAAGGCACCCAGCCTTCCTCCAGTGAGCAGAGCAGGGTGCTGCTTCAGCTCACAGCTGTCTGGCACTCCTCCAGGTGATGCTTGCTTGATTTTCAAAAGCAAGCCACCCACAGCCAAGTCCCACCACAGGCAGTTTTGCCGACGCTGGCTTTCTGCATGAAGCCCAGAGGCATCTCGTGGTCCAAAAGCACTGGTGGGTGGAGAGTGACCACTTGAGCCCTGCACATTGGCACTGCTCCGAGCACTGCTCCTGCAGACAACCTCCAAAGGGCTTGTGGTTTCCACCAGCAAAGTCTTTTCTCTAGATGGGGAGAGCCCAGAGGGCAGCTACCTCCATCAGGCTCTCCCCTCTGCCACAGAGCTCCTGTTTCACACCCGTTTAGGTGAGGGGATGGATGGATGGATGGATGGATGGATGGATGGATGGATGGATGGATGGATGGATGCTTCAGTGCCTCCACCTCCTCAAGGATGCCCAGCCCCTGCAGGGCAGCTCACTAAGGGCTGGCTCTGTCCCATCCTGAGCTTGAAGCTCACCCCTCCAACACCTTCAGACCATCTTTGGGGAGAGATGACCTGATGTTTGGGTGGAGGCCAGGCAGGTGGGAGGGGGCTCTGGGGCATCCCTGGGGTGCAGGGCAGAGGTGTGAGGGGAAGCAGCAGCTGCACGCCTTCCCTAGGGAGCAGAGAGCTGAGATACAAGTTTCAGTGCCAGTTTCAAAGGCAGTGCTTCTCACAATTAACCCTCTGACCTCCCTGCATGCCCTGGCAGGGTCAGACAGAGTAGGTTGCTCAAGTGGGCTTTGTACATCTCTGAGGGTAGAGATACTACATTCTGACAGCCCCGGGTTCCCATGTTTGCCACTGGTAACATCCATAATATCCAGGCAGGCTGGAATTTAATCTCAGTAAATATCTGAAAATGTCATCAAAGCTGACACTGAGAAAAGCTGGTCACTCTCACCCTAACCCCAACACTTCTCCATATCTGTGTAAAACTCTCACCTTCTGCCTGGCCTCGGTCCATCTCTGCTTCTTGGGAGCCTGCACCCTCTCAGAGGTACACCAGGACAGGAGACAGCCTTTCAGCTCTCCTCTGAGCTCACCATCCCTGTGATAACTCACAGACTCAAATATTCTACCTCTTGCCATTTAACCTTTGTCAGCAATGTTAATTTGCAGAGGCAGATTGTGAGCTCTGTAGGACAGAAACCACATTTTTCTACAGTGTTGTACATAGTAACAGTTTCTATGTAATATTCCATAGAAATAATAGTCTTTATAAGTCAGACTAAATATAACAGCTCTAATGAAGTTACCTCTGGTCTTAAACACAACATGCTGCCTTTCCAGCCTGCAGGGCTTCAGCACGTATATTATTCTGCTTTAGCAAAAATAGGGGAGTAGGATGGTTGTTTTTCTGTCCTCAGGCAGCTTTACCTGCTTCCTTTTTGTCCTGCAAGCTGCTTTAATACATCTTATACTTTCTAACTATCACATGGTGACCCTTAGGACATGTCACATTCCTCTTTTGCCAACTCCTCCTGTCCAGGCCACTTCCCAGCTCTGTCCCACCACTCCATGGCCTCCTCACCCCTGCCGCTTGCCTTTCTTGGCATCTCCGTCCCTCACTACTTCCCAGCACTACCCAAATCTCACCAGAAAACAGGTCTGCCACCTTTTGCTATGCTCTTTTTTTTTTTTTTTATTTCCTGTTACTACACCTAAAAATGAGGAGATAAATTTTCTGTGAAAGAAAACAAAACCATCCTCCAATCTCAGGATGAATAAAATGAAGCCTTTTCTGGTTAGCTAGAGCAGAATTGAAACTTCCATCTAAAAGCTGTCAGCATACTAGCTTAAAAACTAATGACTTCAGCTAATGAGTGGGGCAGCTCAGGTTGATTCCTACTTGTGAGTTACATGGCATCACACACAGTGCAGCAACACAGCCATCCAGGCTAAAAACGTCCACAGTCATCTCCGGGGTTGCAGACGGTAATGGAAGACAAGGGATTCCTGCCTGGCCTGAATTGAGAGTGCTTTGGATCACTGCACCCTAAAGATGTAAAGTTATTAAGTGTGTTTGTTGGGACCATCTGCTCTGAGAGCTGCAGTAAGCAGGCAGGGGAGCTGCCTGCCACGGCTTGTTGTCTGTAGCTGCTTATCTGGAACCCAAGTCACAGTTGGCTGCTGGTCCAGAACTGAGAAGCGAAAGCCACCCAAATGAAATGTAGTCTGCTCAAGCTTTAGTGTTTCACTCATGGGCCACCTAGCTGCAAATCACTTACAACTTCTGCTGCACATGCAGAGGAGGAGAGCACTCCAGGAGTTACAGGTACTCTACAGATGCACAAAACCAAACAGTGGCTTAGCTAACACTGAGTACAGATATGGGGAGGCGGGGCGGGAGGGGAGAACCCAGTATTCCTGTCATGCATTTCAGGGTCACAGATAATAAGAATCTCATTTTCCTTTCATACCTACTATCTGCATTCTCTGCCACTGCAAATTAACCCAAATAAGCAAAGAGTACCCCTATGATATGCCACTGCAGATGCAGTGGTGGCACTTGTTGTTTGCACACAGTTGCCTTTACTGTGCAAAACTGACTTCATGCTCTTGAAGGACAAGCCAGAGACCCTGTTCCCCACTCCTTCATGTGAGCAGGTAAACCTGCTACACCTGTACCTGTAGAACTCTACCTGTTCTATGGGTAGAGAAGGTACACTCGTTATCTATACCCAAAGGTGGGCTGGATGAAATAGGAGAGAAGTTCCTTTAAAGTGTCCATTTTTCATTCCCTGCAAAGGCCAGCTCCAGGCAGTAGCACTCTGTACTGTGTGCACTGCAAGAGGCTGAGGATCACTGTGTGACATGAGGCTGTCCTGCAGACTGCCAAGCTGTCCAGGAGCTATGAGAAGGGAGAGAAGGGAGACCTTGGTGCCTCCAGCTAACCTGATGTGCTCAGGATCACTGTGCACCACTCTCTCCACTGCTCAGTCCAGGTCATGAAGTCACTCTCTTTGCCAACAGTGACCAATAAAAGTCACAGACAAAAGCCTCGTGGCTGGGGTGGTTTTGTGCAGCTTCTGTGGCTCCCTTTGCAAAGGGCAATCCAGCAGGCTGGGGGCTGATGCCGCTGGTCAGCTGGCTGGCTCCTGGAGGGTGTTCCAAGTAGCAGTGGGGGGTTATCTGCCTAACAGGATCTCAGCTTGGGATGTTCAAATTACAAGTAGCAGGTCAATTTAGCGAGCTAGACCTGGAAGTCTGTGCTTGCAGGAGCTTGAGGTGCTCTTCTGAGCATGACACTGTCACAAGGAAACAGCCACCTGCCACCCCAAGGTCTCCAGGATGGGGCTGCAACTTGACTCCAGAAAAACCAAAAACCCATGTAACATTCTCATTTTCTATTTTACCACTCAAAAAAATTCTGTGTTTTCTCATGTGGCTAACAGCACCCAGCTGCCACTGCTGAGCAAAAGGCATCTCAGCAGCCACAGCCATCCTGGCCCACCAAGGTGGAGAGTGTGGCCACAGCCAGGGGGAAGAGCTGCACCAGAAGGACTGTGGAGAGGCAGGATACAGGATCTTCTGCTTTGCTCTCTATTCAGTGTTTTCTCTTTTTATCACTTTCATTCCTCCCCTAATCTTTTCCTGCTGTTTCTTCCTCCTCTCTCCTTGATTGTGAATCCACTCATGGCTCCTACCAAAGCCAGTGGGCTCAGCTCTGCCATTTGAATCTCCCAACACTGATCCAAGCTGTGCTCTCTCTCAGGCAAGGATCATCAACCCCCCCACCAAGACTGGTCCCCAATCTCTACATTTCATTTCCCCCCCCAGCTTTTCCCTCACCACTCCCCAGAGTCACCCAGCTGTCTGGGTGAGGTTAGATTTGGAAACTGCCACAGATGTCCATGGTGGCAGCTGACAGCCTTTGGATGGATCGCTGGAGCAAAGCACTGTGCATGCCTGAGCTTTGATGCCAAATCCATGAGTTCGTCGTGGTGCACATAGTGCATCCCTCTGTCCAGCTGTGCTTGGACCCACAGCTCTCCCCTGCCAAGCCAGCATCTCTGCTCACATCATCACCCTGTGCTCTGCTTCCAGAACTTGCTCAGAGTCAAAACGTGCTCGAAGTTAAATGACATTCACATGTCCTTCATTCCCTCCTGCTTCACTATGGCACAGTGAGCAAATATTCTTCAGATTCAGCTCAGTGCAAGAAATTAAATGCTCACCAGAAACCCCTCACCTTACCCATGCTGTTTATGCAGTGCAGGACTTGGCATTAATCCAACATGCAGCCACCAACAAACAAAATTTGTTACTAACAAGCATGCAGAAATGCCTGGCCGTTGACGCATCCATGACCTTGTCTCCGACATCACAAGGAATTACTATTTTCCTTCTACCTGATGCCTTCTCTTCCATTTCTCAGGATGTTAAACAATCAATCATGGGGTGGGAGGGAGGGAAGAGGGGAAGTACTGCTCCTTGCTCCCAGAGAGGGGAAATAAGGAGCTGCAGGGCACTTCTAGCCCAAGTAAAAGCATCAGGATAACAGTCTGGCACCAAGTCATTCTACAGAAAAAATAGCAATGATCTCCACTGCAAAAGGAACAAGAGCTGGCTGGATATTTGTCAGGCTTTTGGCATGTATGGGTTGGGGTTGGTTGGGGTTTTTTGCTTTTACACAAATTAATTTAGAAATGGAATGCAGAGGTGCCTCTTTTATAGTGGCTCAGCTCAGAAAAATGTTGATTTGCAGTTTTTGTGAGGGTTTAGGTGATGATGTTCCCCTTCCTTTCACTGCAGCAGCTTATTTCTATACCATGGATACATCAGTTTGCTTCTTCTTTGCTCATTTGTGGGGAATATATGTCAGCTATATATATGTTGTTTGTTTTCTGTGTTTGTATTTCAGACCTCCTTTTTTCCCTCTTCAGGCAGACCTTATTGACAGACTAATAAATATTACAGCCTCTCTTTCCTGTGGATTAGGAGGGCTGCAACTATGAGTTCAGATGCTCAGAGTAAGCCATTTTTTCACTGCACATAATAGGGGAGGGGAAGAAAAAGCATCATAACCCACGATGGGCAATCAGGCAGGGGAACAGCATGTACACAAAACGCTGCGTGGCAGCTCTGGACTTACATTGTACCTGTTTTTGAAAGCCTCATTTGTCATTTCAGGATTTTGTACAGCAGAGGATCCAGCTGCAGGCTTGAATCACTATTCCCGTCTGGGCAGCTCACAGAAATCATCCAGGAGGAAAGACGCACACCAAACACCACGGGGTTTATTGTTTGCAGCAAGCCAGGTAAGAATGGGTGTTTCAAAACAGCAGTGTGCCTGTGTTTCTGCAAACACAGAGCTGGGTCTGAGGTTCCTGGCTCAAGAGCAATCTTCTGGTCTTCTCAAGCACCCAAATATCTCAGGATGCCACAGTGTCACCTGCTTTCCCAGAGACGGTGCTGCATTAGTTAATCCCGTGCTGCAGTGTGGGACCAGACAGGGGAAAGCCACACCAGATGTGCAGGCAGGATTTGCATTGCTGATGTATCATGGCTGCAAAATTCGATGCTCTAGGCAAGGCCAAGGCATTGAGACTTACTAAAATCACTGTTTTTCCTCAAAAACAGTTGTTCCTTGCCTTTACTGCAGGGGAAATTACCCACGGACTCATGGAGCTCTGAGAGCAAAGGGCATCAAGTGAATAAAACTGACAGGAGTAAAGGAGAAATGAGATATGAAATTAAATAATGGATTATAGTACTTGTCTCTTTCCTGTAAGAATATGGAAAATAAGAGACAGGAAAGTGCCTAGCACCAGAAATACCATCAATAAAAGCTTGTGCAAGATTTTATTTTTATGAAGACGTGCTTGAAAGGAAGACAAGCAAAGCATGGCTCTAAAACAAATATAATTTTTCACAGTCAAAAAGATTAGTCTTGCTCAATAGTCTGCAGCTAAGTGGGAAGAGCTGGTAATTAGGTGACACTAGAAAAGAAAGAGAACACTGCAGTCTCACAAAAAAAATATTGGAGGGATATCACTTTCATATAAAGACAGAAACTTCTGAGGTCTAAGATGGGAGATTTATATCTAACTTAGTATACTGAAATGCCTAGTTTAACACTAGGTTATAAGGGCTGTCAGAGACACCAAACTGGAAAAGACCCCAGTAAAAAAGCCCAGTAAGGACTCACTGAGGATCACAGCTGCAAATCCTGGTCAGAAACCCGTGGTGGACTGAGCAAGCACATCCCAGCACCAGGAACTAGAGGTGCAGAGCCAGAATTGCAAGACCCAAGACAAGATTTTGGAAGCCCAGTGTCTTTACAGAAAGGGTTTTCCATCCAGCATGAAAGTACATATGGGCTTCTGCAGCTCTGCTGCACTGACAGGAACATGGTGAGGACCCACAGAAATACACCATGGAAGCAGCCCCAAAGGTCCAGCCCTGATGGGAGCAGATGGCCCCAGTACAGAGGTGAGGAGGGGAACCACTGGCAGGGATCTCTCCAGAAGTCGAGGCTCTCAGTGAGTGAAACACCAGTGTGAGGGTCTCTTATAACCTGGACACCTCTGTGGGTGGGTAGAGAGAGGTTCAATACAAGGGCTGGAAAGAAAATGTAATCAAGCTCATTGCTGAACTCAGCACAGCAGGGAATCATTTCTGTCATAGACAGAGGCAAGTTAGAGGTCTGAGGAACACAAAATGTCGAGCTGTTTCAAGTAGCAAGTTTCTATCCCAGAGCTGAAAACATCTTCAGCTTCAGCACCTGGACTCCTCTCCCCCAGCTTGGATGGAAACCTGAGTCTGCCCTGACTGTCCAACATCCCTCATGGGTTAAGAAAGGAGAATAGGCACCTCTGGGCTGCAGTTCAGCTCACCTAGCTTACAGATCTAACTTAGGAGGACGTGAGTTGTATCCTAGAAGAGGGTATTTTTCTCCATCAAATAAAAAGGAGGCTTTACAAGAGAGGTATCAACACATGAGTTGGTCACCATCATCTGAAACAAGGATGGGATTCATCTCACCTAACTGAAGAACATTTTGGATCATAGTACAGGAGCTTGCACAGAAAAAGATAAGCAGAAATAAAGAAGGGAGCAAAAACAAAATAAAACCCCAATTCCCAGTAGTAGGTGAAGGCAATGTAGAAAGAGATACCTCTAAAGTAAAATGAAAAAGAGACAGAATAAAAAAAGCCCTAAGCTAGTGTTTCTGAATATACTGGCGGAAGCCAGATTCACAGGCCAAGGCTGGCAAAGGCCTGCTTATGCTGGGAAAATATATCTATTGATTTTGGATCATTGTCCTTAGAATCCCAAAATAGCGTGATTAAAGATTACAAACCAGTAACCATGTGTCTGAAGTCTATCTGCCAGTCACAGCATAACAGCTATGGAAACAATAGATAAACAAACCACTGCTTGTCTGTTACAAGTTAAAGTGTTCCAGGGGGAGAAAAATTATTGTGAATAAAATCCTCTGAGCCCAAAGCGATTTGGCTCAGTCTGGGATCTCCAGCTTATCTGCCTCATGGGAAGCAATGCCTGCTGTCCCAGACCAGCATACAAATGTATTTTGAGGTGTTGTTCTCTGTGCTGGTGGGCAATTCCACCCTCCTCTAAAGGGATTGCTAGAGGGGACTGGACCTATAAGAGACCAGGAAACCCTACACCAGGTTCATCCAGGGAAAAGGGAGATGGCAGCTCTGGTTCTCTGGGCTGAAGAGTGAGGCTGCCCGGGCTCATGGCACCTGGAAGGGGACTGAGGCAGCAGCACAGGGACACATGGGGTGCACAAGAGTGAGGAGGCCAGCACTGAGAATAACCAAGTCCTGCTGAAGTGCTTGTTCAATGCAAGTCTGTCCTTCTGCCCCCAAAAAGTGGGGCTGAACTGAGGTGTCCCAGAGCAAACCAGCCAGGGCAGTTTTGGGAACGGCTTGAATCTGCAGCCAGAGACAAGCAGATGATGCCTTTCTTCAGCTGGCAGGAGGACTTTTTTTAATTTATCTTATACACTGAGAGATGCATCCAAGTCATTACTCCAGTTAGGTAATGTCCCCCCTCCTCCTACACACACTGCCTTGTGTGGAGAGGCTGTTACCCACAGCTGGACTGTCACCCAGCGCTGTGGCTGAGCCTCCATGACTGAGCTCCCTGCAGGGACTGTAAGGCTGGTCCCAGGGGATCCAGCACCAGCCAGGGGCCAGGCAGTTTCTCCTGGAGCTGCAGCTCCTCTGGGTCTCCAGCAGCTCTTCTGCACCCAGAGCACTGCGACTTCAGGGTCTGCTGCAAGCTTCACATTTGTGCTTGTAAACCAGGCATTTTTAGCCCTTGGCAGAGGCACAAGAAAGAATGGAGGAGGGAGAGGGTGATGGAGAAGAATTTGATGCTGCTCTGAGCACAGTGAAAACTACAGAAAGAAAAAATAATTCTTCAGAGGTAGAAAAGCTGATTTACAGCTGAGCTTGTTTCTAGAGTGGCAGCCACCAACATCTGCTAATGGCAGTAAAAGTCCTCCCACTTTGGCTACACATCAGCTTCTGTATAAACTCATCTGAAGGCTGGCAGGCATTCTGGGATGGCTCTTCCAGTATGTTTTATTGCTTCAGCGCTTGCAAAGGGAACAAATTTGTGTTCCTGATGGCCAAGGGCCACCCCTAACCTGCAGCCTCCCATCTCACGGAGATTTAAACCCTCCCTGCATCCCCTGTCCCACACTGACTCGTTGATGCTGCTCCAGGCTGAGGAGTCCCAGCCCAGCACTCATCTCCACCAAGTCCCTGCTCCCCAGAGCAGGATAAGAGCACAGCATCCCACCCTCCTTGCACCTGGCCGGAGGCTCTGTCAGGAGGAAGGCTCCAGTAACCAAGCCCAGGGCAGGCATTGCCTGGAGCATGCAGCCACCCAGGGGCACTGCCAGCGTGGCAGGAGAACAGCTACAACTTCTGCTCAAATTCCTCTGCAGAGGACTCAAGATGCTAATGGGTTTTAATTTTCCATGAATTTGCAAAAGAATTATCCTGAAAAGCTGCAGATGATTGTTCATGCTTCCTCACCTAGTCTAACATTTATTATATTTGTCAAACAGACATTAGTATTAATTTAATCTTGATTTTTTTTTTTCTGAAGCAGGTTATAATTAAATATGCTTTTCCCTGTGACATTTGCTGGGATATAGTGAGGCCAGGGCATTTTTAAAGACTCACTCAATATAACTAGCATTTCAATTAGTGTAAGCACATGAAGTAAACATTTAAAAAAAAGAGCCTAGTCACTTGAACTCATCCACATGGGACAATTTGATTTTTAATTGACTGCAGTTTTTTATTTTTTCAAAGGACAGGAAGTCTGATTGAGTGCTGGAAGTCCTAACAGAGTATGCATGTTAAAGCATGCTGAATTACTTGTCATTTTCTCCTCAGAGCTGTCATTTATTTTCTTTTCCACAACTGAAGCTTCATGTTGACATTTAATCTCTGTGTTCCTGCACTTACTTGGGGAAATTTTCATATAGGAAATTTCCTACTGAGCAGCACTATTTCACTGAAGAAAGCTTCTCTTTTGGTCCAACCCATCAACATCCCTGAGCACTGACTGGGAAAAACATGAGTAATATTTTCAATGGCTTACCCTTCCTCTTTAAAAACAGTAACAGAGAAATATGGAATTCATCTCATTCCTCTATTTCAGGGAACATCTCTAAAAAAAATTAAATAAAGCCTCCTTTGGGGGTTCACAGGTCCCAGCTACCTACTGAGAAGTAGGTTATTAGAGCAAGAGTCACATCTCACTGTGTATTAGTGCAGCATCTCACACAACAGACTCCTGACCTTGCTTGGGGTGCTGGGCAGGAGGCAGCAGTGCTCTGCAGCAGGAACAGCCATCGAGCCTTTAATAAGTTGTCTCAAATTACCATAGGAGGCATTAAGGAAAGAGATATTTAATTACAATTCTCTGATAGAAGAAAAAAAAACCAAACCCAAGCATCATTTTAATCTATCTCCCACGAGCATGGGAAAGGAAGACCATCTTCCCTGTGCCATTTCAGTCTCTTTTCTGTACCACGGTGACCAAGCCTGAGGGTCACTAGGAGAGGACAACAGGGGCTCCTGGAAAGCAAAGTGGAAGGTTCAACTTTTCCAACCCACTCTAAAGGCAGCTATAATACAACATTGGAGAGGTTTTCCTGCTTGGAGAAGGCTCCCTGTGTTCCTGCAAGCACCTGATGGTTGCACAGCCTGGAGGGCAGCGTGTTTGTGAGAGAGCTCTAACATTTGTGGGGCTGTTACAGGAGCCACAGCAAGAAACTGCGCTGAAGCTGAAGAGACAGGCTGGGGAAAAAGGTGAACCTGATCTTTCCCGGCAGGAAGCAGAGGCCTGGGGGCTTGCTTACACTGCAAGGGAGGCATGTCCCTAAAGTGCCTTCTCAAAGGCACCTGCACGAGGCTCCTGCCACGGCAGCAGCAGCAGGATGCAGACACCTCGTCCTCGAGCAACCCAATGGGGCTGCAGTAAATTGGGCAGGTCTTCCCCCCAAGACCTGGAGAAACACGGGGACAGCACTCAAGAAGAAACCCAGCATCTGCACCACTATTTCTCTTCCCAATAATATTGCTGCAATACCAAAATGGAGCACGATTACAAAAGCCAACAGTACTTCTAAAAATAAAGAAATACCAGTAAATGCCTACATATGAAATGCAGCATTTTATCTAACGCTCCCAGTTGAACTCAACTCTGTGCTGCTCACTCTGCCGTTCCCAGGAAAAGCACAGTGCATCTCCAATTGATTTACCCTTATTACTCATTTTGTACTGGGGTTTGCAAATTCCTCTCCCAGCGCAGCACATAATTTTCCTCCATTGCTGAAAAACAGCAGCCGGCTGACTCCGATAAATCCCACTTGGTCACTATCAAGTATCTCCATAATCATTCCTCCTAACCGAGCGGGTGAAACCCTGCCAGCACTGCATTGGCGGGAGGCAGTCTTTCCTTTAGCCTCTTCCACAGACCGCAGAGCTTCCCCATTATTTCAGATGCTGGAGATGCTTTCCTCAACTTAGGTGCAAGGCAATCCTCTCCAACAGATGAGATTCGAATGCCATAATCTCTGGGTGGAAAATCACCTTTAGAAAAGCTCAACCCAGAACCACCGGCCACTCCCAAGGAGTCCAGAACATCCCACTGCCCTTTTCCCACTTCACCCAGAGGCACTTGGCTTGAGCTGGAACCCAACAGACACCATGGTTGGGGTAAGATTTGTGAGTAGTTTAGCAACATGTTTGGTTTTGTGCTGTCAGTTCCTACACACTGACAATTGTCCTCAACATGACACTGCTAGGGCTGGCATTTCCTGCCCAACAAGAAATTTGCTGACCCAGGGGCTCTTACTAATCAATCCCTGGCCATGCTCAGTATTTGCTGACAAGACCCCAGAGCAAGGGTCCATGCTCCATTTTCCTGGGCATGAATAACACATCTCCCCCTTTTTTATGATTGAACTTGCAACCTGTGAATACCAGAGATTAACAGGGCAGAAGGAGCAAGATGATGAGTTAAACACGGAAGCAGACCTGCCTGCCATGCCAATGAAACTCCTCCATTGACAAATCATTTCCCCACCTCTCCCTCTGGCATGGGAGAGCACCACAGGGAATGCAGACCCATTAGCTGTGCCTCTCAGTGAAAGGTGACATCTAGAAGGCTCCTTGCTGCAGGAGGGAGGTGGCACTCCTGGCTCACTATGCCCCTGGAGCCAACCCCATGCCCTTCCCAGAGGAGCCTCCATCCAGCTCCCTGCCCCATGGGCTGGTTTTGCCTTGAGACCCTGGTGCACCTCAGGCCTCCAGAGGAAACCACGTTTTTTTTTTCTCAGGGACACCTGGGGCCTTGCCTGGACTTTGCCAATTAGAGGCAGAGTTGCAGAGACTGCAGAACTGCTCTCATTTTGTATTTCATTTTTTCAGTTAGATTAGTTCAGGGATCAGAAAATGAATGAGCTTAGCTCGAGTCCCACAAGCCTGCTTTTCCTCCAGGCAGCTAAACACACTGCTTGACTTGCTAGGCAAACATTTAATCACTTTCTGCACTCAGCATCCTCCGTCATGCGGGAGGTGGGCTCTGGCTGGGCTTCTCAAAGAGGCAAAGCAGTCACACAATTATTTCCCGAGCAAGTTGTGGCCAATGCACAAGGACAAAAAAAAGACAGGAAACCACCCTTTTTAAAGAAGAAACTTTGGATCAGGTTAAATTGATTTCTTGACTTCCAGAGCATCTTCAATGCAGCCATGAAATAGGAATCCGGTAACATACTTGTCTGAAAATTTATTACAATAAACACAGGAGAAGGGAGATTCACCTCTGCAAGTCACCAGTGGCAAATACCATGAGTTTGAGTGGAGGGCATTTAAATTCCGTAAAGTCCTCCTTTTAATGAGAGCAGCAGCAAACTCATACTACTTGGTTTATCCAAAATAAGACTGAGGTATAGCTGCCCCTCATCTACAAGTAGCAGGCAAGGAAGAAGTGACAGATCATAGTCTTTTTAGCCTGGCAGAAGGCAATGCAATGAGATAGGCCAAGCAGAAAACAAAAAAGATGCTGGGCAAATAAAGGCAGCAAAGGTAACTTAAAATTGAAGCCACTTGCTTAGGGACCTTGTGAATTCATCATTGCTTTAAGTCAAACCTGGGCATCATTCCAAGAGCTACGTTACAGCTCGAGAATAAATTACAGGTGTGACAGAGCTTATGTTCTGGAAGCGCAGAGATATGATAAGGCCGTGGAAACAGTCACATCAAGCGGATGCTATTATGAATAAATTGGTATTCCTTACCTGATGGGAGCTGCTGAAGTGTGTAGGAGAGGAAAGGGGAGAAAGGCATAATTAGGGCAAGCTCCCACAATTGCCTGTACAGATGGCTTGTCCTCCTGAGACATCTCCTCCCAAAGAGAACAGCACCACTAGGCCTGGCAGGCTGGATGAAGCCTTACTTTGAGATAAGTACCAGCAGTGCTGGGCTTGGGAGAGCAGTCCTCACTCAGGTACCAAATGCTGAGCACAGGCTTCACATGCACCATCCGCTCCTGCTGCTGCCCTGTTCACCTGGGCAAATGGGGACCTGCTTTGTGGGACCCTCTGCCCTCAGCTGGGCAGGTTGGGCTGGCATCCAACACCTGCAACCTACCACATTACATCTGAAGGCAGCTGCAGGTTTAAAACCCACTCCTCGCTTTCCAGCCTTCAAAACCTAGAACAACTCATCCAGCTTGATCATTTATCACTAGATGTGTGGGTCCTTCATGCATCCCAGCACAGCTTGTGCCTCCCCTTAAAATTATATTCATCTAGACTTTCTTTCAGATAAATCCCCCAAATAAATCATTAGTGATTCATAATTTATTGAAGCAGTCCCCAGTCCTTTGGAATAGATATTGCTTGGGTTGTCATCTGACAAGATTAATCACTTTTCAGGACCATTGGGAACCCCTTCCCCATCCTTGCCTCCTCAGAGCTTTGCCGACTCTGGCAAAGTACAGGCTGGAGGTGCCACCTGGCACCCCTGCATTGAACACAGGCTGTTGAGAAACAGTTTCTGTACAAAGATAACCAAACTCAAAGTTTCACAGCAATAAAGAATGCGGCACATCTGTCACTCAGCTCTGCTAATGATTAATTCCCTTTGCCACCTCATTTCCAGGACTTTGTCAAGAGCTGATTTCTAGCCCTATCGCACAGCCTGAGCTGAAGCATCCACCTGTTCACCCTCCCTGGCCATATCCTGCAAAAATAAATCCTGTCAGTTCAGGGCTCCAAGCTGCTCCTTGCTGCAGGGGAACAGCTTACACTGAGTGCCTCCTTTCCATCCCCCAAGGACTTGCACCACTTCCCTCCAGCCCCTCGCCATTCCTGCCATTGCCCTTCTGCAGCCTCAGCCTCACCACCGGACAAGAGGTGGATTTTTTCCCAGGAGATTTCAGTAGCTTTGAATGGCCAGAGCAATCCAGATTTATGCCAAGCTTCCCACATGAAAGGCCTCCTAATAAGGAGGGGCCAGGAAGGAGTGCAGGGGAAGTGCAAGGACACATCCATGCCCTGTGCCTGTAGGGCTGACAGTCTCTTCCCCAGCTTCTGGTGCAGGCACTGTTTAAGACAGCAGTCTGCACTCACTTCCCATCTTCCAGCCACCAACACATGGCTTCCAAAGGCTTATGCAAGCATTAATCAAGCACTTCAGGACACACAGTTTTCACGTACTAATTTACTTAAATGACATGTTACTTTGTCTTCCCATCCGAGACACCTAAACAGCTGAACAGAAATCACAAAGGAATCTCAAAGGAATAATTAGTATACAAAAAACAAACCAAGCCAAGCTAAAGCCACTCAGGCAAGTGGCCCTTGAGGGTCTGCCTACAAAACAACTCATTTAGAACAAAATAGTCACACACTGAAGAAATTTGGACACTGTTCTCCAAAGTTCCAGCTATCCTAGGAGAACAACCTGCTATAATAGGCTGTCATGAAAAAAGGGAACTTGTGCGAAAACAAACCAAACTTTTCATCCATTACTCAGGAATGGCCTTAGAGATAGGATCATGGCAGCAGTCCCAAGCCCAAACTCCCCCACAAACTGCGATGGTGTTTCCACTGCTCCCAGCGTAGGTTCCAGGTACCTTTTGTTGATTTCTAGACACCCACGCTAGTCTGCAGCTGGAGCACAGCCCAGCAATCTTGTTGATGTGTGTAATATCAAGTCATTCTTCTTACGCTCTCCAACTTTACTCTGTGCTTTGATTATGCCTGGTTAGGAGTTTCCAGAAAAACCTGCTAAAAATACCATCATTGCCAAGGAGCAAGCCAACACCAAGGGCAATATCCTTCTAGTGTCAGAGAACTTCAGCCTTCAGGCAGCAAGTCCACTGACATCTCACTCCAGAAGCTTTTTCCATCCAGCCAAGGACCCATCCCTCCAGTGTGCTACACAACCTCAGCCTCTGTGATGTTCCTCCAACAGGGACACTGTGCCAGCCACATGCAGCTTAACTCAGCCCCTTCCCCAGGGGGGACCAGCATCGACTTTTCATGGGACTTGTCTTACACCAGCCCAAAACATCCCTTTGCTATTAGACAGAATCCACCACAAACCTCTTTTTCAACACCTTGCTTGATTGCACTGCCTAAAAGGACATTCTGGGGCTTTTGGTAGCCATGTATCACAAGAATTAGGAAATGTCTCTTCCTTAGGTATGTAACTGCTCCTCTGTAACTACGAAACATTAGCTGAGGGTTTTACCTCCCAAACACCCCCAGGCTGGCAATGCAAGCCCTAACTGGTCACTATTTTAGGACTGACTAATAAATGGGAAGGACACATCCTAACACTGACCATCTGCAGATGTCAGCTTGAGGGTGAGTTAACCTTTTAGGTTTGGCAGAAATTAGCAGGAATCAAAGTTTTGCTCCACCTCCATGAGCATGTTAGCAACTCGCAGCAATGCTGTGAGTCTCCTCAAGCAACCAGCAGTTGTTTGAAGCCTTTAGTAGGTTCTGAATTTTTAAACAAAGACATATTCTCCTGAGGGTTTACAGGCCATTAAGTAAACATTAAACTTTTTAGTAAAATGTAAAAATATTGAAAACCATCTCAATTACTCAGCTTTCATTTATACAGCACTGTGACCTCTCCATCCCAGGAGGGTGTGGAAACAAAACTGAGTTACTAAATGAAAAAATGCACCTTTACAAGAGAAACAGAGATGACTCCACTGCTTCATGGCAATCTTTAAATGCAAGAACAGGAACAAAAATCACAAATCCCCTCTTTGCTTCACTTTACAGATAACTTTTTCTCTTCATAACAGAAACAAAACATTGCAGAAGGATGGAAAACTGGACCACAGTCACTGCCCTCTTGTTAGCACAATTACTAGTGAAATCCTTGAGATTACTCAATTCAGTCCAGGAAATTACCATCTCTAGTGGACAAAGTGAAAAGGAAAATGTTTCGTGAGTGCAATGTAATTCCCTCTTCTGCGTCCTCAAAACAGGTTTAGCAACTAACAAGGAAGCCATTTGAAGAGCTGGACACTCTCTCGAGTCGATAAAGCATTGCTGAAACCTTGCTGCTCCTCACAGCACACCAACACATCTCCTCATTAGCAAGGCACATCCTTGTCAAGTTTCTGCTTGGCCCACACATAATGAGAGGCTGACAGGTAATCATTTAAAACTGCATTTGCTCTTACATTATGAAGTTATTTACTACCCACCTGATCCAAGTCTCACTGCAGATTATGTAAATGCACCTAACAAAGCTTAGATTAGGCTACCTATTTTTTTAATGCCTATAGCAGGGGCTACACCCCCTCCTTTGGGGGACTTGTGGTTTAAAGCATTAATACAAAAGTACCTTGGGAAATCCAGCAGAAGTTAGGGAGTCACAGGTTACATATATATATATACACACACATACACACGCAAGTCAAGGTTTCTCCTCTTATTTTAAGAGATTTTCTCTGCACCTTGAGAGCCAGGCTGGCAGAAGAGAACTCAGTGTATTTTTCAGTCTGGAGGCCCTAGGCAGCACACATTTGAGGGAAGACAAGATGCAAGTCAGTTGATATTTATTATGATCTTTTTTCTTGACACTGAATTCTGAACCACAAATCTGGAGCCCTGACAGATCCCAGTACTCACTGCTAACAATGCACTAAAATAAAACCATGAGGAAGAGAAGTTATCCATCCATGCCTTGGGCTAAGGGCATTGTTCATAAAAAATTGCTTGACTAGTTTATCTTCCCTGTGTGCATGGAACAGTTCTCTTAAATTATTTTTCTGCTGCTAAATCCCACTGTGGTTCTGGGTCACTCATTGAAAGTCAAAGCGAGAGGCTGCTTGTGATGGAGCACAGGCACAGGGTATTGTTTGCTTCCCGAGTAAAGCACAGCACTGAACCCACGGCCTCCTGTGATTAATTGCAGAAACTGAAATCTTAATACAAATACTTTTAAAGGATAATTTGTTTAAGCTTAAAAGTTATCTTCTCAGAATATTTGTGCCAGTGAGACTGGACCGTACAAGGGGAGAACCAGTCATGCAGCAAAAGGGAATTAGCCTAAAGGAGAACATCCAATTGACTGCTTTTGGGTTTGGTTTGTTAATAGTTGGTTTTAATTTATTTTTTTGAGAGCATTAACAGCACAACATATTGATAAGAGACACAGAGCTACTTCTGGCATTAGAAAAGTTGCCAGTCATACTGGAAAGGCTAAAAATGGTAGAAAATATACCAGTATAACATTTTCAGCATTAGTGACACTTCTTCACAGGATGCTTCTTACCTGAACTGTCCCTTCAAGAGAGGTGGGATACAGGTCTCAAAGGAACGGAAATTTGGCCCTGTGAGGTTCCCCACACAATAATATTTCCAGAGCACTAAAAGATTCCAAGCCACTGGGGAGCTAGTTCTGTAATCAGAGGCATATTTCAACAAGCAATGAAAATATAGGATCTTAAGGAGGACATACTTGTCTAGAAGCTCCAGAAGCTTCCAATCATCCCAGATTCCCCACTGTATGTTCTGTCAGGAACACAATACCCAGAGCAACTTTCCAAAGCATTGGTAAGAGGCATCAACATTTCTTTATCCAGCTCCAAGCACAATGCCCGGCCCTGTAGTGAGGGGTCCAAGTCCCCTCCTGGGTTAAGCCCAGGCAGCCGTGGCACCAGTGTGGTTAATGCCCAGCTCCCACATCAGAGACAGAGCCCTAGGCTCTACCTTGATCTATAATAAGGAAGGGAATAAGCACTTTCAGGATGTAATACATTAGATCAGTTTTCAACATCTAATTTAGGATTAAATTAATTATACCCTAGAAAATCTTATTTCTCTCTGAGGGATTCTGGACAACGAGCTCAGGCAGTGATGTCCTTATCTACTGATGAATCCTGCACCTTGCCACAGAATAGTCAGGCACATGTGGATCTCTGGCAAACTCACTGCACCCATTCTTCTATTTCATTACTTCACCTTTCCATCCTGTCTTATTCTAAACCTTGAATACACAAGGCAGCATCAAGAAGTCTGCAGCTGCTGAGATCTCCTATTCATCTTTTTCTTTTAGAAATCAGTTCCATTTTGTCACACACACAGTCTCATCTTCCATTTCAAAAGCTTATTCAGGTCTTGCTAAGCCACAGTCTCATATGCTGGATGTCAGACAAATTAGGTCTGTTCTCCCAAAGTATGCAGATAGGGAAAAGCATCTCCCAGTTCACATTTTATTTCCACCATTCCACACAGCTTCTCCTGTTGCAAACTACCTTCATGAAAACTAAGAACACGTCCAGAGTCAGAACAAACACCTCACCTCCCCCTCACCCTCGTCTCCAGCTACAAACAAGAAGTCAGCATGACACAACTCCTATTTCCTGATCTGCCCAGTGTGAGCTCCTTATCCGGTCAACGTTTTTACCCAAATCAGAAAAGTTCCGCCCTTTGCTGCACTTGTTAAGCTAGGCTGCAGCCTTCCTCCATACAAACTTCTCCCCTTTCATGAGCAGAAACTTCCAGGTGATTTCTCCATCTATCAAAGTTCAGACCTCCTCTATGCTACTGTCGTCAAGAATCCCTCCCTCTTGATGACCTTAGAAACTTAGTTCCCATAAAATGTTATGATTCTCTCCTCAGTTCTTCAGCAGCAAAAGAAAACAATTTCTCTACCACTGTCAGCAGGCCCTTTGCAGAATGTTTTTTGTTTCATTTGAGTTTGTTTGTACATATACATTTTGTTGACTGTTTACTAAAAGCAAGATCAGAAGTTACACTTGCTCTTACTCCTTCAAAGGCTATTTGGGGGGATAAGCCAGAGCATGCTTTAGAAGTGAACGAGATAATAGGTTTGATACTGGCTTTTCTCTCTCAAACATCACTCTGCATCTTTTAGACTGGAAGATGGTTTATGAAATTAAATCCACATTTATAGTGTTACTTCATAAAGCTGACACTTGTGGATCAGATTAAGACCCTCAGCACACTTAGCAGCACCAACAATGAACTCTTCCCTTTCAGCCTGAATTCCAGCTTGTATCACATCCTGCAAGGCAGCTCCTACTCTAACGGAGAAGCGCTCAGGGCCATCATGTTCAGATGCCAGTTTGTTTATGTAGGACAGACTATC
The DNA here is from genome assembly GCA_013396875.1 of Vireo altiloquus. Taxonomy (NCBI): domain Eukaryota; kingdom Metazoa; phylum Chordata; class Aves; order Passeriformes; family Vireonidae; genus Vireo; species Vireo altiloquus. The sequence goes on along the minus strand of VZRF01008113.1, from coordinate 308,456 downwards.
ATCAATAATATAGCATTAATCCAACGTTGCATTCCCATTTACAAATACATACCAGTACCAGGCACAGATATAGCACCTGTGTTTTCAAAAACAGTGGTATTATCATTGCTTTACCTTTGCTTCTAGACTCCTCAGGAGAGTACGTGTTCAGGCAGGGGGAAGTCTCTGCTTCCTCACCTTTTTATGCTCTCTGATCGAAAAGAAGAGAAGTTCCTTCTTTTTTATTAGTTTCTCTTCATTTTACCTTGGGGCTGGGGGGCATATGGGCAAGAAGGGCTGGTTTGTATTGAAGGTTTAAATGCTTTGAGTCAAACAACTCCCTTAAAAAAGCAGATTGCTACCTTACAATATTGGTACCATATTCTCTACCAGTAGGAAAATTTCAAGGAATGCTTTCCAGTAAGGAAACACCCTCAGCTCTCAAAAATGCTGCCTGTTCTTCCAAAACCCCAAACCCGTCTCCCTCCCCACCACTGTGCTTTACAATATGGAAAGGCACGACTAATTCCTGCCCTCCATAGGCTGCAGAGGTGGAAACCACCACAGTGTCCTGCTGTAGGAGCTCTGCTGCCTTTACCACACACGAGCAAAGTAGAGAACTTCACTTTATCACCTGCCCTGTGCTAAACCCTGGGCTCCCAGAGCACTGCTGGGACCTGCCTGCTCAAAGCAGTTGCCCCCCAAGAGCCCCACCAAGGCTTGTCCGTGCTTCTGCCTTTAGTGCCTAGCAGCACCCCAGTATATGAAGACAGAAAACATCATCTTCCTGAAGATTCCAAAGTGCAAAATTTCCTTCCTTTTGAGCATCTTCAATAGCAACACTGCACACTGCTAGCTTTGAGGGCAAGTGTTGCCTTTTCCTATATATTTTAAATGTGTTTCTTTCATTGTAGGACAAAGATGTTAACAAATCTTGTTAACTTGTAGAGCCAAGTCCTTTTTACGGCAGCAGTTTATTCTTCGGGTCCTCTGCACTGTAAGGAAGGGGAAAAGCCCTTTTGCATCTCCTGACCAAAGTCTCCAAGGCAAGGGGTCAGTTACACATCAGAACCACACTTCACATCAATAACATTTTACTACATATTTTATTACATCAATGGCTTGAAAAAATTTTATTTGATGTCAGCAAACATTGGAAATCATAGAAAAATGAATTATGTAGAATTTCACAAAGGAATTTACCCCACTATAATTCTTCATACAGTAAAATAATCCAAACCCAAATGTTACTTTTCAGTGGCTAAGCAATTTTATAATGCTATGAACATTCATCACAGTAAGTGTGCTGAATAATAGAAAACAGGCAAAAAAGACATTTAAAATATTACTTACAACAGCATTATTACAACATACTTTCTTTAAAATCCCAACAAGTATTTCGTCACTTCAAAAGCTATACAGCATTTCCATTATATTTGCAAACTTAACCTTATACATCTTTTAAAATCTTGAAAAAACTTCTTTTAAGCAATCTATAAGCAGTTAACAAAATTGATAAAATCTACATAATGGAATACTATACACTCCAGTATAAATTTTATTTTAGGAGAATATGAATGTAAACACTCATTATTATACAACATGCATAGACTATACTGACCTTCCATCTTCTGAACTGTAACTTTCACTGCAATTGTGCTTTACTATCAACAGGAAAAGCTGCATTAATCCAGGGAGTGGCAGAAAGTATTTGCTTTAGGGGCATTGCACAAGATCACTAGATTTTGACTTACTGAAGACAAGCTGGAGCTAATAAAATAATTTTTCTCTTTTTTTTTTTTTTGTAAAATATGAGCTCACTCATTGCTGAATGGGCTATGCACAAATTCATACCAATTTAAAAAATAAATGCATTATCATAAAAAATCTCCTATGATATTTTTGCATTTCAACGACTTGGAGATTTTTGTTCACAAATCCAGTGATCAAGTTAGTGTAATGCACTGTTTGGCTCATATTTGGTGTGCAAGAATACCAACAGCATATTAGCGATTTCATAGAATAAAAACTGAAATTTAAAGTGACAATGAGCATATTTTAATACATAATGTTTCTGATGTATTCGTACAGGAAAGAAAAATGTTTGTCAGGACATTGCTTTAAGAGAGTAAGAGTTTCACTCTTATTTTAACTATTAAAAAAGTGTTCTAGTGGATACTTATGGGGTCTTCCTGGTTGCAAACTTGTAAAAATATATTAAGAAACCATTATCCCCATTGGTATTAAATATATTGAGACACAACCATTGTGGTTGCACTACCAGGTATGGCTACTATGGTCTTAAGCATCTGATTGTACATTGTTGCTTTACTGTTAAGCACAACTGAGGCGTGTATTTTTTTCCCTTGGTTATAAGATTATATTACAAAAATTGATCACTGTTTCAAACCAGTTAAACACGAATATTCAAGTAACAAGGTTGTTTTAATGGATAAGTGAAAAAAGAAGTTACCTAGCACTTTACACAACTACATAAAAATTAAATAGAACAAATGAAATTTGTTTATGCATATGCAATACACTTTTATATCTTTAAGATTTCTAAAACTAAAACTTAAACTATCATTTTCTTTAACGATACCATATTTTGCACAATAACTTATACTTAGGAGAAATAATTTCCCATTTTCCACAAAATATATATAATTATGACATTCACATTGATAGTTTAAGAAACAAAATTTAAGTGAATATTCTATCTTATGCAGTTATCTTTGTGGACCCTTCTAGTCAGAATGCAACCAGTTCATGTATCTAATGCTTGACCCATTTAACAAAAGAAAAAGAGGGTCTTCACTTAAACAAGGTCAAACCATTTCAAAAGCTAAAATGATTTCATCGCATTTAAAAACATAGTTCAAGAGAATGTAAAAAACTAAACGTTTAAAATACAGTGCTATTATATTGCATGTATCAACTACAATAAGATAGCAGTCAATTGAAAAGTAATTAAACAACTTTTTTCTTCCTAATATCACAAATTATACACGTTTCCCCCTACCCCATGGGGATGAAGCCAAAACACAACTTTTCTGATCATAAGATGGACAGATTTGAGGGCAAAAACTGATGACAAGTCCTCACAGGTACCTAAGTCTCCAGCAGAAGCCTCTCCTGATGAGTCCCCCCCAGCTGGGATGCAAGATCCCACACCAGCGAGGACCTGTCTCTATGCATTGGTACCAGCAGGAGGTTTAATATTTAATACTAGAGTGTTTCTAAAGAGCAGCATTGCTTTACACCACAACTGTCAACTGGATTCACAGTGCTATTTGCCCGGTCTTTATTCCTAATTCACACTGGCTAACACCTAGCATTCCTTCCCACAAGAGACTTCCAGCACCAACTGGCACAGGTCTGAAGGAACATCTGAGCCACCAGAGCTGCCAGTTCACAGCAAAAGCTGCAGACACAAACAGCAATACAGAGGATAGGGAATAGCTCCCTTCCATCCTCCCATCACCTCAGAGGATCTCTCTGGAGCTACTAGAATGGAACTGCTCACAAAGAGCTGCCAAGTGGCTGAAACAGGCCCTTTGGGGGCTCCACCCTCTAACCTCCCCCAGGAAATCTCTACCTGCTCAGTGCCTGTGTGTTGCTGCCCAGCTTCTGATGTTGAATTACTTTCCTCACCCACGGCCCAAGGGGAAGACCACACCTCAGTGCTGCAAGAGGCCACCTCCCCTGCCTTTCCTTGGGCTGTGACCACACTGTGGGAGGTGCCAGATCCGGCTCTGTTGCCCAGCTGGCATTAGCCTGCCCCGCTCAGGTACAGAGAGCAGAGCCACCACAGCACACAGCATGGCACAGCCCAGCAGCCAAACCTCAGCACCAAGCCCGGGGCTCGGCCCCAAGCTCCACTAACCTCAGCTGCAGGCCAGGCCACAGGCTAGCTCATTTCAAGCTGTGTTAAGAAAGGCTGGTGCTGTACATCACTGTGCCATCTTGGCTTGAATCCTCTGCAGAGGAAGAGAGGTAAGGAAGGTCCTTTTCTCCACCTGCAAAGACGCCTGATGGTTTCTTCCAACGTCATTAAATTAACCATTTTCAAATGCTTTGTGACTAGTGTTATTTTGCAGCTTTCCATTGGACAAGAAGTAATACTGCTGCTTCTAGCTTCTCTGGACACTGTCTGCTCAGCAGTCAGCAACCACCTTGTTCAAGGTGCAAAGTCCTCCCACAGGACTTGCAAGAACAGATCCAGTTCAAGCCAGCTAGACAGGCCGCAGTATGGGCCACCCAAGCAGAGGGCTGGGATTTGAAAGCTGCATGCACCAAGTATTTGGAAAAGCACCTCTTAGATTTTAAATTGCATATTTTGGTTCAGAACATGAAAGCGATGTGTGCTTCAGAAGGGTTAAAATGGCCAATGAAAATTAACCCGGTTCTTCTCCATTACACTTCCAAGAAACCAAAAACTCTTGAAGGTTGAATTTTGTGCTCCAACCCTCATCCAAACTTCCAGTGGGAGAAGCAGTTTGATGTCTTTGGCAAACAGCGCTCTGAAGAGGAATGAGACACTGGGACAGAAAGTGATCTATGGTAGCCAAATGCAAAAAGGCACATATTCCCCAAAAGGAGAGGCACCAGAGAAAGTTGTTTTGACTTAATCCCACAGAGGATCAGGAAAAAGAAAGTTGTGTAGCACTCACTTAACAAGTTACAATGCAAATGCTGAATGCCAGGGGTTAAATAGCGTATCAATTTCAGATTAAGTATTCCCTTTTGCACTAAATAAAAGCCATTAAAATACACAGGAATAAAATGCTCAATTAGGGAGCTTTCTATGAAGCAAGAACACACAAATACAGTGGAAAGAATTGCACAAACCAGAAGTGTAATGAGTTACATCTACAACCTTGGACTGACCAAACCTTAGAAATAACATTTCCTATCACTTTGCGTTATTCATGATTGCTTGCTAACATGTCCTGTCATTGCAGAATGAACCTGACACGGCTGGCATGTGCACAGGCCCCTCCTTTATAGAAAGCTCACTAATCATAGTGTCATCGTAAGAATACACAGGAAGCGGAGACCACAAGGCCATGCAGCAATACATACTTATACCCTATGGACCAAGTATTATAAGAACTCCTAATGTGTAGAGTTACTGTGGGGCTGCTAAGGAGCTCCTTGTTTTGCAGGTTGGTCAAAATTTATAGACAGGTGTTACTGGTTCTAGAAGTCCCCATGCTTAAGCATGACGTTGGTGAAATGGAGAGCTGAGCTACCTGGGTGCTTTTGAAAGAAAGTGGAGGCAGTATGGAGGAATGAGGGGAGATTAAGGCAGATGTAGCACAGGACTGGAAGCGTTTGCCTTTTTTTTGGTAATAGCTGCTTGTCCACAGATATGATGCAGATGGCTGTCTGAGGTTTGCTAATACCTGATATCCTGGATAACACAGTAGTCAACACAAATTGTTCTAGGCTACAGCACCTTCTCACGAAGCAGATGCATATCTGACATCAAGAACAGAAGTAGCCTGGAGGGAAGGGGGGAGAAAAAGCAGATGTTTAGTTTAAAATGAATACACATAGGCTTTCTTGCATCTTCAAACTTCAGCACAGATCCATGGTACTGTGGCACATGATGTGACAGTGACAAAAGAGACAACCCTGGCACATGGGAGGAATTCCAGCAGCTTTCCCTATTCTGAGGCACATTGGGATTTGTTGTTGGGATTGTAAACACACAGGAATTAAGACTGGAGTCAACGCTGCTTTATAAACAGCAGCCTCACCTCCCCCCCTTCAAATAAAAGGAACTGTGGCCACTGGCTATGGAAAAGCCCAAAGCCCTCAGAGGCCTGATGAATCTTTACTAGGGTGGTGGCCAGACAGCCAAGGCATGCCAAGGAAGAAAGCATCAAAGGCATTTCATTGTTAGGCCAGCAAAGTCTTCTCCTGGCTACTGCTGAGTCCACCTGTCTTGACCAGATACTGCCTGTGCAAGTGCCCTCAAGAACAGGCACCAGCCATGCTGCACTGCACAGCTCAGGAGGGACCAGGAACTCGCTCCCAGCCCATGCAGGCCACTTGTGTCATAACCCCAACAAGGTTTTATTTTGCCCCCAGAACCACTGAGACAGGCATCCAGTCAGCACTGTGCTCAGGCTCCCTCTGAAGGCAGGAGCACCACATTCACAGCTTCTTCTGGTCTGGTTCCCACCACTTAGCACCTGCTCTGCTCCAGAGTGAGCACTTACTATCACTAATCTGGGGACCATGATTGCTGCTCTAGTAGTAACTTTACCAGACCTTGCTGTCATTCCTCCACTCTCCCCACTCGTTTGGGATCCTCATCACTCTGGTATCCATACACTGGGCCACATCAGCCCACTCCAGTTCCTGCTGAAACCATTTTTTCCTTACGTCAAGTGAGACTCCCCTTTTTTGACCTCAACTTTCAGAAGCAAGAGTGTATTTGAAACTAGGAAGAACCTCAGAGGGCTCAGAGAAGAAAAGCTCTGCATGCCAACATATAATTCTACAGATCACAGGAAAAGACAGTGACAAGAGCCACATATCTTTCAAATTGGTGGCTATGTATTAGTACCAATGCTGCTTTGCTCCACCTCTCAATTCTGGAAGAATGGGACAATTTCACTCACACACTCCTGTGAAGTCAAGTTTTCTGAGGGCAGTTTTGTTCGCCTGTCATACCTTTGGACTTCCCAAATATAAGCATTTCTGAAATGCATGTTATTAGGGTTTGTGAAACAGTGAAGTTCTGCTTTTTCCTAATCAGAGCAACAAAAATATACAGCACACCGAGAAGTCTTTACTCCATGGACAACCAACATTTGCCTTGTGCTGTTGACTGTGCTTGCATTTACAATTCACAGCTTTTGCAGTAGGTTGTCTTATAAATAAGGACAAAGGAAGTCCTTGATAAGACATTTTTAATACACAAACCTCTACCAAGGTTTTCTTCTCCAAGACTGTGTTAATACTAAATTTTTTAAACTAACTTCCATACTTAAACATCCTACAGTCTTTGTAAACCTCAAACCTACATGATTGACTCTGTGAACCTCCATCAAGAAGAGGCCGTTCCTAGAATTTCTGTCTTCACACAAATAGCTGTAAAATCCAGGAAACTCTGCCTTGAGGTAATTCCAGAGTGAAGTTTCACATACTCATCTTATTTATAGCTTTCTTCCCTTCACCTGAAACCACTCATCAGAAAGGAAAGAGCAAGCTTTGGCTCAGAAGACACTATGGTCCCACAAAGCCAAACCTAGAAGAGCTGGGAGAACTGAGTGCAGGGAAAACATCCAAGTGAGATAAAGATGCATGGGGTTTTGACAGCAAGAGGTATTAAAACATCCACGTTCTGATGAGATACACATACTGTCAGAAGGCTGAAAATTTACTGTTCTCCTTCCACTTTCATACAAGCCTGGATTTCCCAATTCCCCAAATGAGTAGTGGAATTGTATATCCAGATAAAGTGAAACGTGCACAGATTGAAGACTGACAAAAATGGCTTTTGCAAAAACTGTATATATATAAAAATACACACATCTACCTGAACTGAGCTCAGATTGAGAATTTCATGTAACTTTTAAATCTGATTTACCTCATCTTCCTCTTCAGACATTTTAGTGGAATTATCAGGGGATTTTACAGGCTTCTGGCTATTGGTTCCATTTGTCTCCTCTTTGCCGTGCTCTGCCTCCCACTCCTGTAGGACTTCATCTATGTTGAAACGACGTCGATAATTTACAAAAAAGTTTTTCACTTGCACCACAGATTTGTTTCCAATCACATCAGAGATTGCCTGAAAGTCTCGACCGTATTTCCTGATTGCTAAAAGCAACAAAAAGAGAAACAAAAGCAGTGTGTTATTTCCACAAAGACCACAAATCAGGTTCAAGTCACAGCATAAAGATCCAAAGCTGAACTTCTGTCAGGGTCTCAAACCTTCTTCAGATTAATCCAAGACAAAAAAAAAGTCTAAACTGGGTAAGAGACATAGTTAAGACTAGCCCTGGAGAAGAGAAGAAAATAGAGGTGTGTAGTAAAAGATGAGCAGAGTCAAATGCACAAGATCTGTGTAAATCTGCCTGTACTGCTTGGAAAGTTACACAGGCAAAAGAGCATAGCACTGACTCCAGCAGAGTTTCACTTTCTGAAACCTTGGACAAGAAGACATTATTTGCAAACAATCATATGATTCCATTTGTATTGCCCAGGGAGGGGAAGGGGGAATATTGTTTCCTTGTTCAAATACATTCTTCAGGCATTACTACATGGCAATGTCAAAGTCCTCCTCATTAGCCACTGAAGGGAAACTCAGCTCTGAAATGCAGCAGGGTTTTGACTATCAACAACTTAAGGACAAATAAGCTTGTAGTGCCATACCTTGCACAGCAAGAAGCTGCTCATCTGTGGTCCAACGTGCATTAAATTTCTGGACGACCTAGCCAGCAAAAAAAATAAAATTAGGTAACTTCATTTATATACTTTTACTTGTATCTGAGCTCATAAAAACCTCTCAAAAGTGCAACAAGGAATTAACTGTTAGTCAAAGTATATCATTAGCATTTATCTTCACAATTAACAAAGGTCAGAACACAATCTCACCTCTGGAAGCCTGTACTGCTCTATACCACCTTCAAGTTTTTCTTTGAGTGCGCTGTTTGTCTGTTTGATATTCTGAATCTGAAAAGAAAGTTTCATCCCTTTAAGAAGGATTAAAAAATATCTTTGGACAAGCCTTTTTCCAGCAGCCTTGGCAGGAACCTCACAAGCTCAGCCTTCCAGTTTTTCTCATAGCCTGCCTTTTCCAAAAAGAAAGTTTGCTATATTGAAATAATGTAAAGCAAGAGATCTCATTTAATTAATTCTCCACTGTCTACAAGTTATTTGGAGCAAGAACTGCCCCAACTTCCAGGTCTGTATAAAGCCCAGCATAAGAAGACCAACCCCATTTGCAGCAAGTAATGAATCAAAGACTGCTAAAGAGTTCAGGTTCTCCCAGAGTGCCAAGAAAAAGGCTTCAGGCCAAAATACCAATTCTATTAAGTTTAATAAAGAGCCTGAGACAGACCTCTGCTTTAGAAACTGCAAAATTCTCAGATCTAGGCAACAAACTCATGTAGCAAACCCGTATTTACTCACAAATATGTGCAAAACATTTGTTTAAATAGTAGATCCATCAGGGAAGCAAAAGGTACATAGGAAGTTTGTATGATACCTGTCTAGGAAAGATTAAGCCAAACATATCTGCCACTTCTAAAAGTACCACATGAAAAGGCAAAGGAAACAGCTGCTGTAGATGGAAATCAGATCCTGCTAAAACCAATGTCACCTGAGGGAAGTTACAGCTACAACAGAAGGAATTCTGAACTAAAAGAAAAGCTAAGTGCCAACAAATGTTCCTTCAAGTCCCTGCTATGAACTTTTCCTTGCTTCACTTCAGGGCTAAAGGCTTGCCCACAGAACTGAAATATGAGAGATGTAAAATCCAGAGCTGCATTCAGAGCACAAGGACAGCAGCTTGTGAACTAAGGCACGTAGCATTGTGCATCATCAGTGCCAAGCTACAAATTCCTGCCAACTTTGCAGACTGCAACAGGTACTACCAGAAAACCCATCAGTCACTGCTGCACGATCCCGTTCATACCTGTCGTTTGATTGAGACTAATTCCATGTCCAGTTGTCTGAGTACAGTGGTAGCAGCTGTTGCATTGGCGGAAACAGCCTCCACATCTTCCTGGGAAAGGAACATTCCTTTGGGAGGTTTCCTCTTTGCTCTGTTCTTGGCCTGTGTACTGTGCTTCTCCTTCTTTACCTGAGGGACAGTTTCAGCAGGCGGCACCTGGCAGACAGCAGTCAGACATTTTACAAAACTAGGTATCTTTAGAGATCCCTTCCAGCTCAAACAATTCTGTGACTCTGAGTTTTAGCCACCATCAAAGGTTGGAGAACGACAAAGCCAGTTTGCAGACCGGAAGACATTTTTGCTTTAAGTGGCATGTCATACAAACTGTCTTATACAAATCTCTCCTTTCCTTTAGCAGTTTTCAGCATTTACAGAGATAGTGTGGTTGCCTTCTCTGCCCATTCTCATTTTGGGAGACAGATGTCCAATTCTGCAGCAGTTAAATGTTCTGGTTATTTTCAAACCTCCAAACCCCTTCTTCTTGTTCTCATCATCAGGTGTAAACACATCAGTTTTACTGAACAGCAGAAGGAAACAAAGTGAAGTGTGGAGATGGAAAGAACACAACTAAAACAGTTTACTGAGACTTGTTTTACTACCTACCAGACATGAGAAGGAATAAACCAAATTTATTTAAAGGCAAAGGACAAAGAAGTGAGGTGACAATAGGATAATTCTTAGATCGTGACACCATTTCTTGGAAGCCAGGTTTTCTTGCATAGTACTTGTATATCAACTGTTCCATCAAAATGGTGCCGTTTTGACTAAAATAAACTTTAAGCCTTTTTTGGAAAAGGAGTTATTTCACAGACCACTTACTATTTTTATCCCTTATGTCTAAAGCAAAGACTGGTAGATTAGCCACTACACCATAGTACAGATCATTCAAGAGCACACCTGATTCTAAGATGGCAAAACCATTTCCTCCGGAAGTTATATTCAACAATCAACTCATACCCAAAGATTTATTACCCAGTGACTGGAACCTGGCCAAGAACACAGATCAGAAGAAGGATGGCAAAGAGAGAAAAAGCAGAGAGGGGAGGTTGTACATCTGAATCCTCTACCTGATCACTGCCAGTTTTAAACACATTGGCTTCACTTGGTGCTATTGTTTTCCTTCTAATTTGCAGCTACATGCAATTTCTACACAGTTTGTGGCATTTGCTCATCAGTGAGCATTGAATGCTTACATTTGAAACCACATGAGGCTGAGCATGAAACCCCAAGTCAGCATAAGGTTCTGACTCCAAAGGACTCCAGCACAGCTGCCACAGACAAAAGCTTCCACCCTCCTCATGAGCACAGAGCCCCACAGCAGCAGCAATGTGGACAATTGCCTGCTCTCAACCTTTTTCTTCTATCCACTGGTGCAAAGTATTCCAGCGAGATATGATTCCTAGGGCAAGCCCAGAGGCAAGAGATAACTCTTGCCATTGCAGGAGGGATACTCCTATTTCTCTTTGCAGATGAGAGTGGTGAGCAGGAGAAACCAGACTAGCTTAACTATGAACAAGTGAGGTAAGCTCTGCACTCTGCTTCAGCAGAGAGCCCTTTGATAACTGAGCTAGGTGAATTATTCAGCATGGATAGGCATTTCAGATCCAGTCATATTTCATCTACATATGCTGCTTCCCAGGACCATGCAGCAATGCCTCACTACAGGTTCAGGCTGTCAGTTGACCAACAAGCAATGCCTGCAGTGCAAACATCCCAGAAGCCTCAACATTAAAGAAAAATGAAAGCAGTTTCAAATTACTGACTAACACAGCTCAAAAAATGCAAAAGCTCTTTTGTGTTGAGACAAGAACCAGAGCTCCAGCAGAACAACGTTTGACAGCTCCAAATGCCTCTAGGCCCCAGCAAAAAACTGGAACATCTACTTTGTCCTGGATACTCTTCTTTCCTGGCCGCACACATTTCTCTCTAGAATTAAATCAATTTTTGAAAACCAGAGAGAATTAAAATGAAAGGATTTAGAAGGGATTTAGCAGTGCTCCTGTTTATTTAGATATTGCCACTGCTACCCAGTGCACTTCAGTCTTACAAACCCCTTAATACAAAGTTCCCTTCCTCAGATTTCACTGTGTAAAAAGAAGATAAAGCTATCTCAAGCTATGTAAAAGCAGAGAATGAAGTGGGAGGCACTTCCAGGAACAAGGAAGATACGAAGAAAGCAGGTCTAGGTCATGACCTCAGCTTTATGGAGTCACTATGCGAGGAAACCCGAACAGTTGCACTAACACTGAAAGTAAAGAAAAAAAAAGAGAAAAGAAGATTCCTCCTCCAATGATCCCCAAAAGAGGAAACATATGAGAGATTTCAGATTCTCTGAGAAATACCAGTATTACTGGGCAAGTCAGATAGCAACCAGCAGGTATCAGAGCTGAAAAAAAACACTTCTGCAGGTTTGAAACAGAGAGATTCTTTATGGCAAGAGTATTGGGCTGCTGGCACATCAGAGCCCCTGCACATCTGACCACATCCTTAAAAGAAACATAATGACCAAGAATGAACTTATCCCTTCCTGGTTACCTGCTCTCGCTCTCTCTCTCTCTCTCTCAAGGCATTTCAATAAGCCCTGAGTTCAGGTACTGTCAAATCAGAATCACTGAATCATTAAGGTTGGAGAAGACCTCCAAAATCACAGAGTCCAACCTTTGACCAAACACTACCTTGTAAACGAAACCATTGCACTAACTGCCACGTCCAGCTGTTTCCTGAACACCTCTAGGGATGGTGACTCTGCTCTGTCTCCAGGCAGCCCATTCCAACACTTAACCACTCTTTCAGTGAAAAAATTCTTCCTGATGTCCAATCTGAACCTCCCCCTGAGGACACTTCCTCTCATTCTGTCATTGATTGCCTGGGAGAAGAGACCAACTCCCACCTTGCTAAAACCTGCCTTCAGGGAGTTGTAGAGAGTGCTAAAGGTCTCCCCTGAGTCTCCACCTCTCCAGACTGAACAACCCCACCTAAAATCTGAACAGGCTATAAAGGCTGTCAGCTTCATTTTGCCCTCCAGCACAATCCCTGTCCAGCAGAGTCCCCACAAGGCTGCCTGCCATGGCATACACAGCCAAGACTGCATATGCTCCGTGAGTTTCAGACTGGTTGGAGGGCCATGGCCTGTACCAGCATGACAAGGAGGGCACAAAGCCTCCTCCCACACTAAGATTTTCTGCAAAAATGTCTTGATAGTAACTGTCCAAACCAGACATCTCATCTGGTTTGCCCTTACAAGAGATGCAGCCAAGTTGGTGAAGAACTACCTTTCCCTCTTCTGCAGCAGGTTCAGAACATGTCAACATTGGTTGCAAAGAAGAAATAATAAAGGGGGTTGCAGAGAGTTCTTTTACAGATGCAAGCTTTTGAAGAGCTTACAGAAAAATCTAAACTGTAAATTTATTAAGGTAATGGAGAATGAGACAATAGTATTATTTACAAAACACTACAAAGCTGCAGTACACAGCTGCAACTCAGCCAAGTGAGAACCCTTCCTGTCTGGGTGTTGCTGAGGCTTTTGAGAACTCAAGTTTCTTGTAAGGATTAATGCAGATGGCTTCACATCCACTCTGCCCCTAGGAAGACATCAAGGGTGCTGGTTCCTTCAGTGGAAACAACAGCTAAACTTTCCTGGAAAGTCTAGAGAGCACCCTCAAAGTGGGTGAAGAGCAGATGGGAATGTTGTGATTTTTCAGCTATTTCCATTCGAAACTACTTGTTGGAGAAATTAGTCTCAATGACAGTGACTGACAAAACTGTTGCTCTGGGACTTTTTTCTGACTGCGTGGGATCATGTTTTTAAATACTTCTAGTGGGTTTTCCCTAAATATAATCTTTTAAAAAATTTAAGAAATTAAATCGAATGACTGTGGGAGAGGAATCAGGCTAGAATAAACCAGCAAAGGAAGCTAACTTCAAGGAGAGGCAGCCTTAAGCATCTTCCTGTAACTCACTCACACATACAACCCACACTGCTGCTGAACAAGGTGTTTTTATTTAGTAACAGGTAACCTGCAGGTTTTACACACGAAGATGAAGTATATGCTTTCCTGTAGGGCACTGCAGGCTAGGTTTTCAAAACTATTGTATTTGTGTGACTATTTTCATCCAGAACTCTATGCCCACTGAAAATGAAGTACTTGACGTGAGACACAAGTACTACATTTTGAGTTGACATAACAACAGGTTAAGGCCACTCTGCCAGACAAAATTACCTGGTCACAAAAACTTTCTCCTTTAGTTTCCATCAATATAGCTGCAATCTTGGTGCTACTGAAATGACAACTATTGCTGGGGATTTTACATCAAGAATGTACCTTAGAGCTTAATGTGTACATAAACAAGACTTTTGTTGGTCTACTTAGAACAAAAGGATGTATTTCCCCTCCACCAAGCCATCTCCACAGGGCGATGTGCTTCTACTCCATCTCCATGCAATTAGGTTGATGTAAACCACTGAGGGTGGCTTAAGCTAACACAGCCAAAGGAGGATAAAAGAGACTGGAAACAATCACACAGAACATTATCATGGCATGTAAAGTCTTACATTTTTCCAGCTCTATCCATAATAACTTTTTTATCTATACTTGTCTTGATCTAAGAATAATTCTGAAGACAATTCTTTTCTTGTATGACAACTATACAAAGCACAAAAAGAAAATTAGATACTGTCAGCTTCTACATGAAGTAGCTAGTAAGTAAACATTTTCATTTGTACAAGAGTAAGAAAAAGAATTATACCTCCTTTTTGCTCTCCTTGTTTTGTTCAACTTCAATGTCAATAGGGTTATTTCCATTTGCTTCCTCCATTTCATCCTCACTGGAAGACAAAAGCCAACGGTACTGTATTAGTTTGTGTGGCTCTCTTTTTCTATAAACAGCATGGTAAAACAAATGCATGAATGCCATAGCAAGCCCAACAGCTTTAATTAGTCTTATTCCCAGGATGTGGGGTTTTTAGGGGGTTGGTGGGGTTTTTTGCCGTTCATTTTATTTGGTTTTGGTTTAAGTCAATAAATTCTTAATTCTGACGATAGTACATACAGGAACACTTCTCAGTAGCGTACTGAGGTAAAATAAATCTACACAGATGAAGGCAAGAGACATTAAATTAATTCCACAAGTTATCTTTTAAAGAACATGGGACACTAAGCATTATTACTTTAGGCAAATTGAGACAAAAAGAAAGAAAGAAATACAGTAAGCAGCTAAAAAACAGATTTCAGACAACTCCTTAATATTTAGCAAAACAGACATGCACAAGATGAACTCCCTCAAGAACAAGCACAAAAACGTTAGGTTTTTCTTTTTTTTTTTTTCAGTGACAGCCTCACATTTCATTCTCCTCTGGAAAAGAAAAAGATGTTATCAGTTACAGAGTAATAATACGCATGAAATTGGGGCCATATTGAAAGTGACCTTGGCACACCTGTCCAATCTGGTTTCAGTGGAATTTTAATCAGACATTAAATCAAATGCATTTTCACCATTTAGCATTTTTGTACTGTACACAACCAAAGTTAATTTGAGATGATGCTGAGAAACAGAAGAAATAAGCTCAAGTAATCAAAGCTTTTTTTTTTTTTTTTTTTTTTAATCAAAAAAATAAACCTATTTTGTCATGTCAAACTTCATAGTCCAGGCTGAGGAGCATCAGCTGGTGCAGGCATGTCACAGCTCCAATGCAGGGCAGGGCTGTGCTCACAGCGGGCAGGGAATAGCAGGCACAGCATGTGCTGGTGAGCTTGGCTGTGGCACTCACGTGGCCATCTCCCTGCTGCAGCCACATCCTAAGGAGGAATGAGCTGTCACCCTTCTCCACAAGAGCAGTCACTTGTACAAGCCACTTCTCCTCTCCCAAGCCACCTGGCTCACCAGCTGATTCACAAGCCTTAGCCTGGGTAATGATGATTCCAGGGAAACAACTCCCAAGCATCCCCTCCCAGAGCTACACACACAAAGCCCTTCACATACAATTTAGAGCAGCTGCTGAAAACCTGAACGCACTGGGAGTTGTATTAGTGACAATCTGAGGGGTTGGGGAATCCCTGCCTAGCCACAAAAGGGGTATAAAGGTACTTGAGTGAGATATCTCAAGATGGCCTCTTCTCTTAACCCCATCTCTGAAAGAACTTCCTTGTGTTCTCATCTGGGTTCAGATTTCAGCCTTTTCACAACAGTCTTTGCTGTGCTGACAGTTTGCTCTTGAATTCTTGCAAGTTCCCTAGACTTGAGCTAGATTAAAGCCTACCCCTTCATTTCTGCAGTTGTAGACACTGATTGCTATAACCAAAGAACACTTCTGAAGTTCTGCCAACACCAAGTGACACAGTACAACCTGAAAATCCAGGAACCCTAAACTCACCCAGCATGGATTCCATACCCTGCACGGCAGCACTGACAAATCCCTTTTGTGCAGGGGTTTGGCTATTTTACATAATGGAGGGGAAGAACAAAAATCAAACATCAAGCTGATGGCCCGGTGCTTAGCCTGCTGCAGACGTAAATCAAGTTAAGCACTTCCAATCCAGCTGCCTTCCTCAAAGGTTACAAAATTACAGCACATGGCAGCCCATACAGTTCTTTCCCATTCACCAGATGGTCTGAGGTGATACTTTTCCTACCAAACAGGCATAGGTATTGAGAGGTGTATTTCTCAATTGCAGTAATTTTATTTATGAGCACAGAACAAAAATAGAGAAGTAGTATTAAAAGACCTTAAACTACATAGTACAAGACAAACACATACTGCATATAAAAGATTTCCCTTCCCCCCAATAAATTAGTAGGAAAACCGAAAAACTAAAACAAAACCAACAACCAGGATGGGGAGCAAAAAAACAGACAAGTCTTTGAAAAGAAGAGAAAATAAGAGAATGGGAAAAGAGACTCAGGTCAAAGAAAGCCAACCAAATACTGGACAAGTTGGCTGGCAGTATTCTCCCTGGCCCTGCCTGTTAAGCAAGTATTGCTGACCTAATGGAGATATGGGAGAGGTTGAGTGAGTCATTGGTGTAGCACAGCTCAACCCTAGAAACACCTTTCTTCCCCCTTCCCAAACAAGATTTGCGCATATGTAGTGGAGCCAGCAAACAGCCAACTGGGAAATGCAACAACTCCTCTGAGGGGAAAGCTTTTGCAGAATTTTGCCCAATTCCATCAGAAGTCTTCCAAAGGCAGGCACACCTCAAGTTTGGTCTGTAAAGACTTTAATTGCATTTTAGAGCAGGTTGAGAAGGCACCGGCATCAGGCAGATGGAGTTGCTGTTGCTCAGATGGGTTGTTTTCCCCAGAGTCACCTGAAACCTCTGCATTTCTGAGGCTCTTTCAGCTCCAGAACTAGGTGAAGTCACCAAGTGGCACTAACTGTACAGATACTTACAGCAATATGCACAAGGTCAGTGGCTGACCTACCTTCAAGGGCTTGCTTGGGTACCCAGGAGGGTGACCTTGCTGAAAAAGCATGAGTCAAGCTCATTTGCGAAAGCTCAGTAGCTAATGACCTCCTGAACACCACCAACCTCACCCAAATCCCAAAGCACCCAGCGCTCCCTGGAACAGCTCAGCCAGAGAGCTCATTGTAAGTACCCTTCTGCTACCCTCAGTCACTCAAAAATAGAGCCTTAACTTCATCTTTCTCAGAGCACAGAGCTTGGCTTGGCAGCCTTATGCTGCTCACAGTTTTCTAAGAGGCAGGAGAGCAAGGGTCTATGTGTGTATAGACACAGGCTGAGAGGGATCCTGCACTGGAGCCTGTTTCCTGTATCAGGTGCACATTCTCACTCTGTTGAGCATCACATGGAGGAAATAAAGGCAGATTTCAGCTCTTTCATTAATTCCTTTTACTGTCCTGCTTATCAGCTTTTCTGGCTCTGCTGACAACAGTGCCAATCAGATCGTAAACAGCTTTAATTTCAGTCTCCCAACCCTCAAGCGGTATCTGAGAAAAAGTTCTAGAATGGTGAGACTGTAACCATTGCACCAGAGGGCAATTGGGAATTGCAGTGTCAAAAAAGGGAGCACAGCTAACTGCCAACTGCCTTTTGGCTTTAAGCAAAGCGGAACATGCACAGCAGGGAAGAGGGGTGGGGAAAGGTGTGGTAGCAGGAAAACATTTTGGGAAAATCCTACATCTAGTTTCTTACAAGCTACCAGGAGTTTCTGGGACAGACTAAAGAAATCAGTGTGTGGCAATACACAGCCCTTCTGCTTGCAAACCTACCTTTCCTCACGTTCCCTTTTTTGTTTACGAGCATGACGGTCCATCACACTGGTTTTAGTCCTTGTCTTCTTCCAGGAGTAGTAAAATTTCACCAGGCTGGCTATTGATTTGTCAGGAAGCTGTAAATTAAACATGTATCCTTTTATACATTTATACGTAAAGTATTCCCAGAAGTTCACATAAAATTGGTCTGGTTTTTCCAAGGAACATCTGACCTCTTTACATTGGATTCTCTCAAAGGCTCAAGCAAGGCAGTTCTGCAACCTTTCCAAAAATGATCTATGGGGAGTGTTTCAGGTTAGTGCCTACTATTTAGGACATCAAGATCTCTAAAGAGCATCTCAGCAAGCTTCCACTCACCAGTCAAGTAGCTGGTTCTCTCCAGGATAGGGGAACACAGTAAGAGCAAATCTGAGATAAGGCCTTGAAACTGAGATAACAGTTTAAAAGCCAAAACAGACCTAAAAGCCAACACAGACACATGTAAACAATCACAGAAACTGCTGAACTGCAAACATCCCAAGCGTATCTTTGATGTTTGGTTAAGTAGCTTTATTCACACCATTCACATGACAAAGTCTATTCAAAAGTCTCAACAAAGGATGTTTTCAAAAGGTGAAATGTTACTGTATGGTGAACTGAGGGTACAGGAAAACAGAAAATTTTTTTGTTGTCCTCTTACACTAATGCCATTACCCTGGAGCTATGAAAGAAAAGTCTGCCTCCAAAAAGCGTAACACTACATTAATACTAATTCTCTGCTTTTGAGGTACTCTATGTGGATGCTCTTACACAGGACTTTTTAAAAGGTGAAAGTCCAGCCTTTTCTGATGAATGTTTATTTGTGTCTGATTCAGTTTGGAGGGCAGAGGAGGTGGAGAGGAAAACAAAACTGTGAGCAAGAGCCAGATCTCTTCCACTCAGACGCTGCAGTTTGAGTCTTCACTTGAGACAAGCCTGGTTCTCAAACTGCAGACTGACTTTAGGTTCTAGTAACAGATCCCACCAGCACTGCCACTCTGGCCCCCAGCTGCACACAGGCAGAAATCCATCGGTGCTGGAAAAGCACAGGTGCTAAGTCAATGCTGTGTTGCCAAAAGCCATGTAACAGGCTGGTGTTCTGAAATTAAAGAGTTCCACAGAACAAACCAGAGACAAGGCTGTTCATGACAAACATCCACTTGGCTATAAACCCATGCTAAGAGTGCCAAAATATCAGAACCAGCTCCGGTAAATAATTTAACTCATCTTTCATTCTCTGGCTTTGGAGATTTCTCCCCTCAGTTCCAATCTGTACGGGTGTTAATGGGGCAGCCTCTATAAACTAACAGCCAACGTGCTCCCGAGCCATTGATTCCTGTCCCCTGCTAAACACAAAGCTTTGTGCCATTTAATTCCTTTCATGCAGAATCGCTTTCCTGGGAGCAACAGTAAAAAAATATCATTACCTAGGGAACGGTGCATGAGCTTGGCATCCCTGTGTTGGAATGCACTTCACTCAGGGACAGAGAGCCATGCTTCTGCACATAAACTAAATTGAGAATTTCTTGCTTTGGCAGTTAACCAACCAACAGGACAGGCTTTATGTTCTCTTTTTTCCCCAGGACATTCCCCTGCCCTATTTTCCCCCCTATATAAGAAGAGAGGAATAAAGAAGCTTCACTCTTGAAGAGTTCCATCACCTGATCCAAGGGAGGGGGAGACCCTAGGACTCCAAGAACATTTGGAAACGAACATCAGTGATGGACAAGGAACATCAAGGATGACATGACAAAAACAAGCCTCTTTCTGCCACCCTTTTGAAAAGGGACCTTCATCCTTGGAAGGTAAGTCACCTTTCACTTTTCAGTGGGATCACCAACACAGACCTGTGTCACATGTGCTTTAAAGAGGCTAAACAGATGGCAACAGCCTAGGCTCACCTCAAAGGGTCACAGCCAGTAGAACTGAGCGCTGCTGGAACACTCAAAAGGCTACTTTACTGAAGGAGAGTAAAGAACCAAGTCTAGTTCTCACCCAGGTGATGAACCACTTAAAGACACTCTCAAGATACAATTAATAAAATTTTTTTACATCCCATCCTCTCTCTCTTTCAAATGAAAATTGGACACTCCCCAGCACTTTCCTTTCAGGCAGAAACATACCCTTGAAGTTTTCAATCATATGTTTAAAACAGTATCATTACCAACCAAAAGCAAAGGACTGAATGCTTGCAACGATGTATAAACCCCCATCACAGCATCCCTGACAGTCCCAAATCACATTAAGCACAGACTTCATCATTAAATAAAATTAATTCCTAAAAATCAGGCTGTAAGAAAGGAAATCAACTTTGCACAGAGATGATCTTTACTGCATATGTGTGGGCATGTGTGTACAGACCATGTCTGAACTCCAGCTGAGACAAACACTACCACAGCACACAGGGGACTGAAAACTGTAATTTCCAACCAAAATGAAATCACAGTCAAAGTTTATCCTGAACCAGTAAAGCACTTCAGGAAAACACTTCTACGGAGACTCTGGGAATAATATTGTTTATTTCTATTCATGGTAGCATTTTTCCTCTAACATCTCCTTTGGCCTGTTCTCTCCCAAGACCATTAGACACACATTCAGCACAAACAGCACTGAAGATGATGGTCTGTTCTGCTCTTCCACTCCTGCAACATCACTCACCATCTGCTGGATCCTGTGAAAGGTTTTCCCATGGAAACTGAAGGCCTGTTCAAACAAGACCTTGTCTTCCACGGTCCACTCATCTGGGAACGGAGTAAAGTTTGGCAGATCTGCCAAAGACTTCTCGATGTTGTGCTTGTGCCAAAACAGCATCCCAAGAGCCTAGAAGTAATACAGACACCAAGGTGAAAACTGTAATCAAAAGAAACATTACTGGGAAATGGAAAGGGAGAGCTACAACATTTTTCTCAGGCAACACATTAGACATAACTTTAATTCTCAGCTACAACAGATGCTTTTCTGAGTGCAAAAAACCTGGAATCTGCCACCCAGCTAGGCTGTGAAGCCCAGCCAGAAGTTTATCAAAACCACACAGGTAGTCATATAACAAAAGATTAGCAACAGAAAGGTGGGATAAAAAACTTAAGAAATTATTCCACCTTTACTGATCATGGTATGCACAGATAAGCTGAGCAAAGGCTTGGGGAGTCTACCCAAAAAAAAACTGGACAAAAGGCAGCTTCTTTCCAGTGTTGGACTCCATTTCCGGGCAATTAGAAGGATAGTTTAGTTGACTGGGGGTTTTTATAGTTGTTTAGGGGGTTCTTTCTGAGTGGGAAGGGGAAAAGGGTAAGAGAATGAAAGAAGAACTGGAAGAAGGAAAGGCAGAGAACATGCACCACACCTCGACTTGCTGCTAAAAAGTCCCTGGCCCAAAGGAGGAATAAATCTCACTCATTCTGGGGGCTGCTCTTTTGTTCCCTTGAGAGAGGCCTCATTTTGCTGTTGCAGTCTCTGGTTCTCAGTTCCAAAGACAAAGCCCCTGTGCTGTGTTTCACCACATGCAAACCATTTTCCTCCTGCTGTCTCTGAGACACTCGTGCGCAGCCCCCCACTCTCCCAGGGGTCCACAGCCCCTGTGTGTTATGACACATCATCACCTCTGGCATGGCAGCAACCACTGCAAGTCATTTTGGGAAGGCCTGACTGCAGAGCTAAAAACCAGTCTTTCACAATTGCTGTGAAGCGAAAACAATCCCTAACATGCTGAGTAAAACATAAGCGTAACATGCTCATCATATGCAAACTCAGCTCAGGTTTCACAGCCATAGTTTCCCTCCTTCATCTAGTAGTTATGCTCTGGTTGCCCAGCATTACAAAATCCCTCCAAAACTGGGGTTTCCCCATTATGCTTTGCTATGCAAAAAGCAGTTCCCTTATGGGATCTCACGCTCCTGAGATTCTGCAGAGAGCATGCATATAAATATTAGTGTTATCCAAGATCTTGCCCAGACCCTACTGGGCTCTCAGCACTGCCAGGACACCTTCTCCTCTATTTTGTCACCATGCAGAACAAGTAATAGTCTTGGTTGCAGGACAGGCACTTGAGATGTCACAGGAGGCATACAGCCATTCTGGCAAGGATGGGGTCAAAGAAACTATTTTGCAGTCATAAAGGACTGAGTTTTCTCTCCCTTGACACCCTCCTTCAGCTTCAGATATGAGCTCTACCTGATATCCCTGTGAAGAAGCAAGGGATAAACAAGGAGTAAGACATTTTGGGAGGACAGAGAAGCATTAAACAGCAATGAGGTGTTAGTGAGGACTGAGGGGAGAGCTGCTTTCATAAAGCAAGAGATAAACAAAAAGGTTTTCCTTACAGGCTTGTTTAACAGGAGATCAGTATTCCCCTTCCATCTCATGCCCTGGAAGAACTCTGCGCGCATACACAGGTGAGCACAGGGTTTTCCCAGACTCCTTTGTCCAAGGGTGTCTGACAAAAGCTGGCAGGAGGGCCCAGGTCACAGCCAGACTTACTGTGGTGCTTCCAAAAGTCTGTGACTGCTACAGCTCGGCACAACCACCCACAGCTGTTTGCACCACCAGCTGAAGCGCCTGCCCTGTGGGGAGCCTGCCCTTTGCTGCCCTGGAGCTGGCCAGGCTGCAGGGACTCCCACCAGCGCAGCCCCGAGCCTCCAGCCATCATCTGCCAGCAGCACAGCCAACAACAGGGCAGCCAGCCACAGGCAAAGGGAGTGAAAGGACAGAGATGGGAGCTGGGCTGGCACGGATCGGGCAGCTGGACAGGAACACCGCTGGGCAGAGGAGCACCCGCCGGCACGTGCCACTCCCACTCCCTGCAGCAGACTTGCAGGTCTCAGCCTGCAAAGAGAGGGTTTGGGCAGTGGGCACAGGTGGAAAAAAGGCAGTCTCTGTATGATGACTGTTAGCCAAGCCACCTGGACAGAGGAGCAAAGTGCCAGCTGTCAGGGGAAGCATGTGTGGAAGAGGGCTGCCTCGGCCAGCAAAGCCCAGAGACGGTGGCCAGTTGCTAAAGTGAGCTTTTACTGGCTTCCAGGGAGTCTGTATCAGCTTGTCCAGTTACCCAGCCAACAGCAACTTTGATGATACCTGCTGAAGACAGAGTTTCCCTTGGTGACACAACAAATCATCCTGATTTGAAAGCCTTGACACTTGTCCCTGTAATACAAAATGAATGCGTGCCTTCCAGAGCAATACAAGATAGATCTCTCCAGTTATTTCCTGAAAATGCCTAGTGTAGCTCTCTAGGAAATCCCAAAGGACCTGGGAAACTTGTTTAACTCCAGAGTATTATATGAGAGTGCTACAGAAGGAATGAGAAAATTTTTAGGAGTAGGGAGACTTTTACAAGCTGCTCAGCCACTTTACACTCTGACGTGGCAAGTCATGCAATTTCTGTACACAGAATGGGAGAGAAAAATGGAGAAAAAGACTTCAAGGAATGAGTGGGAGGTTTATATTTTCAACATTAAAATGAATGCAAATCTCTGTTAGCTAATTTTAACAAACCACAAGAATTCGGTGGTTTTTTTTTAAAGATGACAAGCCTCATTTTCATCAGTTTTCTGTATTAGTCTATACTTACCAAACAACAGTTCTCCACTAAAATAATGAAACCCTTTTCTACTATTCCAAGACCATCTCTCTTGGCAAATGTTACCCACAATATCCAATACTAGAGTATACCAGTATCAGCTGAAGAGAGTTACCTTTATTTTCATTTTAAGTTCACAGCCTTTTGATGCCTTCACATTCCTTTTATTGCTGTTTTCTGCTCTTTTGCTGGCTATCTCAACTTCAGTGTTCTTGTTCAGCAAGAAGTCTTTTTGAGCATGAGTATCAACCACTCAAAGTCTGACTCAAGGATGACAGCAGAATCATTTACATAGAAACCCTTGACCATCCCAATAATTTGTTTCCATGCTCACAGCCTCTGTCTAAACAATTTAATGAACTTTCAAGTAGAATCCCTCTGTAGAGACAGTAAGTGATTTGCCAAAAGAGTAGTCATGAGATTCCCTGCCTTCCCTTTCCAGGCAAGTATCAGTGCATGAAGAAACTCCACAGAGTTCTGAGAAGTTTCCCAGGCACAGATCTACTCATCTCCCCAGAAAAGTTTTGAAATCACTGTCAGTTAACACAGGAAAGATTAGTACACAATCCTAGACCACAGGGAATAAAGGAGAGGTCTGTTTTTCAGACCAGGATTTCCATCCCTAGGTTACAGATACTGGCTAAGGTCAGTGGCAAGATGGCAAAGCCATCCCGCTACTGCACTGACAGCCAAGGTGCTCATCTATGAAATGCAAAATGATTTGCAGCACAGTTTTAAGGTAAATAACTGCGAGTATCGTTTTGCCTCAGAAAAGCACATGATGGTTCAATAGCTCATTAATAACTGCCAAGACATCCATGAAGCAGAGACGGAGCAGTCAGCTGGAAACTGCAATGCAATCAGGCAGCTGTCCAAAGATAAGCCAATCTTTTTAACATTGTTTAGGGGTTCTGAAAGTGCTCAAGAAGCAGTCACCAGAGGAAGCATAATACTTGTGGCCAGACGCCATTAGAAATTATAATGGTTTTGTTTTTCTTCTTTTGACTCTTGATGTAAAGCTAGGGGTGAACTCCGTATCCACACAGCACAGGCTACTATTAGGAACAGTCAGTTTTGGGACAAGTAGTAGAGGAGAAAACACAGCAGTTACAGAAAGAAAGAAGCAGGTCTAGGCAGTCACTTGAAGTCATGTTTGAAATCATGCTGAAAAATATTATTTTAAAATAAATTATTCAAAGGGTTGTTACCTGCTCCATATTGTATCCATGCTTCTCTTTAGCAATGGCAATATATTCATCCACTGAAAAACAAAGAGAAGGTTTAAGTGCACTTCATATAATGATCTCATCTCATATTCCTTTCCCCTTCCCAGTCAAAAACCCAGATCTGCAGCTCTGACTTCAGCCCTCCACAGAGAACTCATGAAAAGCTGCTGTTTCCAACAATTCAGGAAAAGAAGGAAACAGAAGAAAAACAAGTCACCAGACAAACTACATATTTTCCTTAACAGCCTAAATGATGCATGATATCCAATCCAGTTCCAGTACTTCTGAAACACAGCCTATAGTATTTCAGAACTTGTTCATCAAAACTGTAGACATGACTATGTCAGCTGCTTCTTGGGCTGTGTGTTCATTTTATTGTGTTTTTTTTTATTGGTTGGTCGGTGGTGATTTTTTTTAATACCCTCAAAGTAATTTTCTTAAGGAAGAACATTCCCAGACACAATCCATATCTTCCAATACTGCCAGAATCCTAGTGTTGCACAACCACTGCAGATACCTCGGAAAACTTTTCAATTCTTAGGTCTCAGCACTTTTTATCTTGGATCAAACCCCACCCCCTCCTGTATTATTATGCCCCATGATCTTTTAATCTTTATATAATGTGAACATGCCCTGAGGAGTTACATTTTGTATAGACGGGACTAAATCCAAATGTCTTTCACTCAAAGTAACCAAGCTCACATGTCCAACAGCACCCATTTGAGAGGAATGGATCAAAGTCAGTACCAGTGGTGGTGTTCTGAAGTCTGTGCCCTTGTGCCTGTTCATTATTAATCCCACTGTAATGATAATAATACCCTTGAAAACAAACAAACAAAAAAATCTAAAAGCTGAAACTCCTGCTTCACCTAGTGGAGTGGAAGATGCTAGAAGCACTGGTTGTCTGCCTGATCCTTAACAACATGTTAGTACCCTGATCTAAAACTGATACACACAGCCAAAGATCTCATCCTTCTACAAAATTTGGACTTCGCAATGAGTCATACAGCAATTAACTCAAAAATCATTCCCCCTTCCTCTCCTATAGATACAGAGGGATGAAAGCAAATTCCAGTGCTGAGCACCAGAGTCACAGAGAGCATGCGCAGCACCTCCGGAAGGAAATGGTTCCGTGCACTCTGCAGCTAAGGAAGCCACATTTCCCACAGTCTGGGCCTCACTATCAACTTCAGCTCTCACATGTGCTTCTTCCATATTTTCTCCCTTTATAAACACTCTTATGGAATAGTATGGCATTCTTTAAAGCTTTTCCTTCAAGCTGGGACAGCCCTCAATTATCCCTTCAGCTTAGTGAGCTAAGCTATAAACTCAAAATGTACTGGGAAAACAGGAAGGATAAATCAGAAAACACACAGCAGGAGAGCAGCAGCCTCTTACTTTCAACTTGTCATTAATAATAAGAATTTAAATCTAGGTACTTAAAGTAGACATCCCATCTTTAAACTAGTCAATATGACATGTAATAGCAATGCCAATCCTTCATTTGGAAAGGAAAAGCACAAAAATTTTTTGTTAATTTTTACAAAAAAGTGTTGGAAAAGAGGGCCATGTTAAGTGCCATGCAAAAGTCCATGAGAATATTAATACAGCCACATATTGTGGCAGGAGAAGAGCACACTGTAAACAAAGGCGCAGTTCCACATTAGCAAGGACATTCCACAAGGTTCTTGTCCTTCCAAGCTCCCACCTGTACACAACAGTGACTCCCAACAGCCTGACAAACCTGTTCATTGCTCCATGTTCTAGATCCATTCAGTAAAAATTTTATTAGCCTGTTGGAAAAAGGCCTAGCCGCAACCATTAACTTGTGCTGCTGCACTACAAACACATTTGTCTCTCCAAGTCAACAAATTGTTTCTAAGAACCGTGCTGAACTGGGATGAATACCATCCATTCTTGCAAACAAACTTTTCTTGCACAAGGGAAACATAATAAAAGAGTTGCGAAGGCAGTGGAGGTGCTTGAGACAATGACCAACTTTCTAGGCTGAATTTGCTGCACTGCTTAATAGAACATCCTATTACCAATTAGGGTTACCAATGCCCAGTACAAGCCTGGAAAATCAGCTGTGCCACAGGAAAAAAAAAACGACTTGCAAAACCACATCCCAAGCAAAGAACGTGATCCAGAAGAGACACACACAGTAAACAGGGACAGAGAAGGGAACTGCCTCATACACATACCATCCTTTCCCTCCAAATGCCAAACAGGCAGGAGACATCAGTAAGATGTGGGCAGAAAAGCAACTTCAGATGCTTCCAGAGTTATAGATGGTTATAAAACCACATCAAAAAACAAGGCTGCCAGGAAACCCTACATGCATAATTTCCCTGTAGTTCAGTTCTCTGCTTCCTTAAAAAACAGGTATTGCACATGCAGCATTATATATTTTGTCTAAGGAGGACGTGAAGCAAGGAGAAGGGAAAGAAGCTGAATTCTCTCAAGTCCAAGCCTGAATTAAGCTTCTGAATGCTAAGTACTACTGCATTAACTACCTTGCTTTCACCGTGGAAAGATATACAGTTCCTCATTTGACTTCAGCACCTTATCCTTTAATACATACAGAGATGAGATGAGGTCGTTCTCCTTTCCAGCATATTATCTTTCTTATGCCTGATGCTCTTAAGTAATGAAAACACACTTGCTCCCCAAAAAAATCATTACAGCATTTTCTCTCCTAACTAAGCAAGAATATTAGCAAGGTCCCCACATATCAATAGGATTTCTCTTCAAGCAAGTCAACACACCACTGAGTCAAACAGTAGATTATGAGTGACTAGACACCATGAAAGTAAGCAAGATGCTTTTCCTGTCACGGTAGGTTCTGTAACACCACAGTATTATACCTCATTGTTACAGTGGAGGAAGAGAAAAGAAAAATAAGAAAAAGGCAATCAGGCAGTAAACTGACCACGAGCACACCGCAGTACTATTGCTACACACTAAAAGAGCATTTGTGGGTGAAGGACAGACAAGGAGTACACCACCGTACTCTCCTCTTGGCTTGTTTCCTGCCTGCTTACTGCCAATCTAGCCCCTTCTGCTCGTCATTTCTTGGCTTATTGTGAGCTCATTCGCTTTGATGCTTGCACCATCTGAGAGGTATGCCAGTCCCTTGAGCAATCCTTAACAACTGCTCTTTACCATTTCCCTCCATATGAAGTAAGCAAGGAAGAGCACAGCACCAGCTGAGTCACAGGATCTCTTTAGTCTCCCATACCAGTAGAGCCTAGAATTGCCACAAGCTTAATGCTTTACATGCCACA
The DNA here is from genome assembly GCA_013396875.1 of Vireo altiloquus. Classification (NCBI taxonomy): domain Eukaryota; kingdom Metazoa; phylum Chordata; class Aves; order Passeriformes; family Vireonidae; genus Vireo; species Vireo altiloquus. Next base: position 280,447 of record VZRF01008113.1, on the reverse strand, counting down.
CCAGATAAAGAAGTGTCCTCTTCCATCTCTGCCTTCCCTCCACACCTCTAGTGAGCACAGGGCAGTGGGCACGTGAAATTCTGCTCACTGCATTTCAGTGGCATTCAGTCACGCTTGGTGTGTAACCCAGCAATCTGTTTAGACGTTACAGTTCAGAGCCAGAGGAGCCTGGGGCAGAGCCCTGCTTACACCAGAAGAGACAGCTTGCCAGCACAGCTCTAAGCTGCTTTCCAGAAGAGAACAAGCAAGAGCAGCAGAGCAATCCCAGCTCATCTCCCCCAGCATAAAATACACCACCAAGCACTCTTTCTACCAGCATAACTTTTCCCCAAACAGGGTAAATAAAGAGTATCCTCCCCTCCTATCCGACTCATTTCCTATGCCAGAAAGAGATTTCAACAAAGACCAGGCCAAAAATACAATGATACTTGAATATCGAGACAGTTGTGTGACACAAGAGATGCATTGCTCCTGTGAAGGCTCTTGTTGCTACTAGAAACCAGACGGGGGGAGGGACAGAGAACAGAACCATAAACTGGTATTTCTTCACCTACTTGGCTACATTTCTTCTCTTGCATGCTTTTTAGCTGTATGGGGGTGAGCAGGATCTCCCTGTCCACCCCACACCCAAAATGGAGCAAGCACTGGCCCAAAGAACCCTTTCCTACAGCCCATCGTGCCCAGGAAGGCAGGAGTAGCACAAAAGGCAAGGATGCAAAGGGAACAGAGCCTCCCATATACATTGTTACCAGCGAAGAGGGGAACAGAGTGCTCAGATGCTAAAACACATCTGAGCACTCTGTGTGCATCTGCAAATAAGAGATGACTGAAGGACCCTGGGTGTAGCACTAACACAGTCAAAAAGATAAGGGAAATGGAAGGAGTGGCAAAGGAAGCATAGCAAGATGCTTCCACCCCCCTGCTCTCTATAGAGGGGAGCTGGACCAAAATGGTGCCCTTAACTCCCTGAATTTTGTGTTCTTGTCCCTAGCCATCTTTCTCATAAAGACTTACCTTTTGCTAATCATCTCCCTGCAAAAATTCCTCACTACAAGCAAAAGAAAGGGGACCCTCTTGGCTGACACAGGGAAGGAAGAACAAGAGCAAACAACTGCATTGCTGATTTTCAGTCCCGCATCCTTGAACAGTGAATTGAGACGTAAAACATGAGCATTCATTTCAGGAGGGTAGAACTCCGAAAAGAGAAATGCCTGAAAATTATGACTCCACTCATCACCATTTGATCACATTAGGATCTCTCTGAGTGGGTCCTTCTGGAGAATTTCTCCCCCCCACCCAAATTGCTTCTCAATGACCTCACAAGGATCACATTGTGTTCAGCAAACTCAGTGGCCCCAAGGTAGGTTTGCAGCATGAGTAAGTGTGCTAAAGCCTATAGAAAGCAACAGGAATGCAGAGGCAGAGCTGTTGCTGCAACCTCAGTTCACCCCTATTACTAGGGTACTGCAGGAGCTCTGAACACTTTGCATATTACGTGATGCAATACCCTGACAGAACAGGGTGAAATGAGGACAAAAGCAGCATCCTTTGCAGCCTCAGTAATGTGCTTCACAGGGTTTGATCAATGCTGGAACCTGCAAGGAATTCTGGATGTTGCCATACATCTTTCCCTCCCCTCCATCTCCCCAGAGAATAGGGGGAAAAAAAAAAAGAAGAAAAAAAAAGACAGTCAAGACCCAAATTAAATCAATACTATACATGTCCTTATTTTCTTTATAGACACATACACGTGAAACTTTTCCGAATTTCAAAACACAATTATGATGGTACGCAAACAACCGAGCAGTTTTCGCCTCGCCTATAAAAATGAGCAGCTGCATTGCCGTCCCGCTGCCCTGGTGGCACCGGTGGAACACTCCTGCCACCTCGTGGTCCCAGCTCGGAGAGGAAGCTGCCAAAAGCACACGAGTCTGCTCAGTTGTCTCCCTAAAGTCAGCTGCAACTGGAAGCGGGGAAAGCAGGCAACGATCCTGAAGAAAATCACTTAAAAGAAAATAAATCCAACCTGATCTTAGAGGTCTTTCTAACCTTAATTATTCTATGTTTCTATTCAAAAGGTTCTTATGCCTCAGAAAAGCTATTTCCTCTTCTTAGTAAGATGTGATGTGTGTAACAGGCAGGAGACGAGTGGGAGACAAAGCACAGACGTGTTTCGTGTCCTGTGCTGACCCACCTGGGCAGGCACACAGCCTCCTTTAACACTTGTTTCTAGGAACAGAGAGTGCTAGTTACACAGACACCAAGGCTATTTAAAAACCACTTCACGCAACAGAAGGCCCGAGAGGATTTAGGCTTCAACTCCACTGCATCTGCAGCAGCTGAGGATAAAGTCTAGATGCAATTTCAAGGCAAAGCACAACTTACCTTACCTGGAGACGCTTACTTGAATAGGAGTGAGAGAAAATATGCTGCAGCAGGGCACGGTAACTAGACTAATGGGACTCCATAGTATCTATCAACCTCCCACCCACTTACCTCCCTGTTGCTCAGATTTTACTTGTATATCATCTCTGGACCACATACCAAGGACCATGGGGTGCCACTGCATTAAAAGTGTCCTATGGCAGCAGGACCAGACAAAGTATCCCTATATTCCATCCACCTCTTTCCACTTGTGAGCACAAGCACTTGCCTGAAATCCCAGGGAACCAGACTGGGAAACTGCTCCATTCAAAAACTCTCTCCCAGTACAGCAGTTTCCTCAGCCAAACAGCAGTTAAAGGCATACAAGCACTGAGTGGTGGCTGAAAGTCTGGCGACACTCTGACCTCCTAGGACGGGCAGTCCTGGACCCTCTTGCCACCAGCCCTACCCACAAAGGCTGTCCCCTTGTCCTGTACCAGCTCTGGAGCCACTCAAGGCACTGAACAGCTGACCGCCACCAAAGCAGAAAGCTATTCATAAGCAGTTTTATACTTTTGTGTACCATCTAAAAATCCCTTTGTTGGGAGGTTACACAAGCCTGAGAAGAGATGAGTCCTCCTAGTTTCAGCGAGGAATGAGACTGGCTCAAGCCGAAAGTGCAACTCATTCCTTGCCCCAACACAGCACAGTGACAGGGATGAGCAGGCGGGTAGGAACAGGTCTACATAAACTTACACTGGTGAGGAAAAAGTTGTTCACAGAACCACACCTGGAGCATGGAAACTGCAGCCTCAGAGAGAATAAATCAAGGAATAAAATGGAGTGCCCCACTGCTGGGATATTTATCCCTTTAAAAGCCCTAATATCTACCAAAAGCTTCCTTTGCCACACAGAGGCAATCAGTCCCCAAGCAGTGCACACTAACAAACTAAAAAGAAACACATTTCCTATCTTCTTTCTTATTATTATTCAAACTGCTCTTTGCATGGCCTGCAAAGGACAAATTCAATGTTGGAACCTCACTGATGGTTAAAGACCCCACTCATCTGCCTTTATATTTTGCTATACTAGTTAGAGGGCTGTACCATAGCCACTGGTGTACTGAAAAATTAGCATAGTTTTTGTGGCTTGCCAAAACTATATTAAACTCTTTACCAGGAAAGGTTTTTTGCTAGTACACTTGTAACTTTACCAACATATGTTCATCCCTGAAGTTGCACCCTCAGCTGACACCATCACACCATGAAAAGTCTCAACACACTGTGTATATACATGGGGCAGTGTGTTAATGAGGACTACCATAAGGAAAGCCAGACGGCTGATGCTCTCTGATGCTGCTGTTCTCCTTCAGAAAGGCCATGTGGATGCCCATGTTAAGAACATCCACAGAGAATCCTCTGGGAAGAAAGACTGCTTCTTATACATCCATCACATTCAACCTTCAGTCAGAAATTTGTTCTGTCATAGCACTAAACACCACTGCACTGGAGGGATGGCACAGGTTTAAATATCTACAAAGCCCTGGGCACTACAAACCCAGATGTTGCTGGATGTACTACAGAAAAGGATGAGAGACATCTAACAGGGCAGTAACAAATAGGAAATAATGTCTTTGGGACCCAGCACAGAACAGGGACAGCCAAATGGGATCATCCAGGGACCTAAACTGACCATAAGGAATCTGAGCACAGCTATCATTTAGCAATGCAACCCTGATACTAAATCAAACACAGACATTGGACTGTATTAAATGTAATTATCAGAGCAATTGGTATTAGGTTGAAAGCCCATGTGAGAATATAAACCCAGCACACATTAGATTCTGGGAGGGAGAAAACACTCATTTGCAGCTATGACCTTCCAAGACAGAAAGAGAAGTTACAGACAGGATAAATGCACACGGCAAACACCTAAACAACAAAGTGAGTTTACGGCAGAACAGCTCTTTGCATTATTCAGTACAGTGCTCTCAATTCAGTCCGAGAAGCCCTAAAGCCAGATTTATCCTGCTGTCAAACCATGGCTTGAGTTCACTCTACTGGGAGGTTACAGGCTTGGATTATACACTTCAACTCCAGGCAGCAACACACCCAAGCAACTCAAGTAGCCACATTATCAATATAGTTGTGACAAGAGGTAGATTATTTAAAAAAAAAACCTTCATCATATTGTTCAGTGCAGGGGATGCTAACTTGTGTAAGAAGAAACCACGCTTGCACAGATTTTCGTATGGAAATTATCATTCTCAATCCTTGAGAATGCCTGATCCTGTGAATGCTTTCCAAAAGCCATACCTGCTAATTTAAAAAACAAAAACAAAATACAATTTGGCACACACTAATGGCAGAATCAGTATGGGAAACCACAGAGTCGGATTACTAGCAGTCCAGTACAAGGTTTCAGTACCCTGCCTAGGACCATTCTCAGTTCTTCATCCACATCACGCTTTATACATTGAAATTCTTGGTCTGCAAAACAGTCAGCGAGAATACCACAAAGTTTCATTGAGTAACCTGCTGCCAATCAGCTTCAGAAGCCATCAAGGAATATCCAGACTGAAAACACTCTAAAGAGGGTGAAACCTTCCACAAGGTCCATTTTCCATCCTCAGAGATTTTGAAAGCTCATAAAAACCAGAACTATCATATTCTCTGTTGTTGTAGGAATGCAGACTAATGAAAGTCCTGTATCAGAGCCAGGCTTCCTAAACAGCATGTGTAACTCCACTTCCCCACAACATAGGGTCTTTGTGCAGCATGAGGGCACACACACAAGGGGTATGCACGAGCAGAATAGTCACCAGGTTCAATTACAGCTCATTATTATTGTTACTGATAATAAGGCCTGTGACAAGAAAGGAGTAGCCACACTGATTCTCTTTATACTGGACACAAAAGCAAAAGAAATTATCAATTTGTCCCCTGGCTACCTCCTTGAGGGATGTCACTTGGGCAGAAAGGAAGCACTGGGCAAGCCAGCAGCCAGCAAGAGGAAGGAGACAAGTCTGAATCACACAGTTGCTGCCCTCAGCAGATGCAGATCACCCCACTACAGACAGATCAGCTTTTGGGAGACACTAACACTCAGTGCATCCATTCTTGCGCTTATTTACTTTCTATAAGCTTAGAAGAAGAGGTGCAAAGATGTGTCTGACCTCTCCAAGAAGTCTGTGAAGAAAGACAGCTAGGTTCCACAGCCTGGTCTTGGATAGCACCATCCTTACAGTAGCTTCTAAACCAAAGTATTAGTGTTATGTTGACAGATATTAAGGTATTAAAATACCTGTCAAATTAAGTTGATTTAGAAAAAAAAAAATCAAGTTACAGATTCATACAGCACATGCTGAAACATGGATTACATACAGGCCCTCTGCCTTCAAGGCTGTCCCTAAGAGACTCTGTGGAAAAACCTATTACAAAGCAATGTTACTAAATAGACCCTAGAACATCAGTGGTGGGTTGTCATGGCTTTCAGCCATGAGTTAGAAACCCAGTCCTGCCTGAGAAAGTTATTATGTATTACTACTAATCCTTGCAGTGCTAAAAAATTCACTACAACCCGACCACAATATGAATCTGCACAAGAAGCACATGACCACGGAAATAACATAGAGTGCAAAAATAAAAGTACAGGAAAATTAAGTAGTAGGAGTGGTTCCTAATTAGAGCAAATAATGCCACAGCAAACACATAATGAAGAGGGAAGCTCTGGCACATGTCCTGGAGAAAGCTCAGCTGCTTTGCCTCCTGTAAAGGTCACACTTGGCAGCATACGAACTCATCATAGCAAGCTGTTACGGCTATGACCTCCTCAAGCATTCCTCAGAGGAGATGTCTCCCACAAGAGCTCCTCCCTGCCTGTGCACAGCTTCAATCACATACCTATAAATACGCACTTGCTGACTAACTTTGCTCTAATGAAAAATTTTTTAAAGAACATAGAAAGTTACCCTCAGTTCCTTGACCCTTCTTATTTTTTGCTCGCAGCTACCATAAGAGACAAGAGACCAGAAAAAAAAACCTAGTCCTCTGAAATGCCCCAAGCCTACCATTCCCAGCCAGACTGGAGCACACTCATCCCATCCCAGGGCTGGGCCAAGCAGCGTGAAGTAGCTGCAGCCTCCCAGTTCTTGTCATACTGGTCCTGCAACATACGCAGCACCGATCAGGCTGGCTAAGGCTGTTCCCAAACGTATTTCAGATCAAGGCTCACTGCCACGGTAACTCTTAACACAGCTATCATCACTCAATTACATCCACATCATCCTGTCTCTAAACTTCTCTTAGGAAAAAAGCTTCTACCAAGTGCCTGCACCAGTTCAATCCCACAGTAGAGGCAGTCGGCATTTTCAAAGTGGGTCATCTTGACACGTTCAGAGAAGGCCTGGATCACACTGCAGTGAAAAGGAGGAACAAACAGGTGGCAGGAGAGAACAAGGCACATGAAGAAACTGGTGACTACCTCTCTCCTCCCAGCACAGCAGCAAAAATTCCTCCAGGATAACACAGCTACCTTAGATAAGACATCCTTTTCCTGGATACTCTCCAACACACTCATCTTTTTCAGGCTTTTTTTTTGTTTGTAGGCTTTGGAAAAAAACCAAACCAAACAACAAAACAAAACACAACAACACAATCCAGTGTACCTTTGTTAAAATCCATGCAAATACACACCCTAGTTCTCTCAAACTAAATTGCTTTCCTGATGCCACTACTGTGAAAGGGTTAAAAATTCATCTTAATCTAAATATGCATTCAGGATCCAGAAATATCAACCTGCAGCAATAATGATGAAAGAACTGCTCTGAGATTTCCACACAGCATTGCAACAGCCAACTAGCACAACAGATGATAAACAAAGGGGAAACTGCAGCTAAGTTTGAGGCAACTCAGCCATTTCAGGGATACAGCCATAGCCTTTGAATGCTGGTTATGTTCTTTTTGCTATTCACAGTACTGCTACTATAAGCATCGGAAGTTGCCTTCGTTAAAATGAAAAATTGCATTCCTTCACCTCTGTCTTTTGAGCATTTTCTGAAGTGCATCAACTGCAGCTGCTGGGAAAAGTGGCCATGACTATTATTTCTACAGCTAAATTCAAGCAGAATCTTTAATTAAACACTAATTCTCTCATTTCTGAATTCACGGAGTTGCATTCTCCAGCTACTGTATTTACATCCAAGCTTCACGGCTGCCACATTCGCTGCATAATATGAAATTCGGATTAGGGATAAACATAAACCCAATTCTGCTTTTACATTAATCCTTTTCACTGTCACTGGGACAGACAACAAGCTGGTATTTCTAGGTAAGGAACATACATAAACAGCACAAACCTAAGTTTGGATTTTTTTGCTGTCTTCACTTGAGCAACAAAAGGTCAGCACCTACCTTCAGGAGACAATCACAACAACGGAAGTCCACTCCTTAGAGACCTAGGAGCTCTTTCTTTAGAGCTCATACTTTTACTACTACCAAAAGAAAAAAGGTAACCAACACCTCAACAAGTAAAACCTTGGACACAAACAGGCAGAAAAATCCCAAATAGGAGAAACACAATACACATGCTCCTTCCTTCACAACCTCCCACAGCACTTAGCCAGTCACCAAAAATCCCCCAAGTACAAGCTCAGCTAAGAGCTCAACAATACTTTTTTCTCTCTGGTAGCAAAGTCTAAGCAGCTCCTACTCTCCCATCCCTGGCCAAGGCGGCTGCACTCTGACTGAGCATCAACACAACTTTTTGTGGAGTCACAAACCAGGTCGCCATGGAGGATGGAGGGAAGAGGGGATTCAAAATAAAACCACTAATGCAACTGTTTCAAGGATCCTGTTTAGGGCATGATGGAGAGAAAGGACTTAAAAAGCAGCTTTTCTGATGCTGAGTACATGCCAGACTACATCCTCTGCCTCACTGCTGCCAGAGGAAGGGTGCCTGCATGCTGGGGAGGATGTGACTCTCAAGTATCTCTGAAGCAACATTGCCTTCCATTTTAAATGCATCCTGTTAAATAGGGGCTTTGTTTTCTAAAAGGGAGATTTTAAGATCAACACTTTCCCCAGTCTACACTCTCCCACTTGTGGCTTTCTGCTCACATTTATTTGGTGCTAGGGTGCTCTAACCCCCATGGAATATGAGAGCTGATGACAATAGCGATGGAGTAGTATGCCCACAGAATTCACAGGACAAAACAAGTAAGCCAAGAAGGAAAGGTGATGTCCAAACAGAAGCTCTTCTTAAAACAGCTATGGCTCAGCTACACACTGGAAACAGAACAGGCACACAAACCATGATCAAACACATGCAGTAACCTCAGAAGATGATTTCATTTCCTTTATTCTGATAGTAATTTTAAATTAGAAAAGAGACAAAATAGATTTCCAAGCTTGCTCAACACCCCCTTTAGAAGAAAATCAAACAAGTAATCCAGAGTCCATTTATGCAAAGACTAACCCTTGAACTAAAGCTGGAGACAGACTCTGGTCACTTAAACCTGCAACCTGCCCTCAGAAATTTTGGCATTCACCATCACAACAGAGAAGAGCTACCAAAACTCACTCGCACCCTAAGAAGGCTGCTGACGCACTAAGGACCAGGGAATACTTTAAAATGTGGTTGGGACATGGGCTTTTCAAATCCTGAATGCTAACTCATAACTTCTTAGGGTGGAGGAGAACTACACACTCCCAAACAGTTACTCAGCCTGTGGCACAGTTAACTAAACCTTGCCCATCTGAACACCACAGGGTTAATATCTTTAGTAACCATAGCAACCAGCACTTCTTTCTCCATCAGAGCCTCAGATGGCACATTACTGCCTTCCCAGCATCAGGTTTTGCAGCACATTTAGGGACTGCTCCCTTTTCCCCCAGTCAGAGGGTTTGGCCAAGTACATTAGGAGGGTGTTGGAGCACTCAGCTGTTTCACCTAACTCTGGCATTTCTCTGTTCCCACGTCCCCTGGGTCTTTCTGTTTCCCCTCCACAGAGGGAAGGAGGATGTCTGAATTTCCTCCATGTGCACCAAGACAGGCATAATGCAATGCAGGGAGCCAGCTGCAGCCTCAAAAGAAGAGATGCCACAGGGTAACATAGGAAGGGACTAGTGAATGTCAAAGTTGGCAATGCCAGTCAACCATCAGGTCAAACAGAAGCAGCACTGCAAGACCAGAAGATCCAGCTGCCATCCATGATCCAGTGTCCCACAGGTATTAGGAAGTTTCTGCCTGCTCAGCGACACCCCATTAACTGTAAATCCACTGGAGATATCCACCAAGATATCAGTGAGAAAACAAAACTCCCATCTAGCAGCATACACATTCTGTCAGGAAGAGAAAAGAAAATTTACTTTGAAAGCAGAGTTTAACACTAGCAAAACAATACATCTTTCCTTCTCGTAGTTCACCTTTGAACTGCAGATGCATAAAAGCAATAATCACATCCTACCCTCTCACTCGGTGTCCATGCCTCGCTCCTGGGCAGCTGCTGCATGCCAACACTTGCTCATTTCTAAACCAACCCAAAGTAATTTTTTTGGTTCCACTCACTGGTGCACTTGGCACAGAGAGAGACACTGCTGTTTTATTAATAGCTTCATGCTGGCCTAGCTCAATCCTGTGCAGGGTTTCCACAGCATCATTACAATGCATTTTTCACTATTTCCCCTCCTCCTTCACCACGTGCCACTCCACAAGAGCAGATGCCTGTCTTCAACCTAGCTGTTCCTGCTCCTCAATGTCACCTTGCTCAAGGCATCATTCTTCCTCCTGTGTCACTCCCCACCCTCTGTGACAGAGGCCTAGCACAGCCAGAACAGCTGCCCTCCACGGCACCAAGTCCACAGAGCATCTCGGGAGTCTCACTTTGAGAGCAAGCTCTTTGTGAGAGGTGTGACCCCAGCCACAGCACAGGGTATTTGGAGCAGAACTAGAAGGGGAGCACAGTTATTTTAAGTTCAAATGTTCAGTTACTGCAGAGACATTTCTATCTTTCTTCTTCAAAAGAGACAGGACAAACTTTTAGTTTTGGGCTAACTTTGTGACTGCTATGGTGGTACTGCTATGCAAGCCACCCCTCAAAAGCAGAAGTCTGGCAGTACATATGGACCATGCTGGCAGCATTCAACTTTGGTGTTAATATGGGCAAGGCAGTAAGTGGTTTGTATCCAGGATTAATGGCTAACAAGTCACAGGATAAAAAAAATCAGCAATGTGCCAACACATACTTTTGTTTTCATCTTCTCTATTACATCCATCTCTTCGTGACATCCAGATAAAAGGTTTCTCCAGTGGGATTAAAACATTTCTTCAACACACAGGGTGCATGAGACCCAAAGAAGCTTAATTTAACTAATTGTGTGAGCCTGGAACACGAGGTGTGCTGAAATATCCACCAGGTCCTGGATGACACACTGGTCTTTCTGGGATTCATTTCAGCAGCTTACAGGAGACAGTCCCACAACCTCCAACAGTTTGGCCATCCTTCTGCCAAACCCACCAGGTGCACTGAGCATTATCACAGATCTGCTTGGTGCTTTTAAGCACAGATTCCCCTTTAAAAAGGGTGGGTTGCACATGTTCCACTGATTGCACAGAACTCTCCTGCTCCCAAGAGCTGCAGTTCACTCTGAGGAAGAGCTAATATGTGCTGGACTACTTCCATCTTCATGCTGAGCCCTAGCCACAGGAACAGAGAAGAGCCCTGTAACTTAACAGGCACAGGATGGATTAAAGGTTTTGGAGTACAAACGAAAGTAATCACAGGTACCAATGTGCTGCTGACTGGAAGGATTTGTTCACCCACACTTCAGCCTGAACAGCAGTATTAAAACAGATGTGCTAGCTGGGACTCAGAGACATACAGCCCAAGGAGCTACACCAACCTCCTGGAGACCACAGCTCCTTCCACTTGCAATTTCACTCTGCCAATGAATGATCTCCCTCACAAAGGATAATACACATCAAAAACCTTTAAAAAGGCATAAATACGAGAATCCATCACTTCCCTGGATAACTTCCAGCAGTCAATCACCAAAAAACCCTCCACACACTCGGACATTTCATTTCAATCTGTGTGGGCTTATTTTGCAGCCATCTAGTTGTATTATGTGTGTCTCTTATTATGTCAAAATTTCTCTTTGAGAGAATAATTGACAATAGTCCCTTTTCAGTAAGCTAAACAGATGGAGTCTGCTTCATCTTCTGTTTCCAAATTGTTCCAGCAGCTCTTATCTCCATCCTTTTCTCAGTTTTTAAACACTAAAGCCAAGGTTCATTCCCCTGAATGCTGCTAGGTGGAGAGGCAGCAAACTGCTCCAGTGACTACCTCACTCTTTACACCCACATCATCTCCTGGATCAAGCAGGACACTGGGAAGCTTTGCTGAATTACCTGCCCACTGTTTCCCCAAGATTGCTCTCTAAGCCATTCCTTTCCAAACATCAGGCTGATGTAGAAGGCCAGAGATTTCAGTACTGAGATTCATAACCCTGCAGTTGGGTCATTAAGAGCCCACTGCATTGGCAGCAGTCCAAGTTAGGAAAAGACCCAAAGCACTCTACAAGACTGTCAGTAGCATTAATTTTATTTACCATCCTGTCAGTCTATGGCTCATCCACAATTCCATATCAATTCCCACATCACTGATGGAAATGCTGATCATCATCAGTCCTCTCACACATCCCCACGGACGTCATTTAATTAGGATTCACTATCAACGATGCCAAGACTTGTCAGTGAACTTGAGAGTCGCTGGAGAGACCTCCTGTCCCCTGATGTTCTTTCATCATAAACCGTAAAGCAGATTAGGGAACTCTGCTTGTGATACATTCAGTAAGTGCTCTACAGCCATTGCAGAGCTCTGGTGTTTTGGAGGAAGTTCCCATCTTTTGCAAGGAAGGGGGACTGAATCAGGCTCTCATGCAATCAGTGCCTAACAGCTCTCTTGAATACATTAGACCAATAAACTTATTTCTACCAATCAATCCATTTTTAGTCTCAAAAAACCAAAAGCACCTACCTTCAGCAGGATTTGTTTTTCACATTTCATTTTTAAGAAATGCCAAACAGAGACAGGAATATCTGATTCCTTTCAAAAGGATCAGCTCAGATTGACACAAATCAAAGCAAGGACCAACCAGTCCCCCACACAGTTCTCTCATTTCCTGCACAGCTGCCCTCTCTTCATCTGCCACCCCAAGGTCCCCTCAGCCAACTCTCACAATGCTCCTTTGGATTTTTACTACTACAAGATGCTTAATTTCCTAACTCCATCCCTCTGTATCAACTAGGCACCTGAGAGGTATTTTTTGTGCCATGTATGGTGCAACAGCCTCATACTTCACTTCCCCAAACTCCATATGACATTTTTTCACTTTTTGCTGGACCTCTTTTGGAAGGTGAACTCACTGATGAGTCTATACTCTTACTAAAATTTTCAATATTTTGAAATTCCTTCTTGCCCTCCTCCCGTATTCATGTTGTTTTCCCCAACTTTTTTACAGTACTAACAGACAACTACCACCTACTTTTTATTTCTCAATGTCATACTACTTTTTAAATTACCTCTTATGTTCATGACATCTTCTTAGCCAACATAATATCCCCTCTATGCTCTGTGAGTATATTTTTGTGCCAATTACCACAGAATACTCAGTTACGGATTATTCTACTCAATTCCACATATCTTCCCTCCTTTTCCCTCCTCCATTCTCTTTCCCCTTCAAGAAATCTGTTTCCTATCCGGCAGGAGTTAAAGGTTCCAAAGCTGAGCTGAGATTCAAAAGACATTCAGACTTGAGAGGCAGCTACAGGAATCCTGTGTCACAGACAACCCATGAACAGTCATTCCTTTTGGTAGAGGCAACTATTTCTTGCTGTTATACCTTTTAAGAGGTTTCTAGCTGTAGATAACTGTCAAACACATTCCTCTCCTCATCAGTCTTATTTATTTCTGCATCCAGTAGCCAGCAGGGAGCAAACTACGAGAGAAGGCAAACATGATCCTTGCAAAGCCCTCTTTTTATCTGCAGATCACAGTACCATCATCCTTCTGTAATTTAAGGGGCAACTTGCTCAGTGCAACAAATGCCCCAGGGCAGAGCTCAGGCATTTCATGACAGAGCCAGTTTGTGCACAATCTCTGCTGCCTTAATTTGCAAATGCCACTACGTGTTCACATGTGCCTTATGATGCATCCTAGCCCTTAGGTCTAAGGGATTCACTTAATAGTGCCACCACAAAAACTGCAGAGGAACAGGAATGCATGATCCTCATTCTTGGTCCCAGAATCAGAAAGGATAAAAAAAAAACAAGGTATAAGCATGAAGTCAAAATTAGCTCTTTTCAGCTCCCTCCCCCAAAAGCACTTAGGTTTAGTTACTGCATTCAAACAGCAGCCCTTTAATCAAGGAGTCCTACTTATTCATGAGGAGAACTGTAGCTAGACAAGCCTTTCAAACACTAGTTCTGCCATCTGGCAGCAGCACTGAGACTTGTTCCCAGACACACACAGAGCGCTGTTAATTGCCCTCACGTGGAATTCCAAGGCACTGCAATTGTTCTGGCATTTAAAACCTCCACGGGCTCCAGATGCAGATTTGTCTTTGTGGAGGAAAAGGTACTGCTAATTACCAAATATTTCACGAGTCCCCCACCCCCCAATACTTTTCATTTTGCTCTCCCCAGTTATTTCTGTTGTCTTCTACAGCACCAACAGCAAAAAAAGCAGATTGTTTAGGCCTGCAGACGAGTATCTTAAGGAATTGGTATCTAGGAATAATGTGTGTCACATTTCTCTTGCTTTCCCTGCCCCCGTGGATTTGACACTGAGCAGCCGCCCAGTGGAGAACAAAGATCATCTGGGGGATTGCATTGTAAGCTTTCCTTTTTTCAAATTAATTTCAATTCATAATGGAAAGGTCACAGACATAACCTCTCTACCAAAAGTGGCAACTTTGCATTCTTGAAGTGATACATGGAAGGAAAGAAGGGAATAAAAGTAGTTGAATAGACTTACATTTTGCTTCAGACAGATTCTGGTTAGGTGACCAGACCAGCATGCCGAGATTCTCTCTCTCCTGACTTCGCCTTGCAAGTTTGGCTTAAGAGAAAACAAATACAAACCAAGTTACAGAGAAAGTAATTTCAGATGCAAAATGGATACAAAAGCAACTTATCACACATCTGCAGCTTTTAATGAAGATATAAAACCCATCCACAGAGTTAAAACCCCATCTTCCCATTCAGACCCGAGGCTTTTCCTTGTTTCTTCAATGCATCACCCTCTATATAACATGACAGATACCGCACACTCTCATGCAGTACACTAAGCAGCATACATTAGATCTAAATTAAAAGTTAATTAATGTTTCTCTTCCAGCACACTTGATTATTTTTCTTCCAGCCATCATTAAATGAAAAAGGGAGGAGCTAGGCTCAGCCAGCAGGCTCCAAACCCTGGACATCATGAGACTGTGGCGTGCAGAGAGATTAACACTTCAGGGTAGGCATATGCATAAAACCTCCCACATTACACTTCTGAGCACCTTCTGCACCATCCCAGCTGCCCTTCTGTGCCTCCTTCCCCCCTACAATCACGGAAGTCCACCCAGGTGACACTGGGTCCCCCACAATCAGGTCCTAGTCTCAATTGCTCAGAGAAATCCAAATGCATTCACACCCACACAGAGACACACACCCACACTCAAGACAACAAGTCTGTTTTTAACCAGCTTAACACCTGGCTGGCAGAAGAGCTCTGAAAGCCTCAAGAGAAGATCCACAGCTGCACATAGTAGAAAAAGCAACTTCAAACTAAGGGTCACAACCAGTCAAAAGAGGAGGAGAAGGGGAAGGGGAAGAGGGAGAGGAGAGAAAACTCCCTCCTTTGAGTCAGCACACAGACAGCCGGCCCAACCACCCGCCCTAGCAGAGAGAAACTTGCAAATCTTGTTATGAATGAGTACCTACAGTACTATTTCCACTACAAAATGTCACATAATGCTCAAGTTTTATGCAATATTTCAACACAATGCTATTTTCTCTGCGCTGTGCAATTAGACATATACTCACCACTTCACAATGCATTAAAACAGGTCAGAAAAGATCTAGTAACACAAAATTACATTACAGTCCTATGAACACTCAGTTTCAACACTGTTTTTAAACTGAAATCTGCTCAGCTAAGAACAGTCAGGGTTTAGACGACAAAAATATTTTAACATTAAATTTAAAGCACAAATAGCATGTATTAAAAATAACCACCTGTTGGCAACATATTTACACTGAACTAGCAGGATTTTTCATGACAGACACCATTATGTTTCACTCGGTTTTTGGGAAGGTTTTTTGGTTTTTTACTAAGGTTAGCAACTGCACATACAAATTCTGCACACTGTGCACGTTCATTACTTTCTATACTAGGCAAAAAAAAAGAAGTGAGAAGAGACAACAGCCTCTGTTCCCAAGAGATGGGAAGTAAAGACCACATCTGTACACAGAAGACAAAGAGTGTCTGAAATTAAAATTACAAGTCCTGAAACATTTGGCATTAAATTTTACTTTCTTCCTCATTTCAAGTCTAGGCTGGAATGCAAAGAAAGAGTCAACCCTAAGGCTCCCCTTTATCAAATTTTTCTCTTCACTTTCCTCATCCAGAATGGCCTGTTCTACTCAAGTCTAGCATGAGGTTCAGAGCACAGAAAAGTAAAAAATCTCGCTCCTCACTTTAACCTACACTGAGAAGCACATTCTCAACCCATAAAAATACTCAAAGACAGAAACCATCAGTCAGGTCTCCAGGAATTTAAACACTTCCACCCAAATCCCAACACACCCCCAGTACCCACTGCAACTCAGGAGCCTGATGCTCAAACTCTGCCAGTGAGGTGTAACAGCAGGCAATGTCAGCCTGCCTTTAACACAGTCTCACTCGCTGAACTGGAAAAACCCACCTAAATCAGAAAAAGTTTTCTCTCGGTTTAGCAGTTTGAACCTCCTCTGCTCTGGGACACATAAGGCACATGTCCCAGCCCAGCTGCCCTTCAGGAGCAGAGCACCACTAGCTCAGCTCACCCACAGTGCAATGGGTGAAGTTTCACCTCCCACGGATAAAACCCGAAGTTAGGCTTTGGCACACTGCAGAGGGAGCCCCACAGCTATCCAGGCTGTGACCTGAGCCAGACCTAGGAGGTGACAACCAGTGCAGGAAGGTACTGTGGGACTTCATGGCACCCAAAAGCAGGGTTGGTGAAATGTGGTCATCATGCTCCATCGCAGCTCCACAACACCCAGGAACTGGGTTAGGAGCTACCTCCTTCCAGCCATACAGCCCCTCCCTGGGCCTCATACACAGAGGAGTCTGCAGATGCTGGGCTTCATGCCACCCTCAGGATCCCCTTCTGCCCAGTGTCTTCCTCTGTAGCAACAACCAATCAAGTTACACTGGGCTCATGAACAGGATGTGAAGCAGCACCTCCAGTATTCCCGCAACTTATCCCCCTGCTCCACCTCTCCACCCAAGCCCACACCTATCCAACCTCAGGCCTCATTCCTTGACAGCTGTAGAGGCCAGTCCAAGACACACAGTAGGGTTATGTTGAAACTCATGTTTTTCTGCAAAGGGCAGAAGCACCTAAAGGCCAAGACACATAGAAGGATGGGAGTGGGGTGTTCCTCAAACGTCCATAAAGGCTGAGACTCCCTCCCTACATTCTGAGATGCTTGCCAGATTCTTCACCTTCCAGCATCACATCCTCCCCAGCACCCCTTCTCAAGCCCACAGCCCCCACATTTACTGTCCCTCATATGTAAGGCAGACAAGACAGGCACTCTTGTAAGTACAGTGCTGATCCCACCATAAATATACACAGCATAACTATACTGCATGATGTACCAAAGAAAAGCTTAAGAGCTTGTTCAGAATTTGGAAGCATATTGAAATGAAATGATTGCTTCAGAGCAACAGCCACAAGAGCAGAAGAGGGGCCTCAGAGCAGAGTGGCTGTTACATCCCTTTACAGCACCATTCCAAGCACAGCTGCAGAGTTCACCAACACTGTCCCATGCTTCTGGACAAGGAATACCAGGATGAATTCTAACATTCTACATTTCAGTGACAAAGCCAGAAAGATAATCCAATTTAATCTGTTGTATATTTCATGTAAAAATAGCCATGTAAGAAGGTCAAGGGTTACTCTTTTTTTATCAGAACAGATCAATTTAGGATCAATGGGGTTGCTTATTTAAGCAACTGCAGTTAAACCAGTGCAACCCATGTTTAGAGAAGCTCTATACTGGCAGACAAAATCTGACATTTCAGGTAATCCTGCACTTTCATTCAGCTACCCACCAGATATTTGTAAAGTCTCTGCCACAGCCATTAGTTCAGTATCACAGTTGTTGTGGGAGCAAACACTCTGTAACCACTTTCCCACGGTTAGTGTTACCATTTTTCCCAAGTCTGTCAGAAATCACAGTTGCTTCCTCCAAGAGGAAGACCTTTTACTACAAGCAACACCCCCTAAATTTTGTTCCACTTTCAGAATTCACAGGGAATGCAAACTTCCATTGCCTTTATTCAGGTAGAGAAGTGCAACCCCAACCAGGCACAGTATCATGTTGCTTTTTCCACAGCAGTTCCCATCCCTCTCTCTTTTCTTACCTCCTAGAACATACCCCTCCCTCTACACAGGAGAGAACCAATCCATCTTAAAATTAACTTTGTGAGGAAAATGTTATTTTTAAAGTTTGTCCCATTTTACAGATGTGGTTTACTGCACAAGCCCAAAAAGTTCTACTGTGCAAGGGAAGAGATGAAGCAGGGCAGAACACATATATATCAATATTATTCTATAAAAAGTTGCAGGGGCTTTTGGGTTTTTCTCCCCCTGGAGCTGTGAGGACACATCTCAGAACCAGTGTGCAGAAATACCTTGATTTGCACAGGAGAGAAACAACAGGACCAAGGCTCTCCATCCCTGGGGGCTCCCTGAGCTAATGCACAGGCTTGGCACATGCAGAAGCAGCATACTGCAAGACGTGAAACCCCAATCCACAGCAGCTAAGGCTCTCCCCACGAGCTGTCAAGTCAGGACACCTGACAGGGAAAGGGAAACGGATATCTCCAAACACGAACTACCAAAGGCCACTGTACCAGCGTACACACATCAAATCCCCCTCTACAGGTCAGAGAGTACCTTCCCTGTCCTTCTGACCCCTCCCCAGTTTCAAGTTAGCCATGAATAACTGGCATCAGTACAGAAGGAAATACAATGGTTCAACAGCACCACTGCAAAAAAGCAGGGAAGTTGTTTCCCCTTCCACCATTACTTGACAAACCAAAGCAGATCCACCTGAGCTTTAAAAAAAATACAAGTAATCCAACAAAAAAGCTGTTAGCTTTAACTCAATACCAGTTCCTAGTTTTCTACCGCATATCCTTAGAGATAAGGAAAAAGAATAAGGAAGCAAGGGACAGCCAGAACACATCCCTCAACCACAGCACCAGTTTAAACTGTTTCAAGGACCACAGGTGGAATGGACACCACACACAAGGAGAGTGCAGGAAGGCAAAACCCTGCCTGCAAGCAGGAGCCCAGCACCGGGCAGCTCCAGCCTGACACATCGCATTTTATTTTTCTTCTCCAACTTAAAGAAGAAACATACCAGAATAAACTCAGTGGGAGCAGAGGCCTCTCAAAGAGCCACCAATCACTCTGTCATCTGTTATTTTGCTTCTGTGCAAAGCAGCAGTTCCAGCTCCCACTTGAGTTCCTGCACTTGAGGGACCTGCTCTGTCTCACAGCTCTCCCCAAGGATGATGCATGACCCAGCCACAGCTGTGAGCCACTCAAGCACTTTACATTTCCTTTTGACACCCATACTGACCCCTTGGAGAAATGATTCTCACCTCCTGCAGATGTCAAGGCACATTTTGCTTTCAGTTCCATCCTGCCCAAGTCGAAGTGAGGCTTGGGCAGGATGCCTCCAGCATTTTTCCTTCTTCACAACCCTTTCAGTAGTCCCTGGTGCTTCTCCTGTTGCTGTTTGCACAAGGCATTTTAGAGCTATTGAAATCCTCTGGATTTCAAAGCAAAGTACACTAACAACAAGACTATGTGACAGCACTGCAACACACACCATGAAGAGTGGGACCCTGCTCTAGTCAGCTCCTTCCATTATTTAGAATCTGCAAAAGGTATCTCAGCAAAGTAGGTCCACGATCAGATGCTTGTTACAAACATACTTCTGTACCTTCTCTGGAAAGTAAACATGAGCCTTAAATCAAAGTGTAAAAGCACTTGCCATAGAACTATAGGGAATTCTTCAGGTACTGATCTTTTGCAAAACAACAGATAAGAAAATACCTCCAGATCTGAACAATGTCTTTCATGAACTTTAATAAAGTTTTTACAACAACTGAAATATCCATGGTAAGGATGGCAAGATTCCCACCTACAAAAGCTACTGCCTTACTAACAGCACTTACTGATCCTTCCCCAACTGGTACTAACTCATTTTTAAATCATATGCTGCAGATTTAAAAAGAAAGTGTTAGAAACATCTCTTCCTTTTAATATGCAACTCTGAGCATTATATATAAAACATGCATTGTATAATATCCAAAGGTGAACAGATGCTTTTATTGTTCGGAAGAGCTGAAGCTGCCATACAATAATTTAACTGCTGAATGCTTCTTAAAGCAGTTTTGGATCAAGTCTAATGTATTTACTTCTAGTGAAGTGAGATTAAACAAGTGCTTCCATTGCCAACCCTCCATTTTCTTTATCAAAGAAGAACTTAAATGTATTGCATAGTGTAAAATCCCCTGTTTACAGTACCCATGATGGCTGTTAAACAAAACAAGACGAGAGGCATGGGCTCCCATCATACAAAAAACCTCTCTCTTATGGGTTCATTGGTATTACTCAGGCTTACGGTGTAATTGTAAATGCACAGCTGTGATACAATAGCACAATACCTATGTGACACAAGAGAATTCAAACAAAATTCAGTCAGAAAAGCTTTTTCCACCTTCCTTCCCCACTACTAGCACTGGTTGTCCCAAGCAGTAACGCAAAGACATTTGAAGAACTTTGCTGCTCATCTCAACTTCCTTCTGCATGTGACTTCTCCCTGAGTCAGCAGCTAATGCTTGTGATCCCCTTTCATTCGTGTTTTCCAAGGACTGCCTAGTCATAGCAGCTGGTACTTCATAGAAGTACTATCACTGTACACACTATAGCAGCATTAAATGAAACAGAACTGGAATCCTGAAAACTGAGAAACATTTTTTAATTAAAAAGTTATAAATGAAGCAGCAGTTAGCTCTTCCTATACATGACTACACCCGGCTGGCACTATAATCTATATGCAAATAAAGTTCTGAGGGCATTTCAGTATCTGCTATGGAAACAAAAGTGACTATCTGGGTTTCCATACAGAGCAACAGCACTGGAAACATGGGGTGAAGGGCCCTACTGCCTCAAAATGACTGGTGCTGTGCTACAAAACCCCATGGTATCACACATTACAACTGTGTGCAAAATATTGCTTTAAAAATTACCCAGTTAAAGATTAATCATCCAGCAATGATTACAAAGGTCACTTTGCAGTGATAAAAATTACTACTATTAGACAAACTAAAAGAGAAAATGAGAAAAAACATAGACAACAATAGTTTCTTTTTCTTTAAAGTAATCAAGTACAACCCATCCTAAGTTTGAACTTCCCATCTTTGTATTTTTATTTTTAAACCTTTTAAGAATACATCTGATCCAAGATGCCTTTCCAGTTTAAGAGCTAGCAGTAATGCAAAAGCTCTGGCCTACATTCTGCCGACAGCCCAGGCCAGACCGAACAATAAAGCCAGAACAGATGTTGAGGCCTTGCCTTGTATTTTTTTTTCTTGAATAATAGGAGTCCGCTCATTCTCTCCTGCAAGCAGGTGGCACCAATGCGCAGCCATAGATGAGGTCTGAATAACTATACAAGCAAACAGCCTTTCAATATACAGTTTAAGTGTGTAAAATTTTCTACAGCCATACAATTCCAACCCCAGCTCTTCAGCGAGTTCTACACACACAAGCCCGGCAATCCATACACAAGCAGGCAACACATTACCCCTTCAGGAACATGAATATACCCCTGCACTTGCTCAGCATTGAGCAGCATACCTCTGCTAATCACAACGGGCTTTTGTCTAGACATGGCTGGGGTTTTGTACTGAAATGTGAAAGGGTTGGAGTTTGTTTAAAGGGAGAGTTAAGTATTAAATTAAGAGGACGAAATGCACATTTGATCAAGATTTTATCAGAGATCTCTTGCAAGCCTTTTTAAAACACCATCCACATTTTTTTAAGGAGGACAGCTGGTAACTACACCACAGCAATCCTGAATGCACACCCAGAAAGCAGCAACAAGAACAAAGCCAAAGCCTGCAACACACGCATCACGTTGAGCCCATGAGGCTCACCTGCCCTCCCGAGCACACTTCTCCCTGCTCCACATCCCAGAAATCATCCCCTGCCTCCCCAGACAGCAGATCAGTGCCAAAGCAGCTCCAAAGCTCCATCAGGACTGGGCTGGGACTGGACCCATTCCAGCCCACCAGTCAGTAACAACAAAAGCAAGCACCACACATGGAGCCTCACGGGTCCCACACACCCTAATGGCTACCACCCCACAACCCAGGGCTGCCACATAGACCCATATCCTGCCAGTAACCTTGGGAATCCCTGTACACTCACAATCCTACAATACCAAAAAATACCAATGAAGTACCTCCACGGAGCCACACAGTGAACTATTTTAGAGTTTGTTAAAAATAGGTAAATGTATGCACAGAATCAGATCTGAAAACCAAAATACAATGAACAGTCTACTGCTGGTTTCTGTTCTCCCTGAACACTGACCCAACAAAAGGACACTTCTTTCCTTCCTTCCTTTTTTCCCTTCCACACTATTTCCCTTCCACTTTCATTCAGGTGACCAAAAAGTTGCACAGGCATACCTACATGCACACAAGTTAGGATTCACATATAGAATTTAATATACAGAAAAGGAACAACAATAACACAGTATTTTCCTCAAGTGCTAGGTCTTGTGCATGCTGCTGACAAATATCTAGACACTGCTAAATCTATTTGAAGCCAAACAACCTCCTGATGAGGAAGCGCAGATAAGGCAAACACATCCTCTCTTTCCATCACAGATCTTGATTCTGCTGCCTCCCCCTGATCTTTGACAATCGGCAACTCCTACATGCACAGCTCCACGTTCATACAACCTCCCATTTCTTTACTAAGCCAGCCCCTCAGCTCTCCCCACCCACTGAACGGGGTTGTGTTCCCTTACGAACAAGGGCAGCTGCTTGGGCCCGTCCTGCCCATTATTCACAGGCAGCACTTAGGAATAACAAGACCAGGACCATCAGAGAGACTTCCTGAGCCTGGTACTGTATCTGCATCACTGGATTTAATGGCCCTTCATGGGAGGAGGGAATTAAAAAAAAAAAAAATCCATCAAACACACTAATCCTTTTTGAACCCATTTGTAATTTTGGCATCTACAACATCCTGTGGAAGAGTGCTTCAATTTAATTATATGTTTGTTGTCTGAAGGAGAACAAAGAAAGCCCATGCACACACTCCCTTCTCTACTCTGAAGCTGCTACCCAGCCATTTCATTTGGTGGCCCCATTTCCTGCCTTATGAGAAGCAGAGAATAACTGCACCGTGTTCACCTCCTCCATGTCTCTTGTTGTTTTACAGATCTACTATACTATTCTCAGTCATCTGCTTTCCAAGCTAGACAGTCCAGGCTTTTCTGCTTCTCCCTCGTATGGAGATGGGAAACAAGAATAATTCCTGTACTTTAGTTACCTTACAGCTCTGAGAAGTATGTATGGATAGGGGAGGAATGGGAATGGGGCAAAACCAGAATTACACACAGTGTTCAAAGAGAGGGTACAACACAGGATTTATAAAACATGCCATAATAATGTGCTGTTTTGTTCTCAGATGTTTTATTAACATCTTTTAACAATACACTTGCCTTTCCATTATTACTACTGAGTTGATGGAAAAAACACTGTCTACCAAGGTCTTTATCTGGAAAGGCAATACCAAATTTAAAGACCACTGCTGTACAAACAGTTAAGGGCAGTTTAGAGACCACTACTGCACACATACAATTAAGGGTTGTTCCACCCTACCCTCCTCTCCTCAATATTAGTTAGCACATAACAAGTGCCACCTGCCATAAGACGGAACGTGTAGCCCATTCCCTCCATTCAGCAGATGCCCACACTCCCTCCCCCTGCTGCCCCCTCCTCCTATTCACATACTGTCTCTTCTACTGACAAAAGGATCAATCCAGCTGTTAGTAGTAAAAATAAGGTGAGAAACAAAAATAACAAGGTACATAATTTGGAATGGGGAATACACAAGTGTTGCTTTATTTGGAGAGTATCAAGTGCAGAGTGACTCCTCTCTAAACCCCAGCTGCAGGACACCCCTGACTTCCCAAGGCTTCTTCCCCTGGGAAAAGTGACAAAAGGAGCAAGAAGCCAACAGAAGGTTTTCTCAGACCTTGCATCTCCCCCTATTCCCTTTCCTGTTAAACAGCAATACTGCCTAGACCACTCATCCAAGTAGTCCCCACTTCTCAGCTCAAGCCACCCTTTTCCATTCCCTGGCAACCCAAACAAGCAGCATTTTACTCATCTTTCCCACACATTAAGGACCAGCTGGCCTGCTTCTACTGCCCAATGCAAGAAGAAATTTTAAAAGTCAGCCTCAAGTGTTCACTAAGCAGAAATTACTTTTTGGTATTTTTAGCAATATGTCTTCCCACCCATCAAAAGTTCACATGACAGCCTTCTTTTGAGATGGCTTAAACCGATTAGTGGAACTAACAAGTGCCTAGAAAGCATCGGTGACAGAAAATGTAGATTCTTGGTGAACAGAGTAACTGGTTTATTTTTTCCATCATACTTCAAAAAACCTTGCCAAGACAATAGTCAGGAACAGATCTGACTAACTAGACCCAGTCTCCAAAGAGCATGGGATGTGAGCACCTCTGCTCCTCACCCACATCTCAGGAGACCAGAATAATTTTTTTTAAAAAGTAACAACTGGCTATGCTCAATGCTTTATGAATTAAGGCTGCTGCGCAAACTTGTTACTGCTTGGCAAGACAGTACTGCGAAGGGTGTGCAGACAGGACACACTCATGTACCCATCTAGACAGGAGTCTACCCAAAAGGACAACTGAGAGAGAAATTCCATGTTACTCTACTCTTGCAGTACCAAATAATTTTACACAATTAAACGAATCAATCAAGCACAGTCAGCTCTCAAAGACAGTAAAAGTTTTTCATATTATTATTCTTTAAAACCTGGGTCAAACACCAACGCTTTTCAAGGCCACAAGCAGAAAAGCCCATCGTACAACAGGGGCAAACACATCTTCCAAACTCAGCTGAGCGCTTTGAATAGGCTGGACACTAATGGCGGTAGTGCTCCCCAAGAGCAGCAGAATCAGGCCCTGCCAACATGGCCAGGAGAGACCTCACCTCTGTGGTGAAGTCACCCAAACTAATGCATTTCTACCCAAAGCTGGTTTTATAGAGGTGGCCTGGCTGGCAGAGCTGTGGAGATCGCAGACGCCAAAAAGGGGACACAGCCTCCTCTCCCGACACAGCCGCCTCCAGAAACAGATACCTGTCCTCAGGCCAACAGAGCGTACAAGAAGCTTATATATCAAATCCCACCCAGCCCTGAGTCATGCACAATGTGGTGTGCAACTGCAATCAACAGGCTGCGAGCATGCCCAGTTTAACCCACACAAATCCGACTTCTAAACGTCTGTGACAGTTGCATATCCTCCTCTCACCCCCATCCATGACAGTCTTCCAGGTCCTTATCCTCACAGCACCCCTACCAGCAGATGAGAGCTTTTATCAACACACACACACGCAAAGGGCTGACTGCCAGGCTCGCAGAGGCTGAGTGAGGTTTCCCTGACCCGATGTAAGAGCCCTAACTGCGGGTCATCCTCCCTCATCACCCCGCTCTTAGAAATGCTGAAATCAAATAAGGACCCACAAATCGCACATTTGTGGTATTTCAAATCAGATCTTAAAAACTCAGTCTGCTTCCAGCTCTCCTTGGAGATGACTGGTGCATTCATTAGCCCACAAACTCCCCAAGGTACAGACAGTCCCTCTCCTTCTGTCTGCAGGGGGGCCAGATTCACAGGGTGCTGTAAGGATAATATTCATACCCAAAAACACAAAGTCAGGTTTAACATGCCCTTGAAATGCAGGCGGCTCCTGGATCACAATTTTCCAACAGATTTCACAAGTTAGTTTGTTTTTTCCCCATTTCTGCCAAACTCAAGAGGCGCAGTAAGGACTATATTTAAAATGTAGCTAACAATCACGGCAAATCTTAACATTCTGGTTTTAACATTCAACTTTTACTAAAAGACTATCCAAAACAATTTATCTGGTTTCTCTCCTTCTCCTGCCTTCAAAGAATCTCAGAACTAGTTTGTCTTGCATCTACATTAATAATCAGAGCAAGAACGCGGTATGATAACAGGAGAGGCTAAACAATTCATCACTGCTCCAAGCACTGCCTTGCACTCATTCTGCAGATTCCCACTTCACGCTGAACATAACTGATCCTAAAAGGTGCCAAGTAACAGCGAACCAAGCCCTGGAGACACAGGCTCTCGGCAGTAAGTAGCAGCAAGCACACTTGCAGCCCAGAGGAACAAAACAGGGGCAGAGCTCTGCAAAGACGTTGGATTTTCCTGAGCTGACTCCGCTTTAGGATTACAAACGCTCCTTCTGCAGTGCCAGCATTTGCATACCACAGCATATTTACAAAGAAATCAATCGGGACACAAGCCCGGAGGTGAACACGGAGAAGAGGCCCACAGCACCCGGGGCAGCCTGCAGAGAAGCTCGTGGCTTTCTGCTCAGACGCTTCAGGGAAAAGCAAACCGGCACGATCTCCTTCCCCACCCTGTTTAACAAAGACGACAGAAGTTTGCAGGCGCAGGGCCCTACAGGCTCTCAAACGCAACCACCACGTGGTGAGCATCAGGAGCAGAGCTCACACAAAGAGCCGAGAAGCAGCAGGAGACAGGGGAGAGGGCTGGGAAAGCCTCGGCAGCCAGGAGACGGGGGAAGGGGAAAGCCAGCCTTTTTCCCCAGCCATCGCCAGGAGGAAGCAAGCACAAAGGGGACAGCGAGGCTAGGCAGATAAGGAGAAGCCAGCCGAATGCCAGGCTGGCAGTGCAGATAAACCGAGGAGCCAGGACGCTGCTGGAAGGAGCAGAGCGTGGTTTGGTGGAGAGCTGAGGGAGGAACCCGGCTTGGCACTGCCCCGGGAGGGGAAGGAGGCAGGGGAAGGGTTTGCACAGCACTTACCTGCGCCGGAGCACGTCCCTCGCACGGCGCACGCTGCGGCACGGCCCTCCACACACACACAGCTACAAAATTAACTTAATTTTACTGTGTTCGGGGCCATTAGTCTTTCCAATCTGAGGAGTGAGATCCTATTCAGCACGTAAATGCCTCTTTACTGAGGCTGAAAATTCTTCTGTTTTCTCCAATTTGGGGGGCGGGGGAAATATCTTTTAGGCATAATTTATGCTCACGGCAAAATATCCCCTCTCTCCTTTTCTTCCAAAAACCATCATAATCGTGAAAGCAACTAGAGCATCCTCGAGTAGGTTAAGAGCCCAGAGGTCTTATTTTCTGTTTCCACAAATTAGAGAATGGGGGCTGGGGGAAGGGTAGTGGCCATCCCCTAGCAGCTGTTTGACAAGAATACAGATGTGCCTCCCTGTACATCAGTTATGCTGTCCCACACTGCTCTCAACAAATTCAAAATGTGCCTTCCCAGTTCATTTGCTTCACCCCGTGACTCCTGGCTAACTCCACAGAAGCAACGAGTGACTCTCCACATGGCACCATATTGAGCCCCAGGTACCCCTAAAGAGGCATTAAGCAATTGTCCCTGTCTTCCTACATCCAGTGCTACCACCCTGGCCACTCTGGAACAGTCTCCATATTATCACCTTCTGAACATCAGTGACCCAAAGCAGTTTCTTGTTCTGCCACCAGTTTACTTCAAATCCCAACCTTAGCTCCCCCCAGCTTGTACAGAAGTGCTTAATGGGGCTTGTACACATGAATGCAGAAGTTTAAAAAAAAAAAAAAAGCGCAGCAACAAGAACAAGGCAGCAAGGGAAACAAAACACACAGGGACATAAAGAGGACAGAGAGCCTCAGGGGAGAGGCTCAGTATTTAGAGTTACTAGAGACTGAGAAGCTAAACCATGCTAAGGTTGCTGGGCCTTCAAAGAGGGGAAAAAAGTCTGTGCAGACCATCTTGAAGAACACAACAGCTGTACAGGTGCATATGCAAGCTGGAGCACAGAAGAGCTGAGACATACTGGCACCACAGAAGAAAGCAGACTGTCAAAATTACAAGACAACAATAACGGTGAATACATATAATTTACCTGTAGCAAGGGGCTCTGCCAAGCATTTTGAGACACTTGTACCTTCCTGAGCAGAAAAGCTGTGTCCTCTTCACTTCTGTCCTGCCCGGCATTTTCTCTGTAACTTTCCCAGCACTATTTATTGCATTTACTGAAAGATGACCATTTTCCCTGACATCTGGATTTTCACAGGCTGCTATTTCAATAAAATACTTCAAAGAATAGACTACAAGACAGGTACCATGAAACAGGGTGTAGCAACCTCTATTCTTAGTGCAACTGAGCTCTGATCTGCGACCAGAAGCTGTAGGTACTGCTGCAACCCTGTGCATTTGAAAGTCTTCAGTCTTCTGCTCTGTGCCACCACTCAAACAAATTGCTACAAGTCCAGTTATATCTATGTTGAAAGACAAGAACCAAGAGTCAAAATAATTCAGGGTACATTGGTTCCACATACTTCTCTCTTCTACTCTTCCTTCTACCTCAGAAAATCCTTCAGTCTCACCTCCGCCTTTGCATGCATGCAGCCCCTCGGCAAGAGCTTTGCACACATTAAACCAATACTTGTTAGCATGGCCACAGACCCTGCTGAGAGCTTCAGCTCCCTTAAGACATGCTCTGATTGCTCTTACTTTCTAACAACAAAGCTATTTGTAGCCAGATATTCATGATGCTGGCAGTGATTCTTGGTATAATTACTAATACCTAACCTTAATATACAACAGCAAAGCAGGAAGAGCCCACAGCCTGTAAAAGATACCAAGCTTCACTCAAAAATACAAGAGTAAACCAGCTTCTCCAAACAAAACAAGTGAAGCTCTTTTCCTATGCCTAATTTCTGCAGCATGCGTTTACTGAGCAGAGCAACAAGAACATGTTATCTTACGCTACTTGTTCCTGAGATCCCACCCAAGTGATGCCTGCAGAAGGCACTGCCTGGGCTGCCCTGGGCCCAAATGCAAGACTCCAAACATGCTCTTGTTAACACTTCCTACACCTCCACTCCTGCATAAGGGCATCCAGCTGCAACGCTGACATGCTCACGCTCCCAAACTTCCACAGACAGCTCTCCACTATCCTGAAACAGCTGTGGGAGATTCCTACAGAAGACACAACATGTGCTGCTGTGCAAGACACAGGAGCAGCAGGGAAATGGGATTCCTTGAAGCTCAAGACATATCCCATCTTCACCATCATCCAGCAGGAATATGGTTCAAGTTCTCAGTAGCTGAATGCTAGATCTTTGCACCCAGGTATTTTTTCTGGTATATCCAGCATAAGACTCAAACATCAGCGTTTCTGCTCCAGCAAGGCCTGAACACCAGCAATGCTTCCAAGATCGTTGGGACAAGGCAGAGACACAGAAACACCCCTGACAAGTACCAAGAGATTCAGGATATTCTTTTCCTCAAGGCACGATTATCACAGGTACCAGCATTGTGTCCAGGCTGGTAAGATACATACTTGATCAACTCACACGGTCTCCAGAAACAACAACAGACCTGTACCCACCTTTGGCAGAGTACCTCAGACTGCCGAGCTACTGACAGCTTGGCCTTGCTTGTTTCCCTGCCCCCACAGAGAAAGACACAAGAAAGCTGCTTACAACACTCCATAAAAAAACACTTTCTCATAGAGGTGTTCCAGGTCCACTGCCAGCTGTTCCAGACTTGCAGAACAGGACAATCCCATTGCATCTGATGCTGTCCTGAACCAGAGGCATCAGCTTACATGCAGGGGAGTTTAGATCTCTGTTGCTGCTGAGTTTGATCTAAATCTGCAGAGTCCCAAATGCCTCTGTTTCTCCTTCTTCCCCCCCCACCCACTCCCCCACCCCCAGATACAACTATGTGTATAAACAGGTTCATCAAAAGACATGATCAGTCCAAGAACAGTTCAACAAGTCCCAGAACCCTGGCATGTCCCCTGACAACCTCAGCAGCTCCTTATGCAACTGCCAGTCAGTATGCAGAAGAGTCACATGAGACTAGCACATATCCTGGGAGAGCAGGTTTTAAGTTATTCCTGCACAAGAAAAAGGAGTAATAATTAAGCAATGCCTAGTAAGATTCTCGGACTCTATCTGTTTGAGAATCTTGCTCCCTTGGTTATAGCAGTACACCAAGAAAACTACAGTCCCTTTTACACAGTTTGTTTAAATATCAGTGCTATTGCCAGTAGAGAACTCTGCAGCAATTTCTAGGAAAGATGACACCAGAGCCCCGGTTTCCACATCCCTGGCTTACTGCCCTTGGACAGTTCTTTTTGTGCACTCGGTAAGGCTGAAAACTTGTTTCCATCTGACACTGACTTGTGATGCAGCCTCCCCTCCCTCGAAGCCTAACCAAGAGCAAAGCCCTGCTGAAGTCCCAGTGTGAAATGGAACAGAGGAACTACACATTTTTTCAACAAGCCACACTTGCTGGGTTGCTGCTGCTGAAAAATTAAAGCTTTCACAATGAGCTTCTATGTTGATGCTCAATCCCTAAAACTGAATGTCACGTGGCAGCAGGCTCAGCGAGTGCCCTGCAGCTCACACTGTGTAAGGCAAGGGCACCATGCCTTTGCTCTGCTGGTCACCCCCCGCTGCAAGGAAACATTTCCCCTGCAGGAGCAGGGGAGAGACAAAAGGGACAGGAAACACACCAGGCATGGTACGTAGAAACAAAATGTAAGCATTTGTCTCTTACACCCATCTCCTGGCAGAATACTGCTGAGTAGATCCCTACACAAGCTGTGTGCACACGTGTTGGGTGGTCAGCTGTTGCTCCTCCGTCAAGTTTAGGATTGGTCATGTCCAACTGTGCCCTGTGATGCTGGCAACTTCCTGAACAGAGGACTCCATTCAATTGTATCAGCCAAGGACGTGCTACCAATACCACTAGGAAAGCAGATTTTTGTGCTTTCAGAAGCAATTCCTCTGCTGTTCCTATAGAACCATCAATTCTGGCCACTAGAAACCTTGCCACAAGGGGAAGAAGTATCTTTTTTTAAATAGAAGCAGCAATATCATCCCTGGGTTTACCATTTAGCTATCCTAACAATCTCCTTCCAGGCTTCTTGGCTCTCATGTATAAAACTCTTGAAACTATTACACATTCCTACCACTTCTGCCATTGTTAAAAAACGTAAGATTCTCTTGTTCCTCCCATTTCTTTTGTTTGGGTGATTTTGGTATCATTCTCAGCACTGCCACTAAAAGTAACACTTGTGTACTGGAAGGGGAACTTCCCATGCCACCTAAATTCTGGTAGAACAATGTACACACGTAGAGGATAGAAGGAATGGTTCGTACAAGTGCTGTCTCCAGAGGTGTAACGTTTCTGGAGGTTTGGAAACATGGGGAGTGAAAACTACTTTTTTCTTTCCACCTTTCTCAGAAGTTTTCAAATAAGTCAGTGGTAAGAACTTGGAACTTCATTTTCTCATTCAGGAATGAGAAAGTGTCATGTTTATTTGAATTAGCTCATAAATTTCCACCAGGTATGCTTTCAAATAAAGCTCTTTAATACAGGGTACATTTGTCACTGTTCAAAGGTGAGACCAGGACATCACAGCACACTGCAGTAATAAATGTATTTGTTGCCAGTTGGTGTATCTCTAAAATGAGACAAAGGAGGGACAAAAAGTGTCAGAAATAGAAAGTATCAATACTGTTAACCCAAACAGAAGGTTAAATATCCTGGGGGCTATGAAATGGCACATAAATAAAGTCCTAGTGTCATAACGCAAACGTAAAGAAACAAGTACAACATCCCACTCTGCACGGAAGTATCCTTTATTATGACATGAAAATATCAAGGACAAAAAGTAAATTTGATCCCATGTTATCACTAATTAAATTCATATGTACCAATTTTCTTTTTTTAAATGAAGCATACATTCAAATTCATTAGTGACAGAAAACATTCTGAATAACTTAATTGCAGCAGTCATTTCCATTTAAAGCTTTTCACTTTTAATCCTAAATATATCTCAAGAGTATATCTTCTGATTTTTCCACAATGGACATGGTGAGAGGAAAGTGGACTCAGAGCTTATAAATTACTCTTTTTCCCTGTCAAGTCCTCACATCAAGTACATCGCATCTATGGCTTTTCCTCAGAGATTAAGAGTTGTTTCATGTACTGAATCTTGCCTAGAGAACTATCTGGCCTTCATGAAACACACTATCATCCATGAATCATCCCTAGGTGCCATTTACTTCCAGTTATGACGATACACGTTAGTCTGACCTTCTGACTTCGAGCACAGAGTTTGCAAGACACCCATAAAACCATTTTATTCATTTATTAAAACAAAGAATGAACCCAAGGATATTATTTTCTTCTCATAGACCTAAAAGATCTGATCCTTGGAATGGGACTCCCTGCATTTCATTACTGATTCATGAAGACCTTACCCTGCTAAGTCGCTTTGCTGCCAGAAGCCCCATGTTTTCTCCTCCCAAGCAGCAGTACAACAAAAGCTTAGATCGCCTGCTAGAATGCTTATGCAGTGCAGTTCTGAAAAAAGAGCTGTATAAAAATGGATTTATTTCTGACTACCATAGAAAGTGACTGAGCATGGAACAAGGATGCTATTGGAAAACCATGTTTTGTTCCCTGGAGCAGAAGTAAGTCATTTTACCTCAGCACCTCAATTTGCTCCTGCCTTCAACATGGATGATACTCAGCACTTTGCAGACATACATGCAGAGGGCTAGAAAGCCTAAGGACAGCGTTCCACACTCCAGGGCAAAAAGAATTGCTGCACTTCCACGAGCCAGGCAAGGACTGATCTTGGGGGAATTTCTCACGATGCAGTTCAAAGTGAAAAGACCACAGAAAGTCAGTTCAAGTTACCTCCTGGTGGCCATAGCATCCATCACACCCACTGTTAACAGCTTACTACACAGGCAGTTCACTCTACCAGCTGAAGAACAACTTCCACAGTAGACTGAACTACAACAAAATATTTTCTGAGGTGAGAGGGAAAAACAAACAAACAACAAACAAACAAAAAACCCAAGAAAAGTGAAGTCCTGCAGGAGAGTTACTATGCTTTGCTGTCACACCCCCAATTATGTCTAACTTTGCCACTGCAGACACCACCAGCAGTTGCATATCTGGTTCCAGTGCTAATGAGAGCTGACAACAGCATCAGGCCACTTAACTGGGCAAGTCTTTGGTAGCTTTGTTGCTTTTGCTTCTGACAAAAGATCATAAAATGGCTCCTGGACAGAGGGAGCAAAGCAAAACCAGAAACCATTTACTCCAGCTGGACAAAAGAAAGGTGTCCATGGGCTCACAGCCTCAGAGTGGAGTCTAGTAGGAAATGAGAAGCCTTGCCTACCTAGGAAAGTCTGCAGCTTCCCAAATATTGTTTAAGGTTTCACAAAACCCCCTTCTAGATAGGAGACCCCATAGGAAAGGAAAAGGAAGGAAGGGGAAAGCAAGCTATTCAAAAGTGACTGGACTTCCTCTGTAAGGGTTACAATGCCTTAAATACAGCAGATTAAATTCACAGCCTAGTTCAGCTCACACAGGAAAAACTTTCTAGTATAGACAAAGAGTTAGGCAGAACCCTGTACTGATCTGTAGCCAGAGATGTGCTACACAGCTTAAGCTTTTCTTAAACTATTGAAAGAATATAGCAGGACAATGATACCCATATACCTGAGTTACCATCTGGACTTCATTGAGTTCTTTCCTACACCCAGGAATCTCACTGCAGAGTACAGTTAATTTACCTGTAGCTGCTAAGCCAAGCAAGGACAGTTAGGACATAACTCAAATCTCAGTACAGATACCAAATACAGGAGATGAAGGCAAGTTAAATTGAGCAGTTATTGGTGAAAAAGGAGTCGCATCACATTATGACCACTCGTGCACTGCAGGGAGGTTTCTCCATGGTTATACTGGTATGATTGTATGAATTCAGCAGCAGAACTTCACCAGGAAACCAAAATCCTCTGTGTCCATCTGGTGTGCTCCTCAGCGGCTGCTGAACTAATTCTTCCTTTCCTATTGTCAGGTTAAGATAGACAGGAACCTTCAGACTGAGTCCAAGGATGCTCTGACATTCTGCAATGTCTTTACATATGGTATCTTTGGAGGGAATATTCCCAAAATACAACACAAGGACAAGGCAGGACCAATCCCATTCTCCCTCAAACCCCACATTTCTCCATGATGAAACTTGATAGATTATTACATGCCAAGAGAAAATCTAGCCCTAGCTGAGGATGACTGATGCCAATAAAAAGGAATTTTAACTCTGTCTGGTAAAGTGTTAGATGGAAAAAAATCAGACTGAACCACCCAATTATTTACAGCATTGCAGACTTCCTGTTTTGATGCAAGTCAGCAAGATCTTCTGGAAAACCCAGGAACAAAGAGCAGTAGTTAAGGACGACAGTTAGTTACACAGAAGCTAATGATCTATCTCTGTTAAGAGTTCAGAACGGAGGAAACTGCATCTATGCCTGTTCTTTTCTAGCAGCATTTCAAAAACTAATGCACAGGGAAAAGAAGTGATAAAATAATGAATTAGAAAGAAAAGCAAGATACCAGTCATAACAGAAGAGACTATCTCTGCCTTTGGAGTTTCAGATACAATTCTCCTCCCCTGCTTCCCCAGTCCACCATTCCGTATGTGCCACATCAGTTTACTCCAACCAGGCACTGCTACTCTGTGGTAGCAAGTGCAAAACACCTTTGGGAAGCAGGTGGGTAGAAATGATTCTGAGAAGTTCAGAACAGTAAGTCTTACCTCTACACCAGGTGAACTGCCTGGAAAAGATCACTGGAGACAGCTATTAAAGCAAAAAACCAAACAAATGAAGACAAGATGCTTAGGTTCTCGGAATCTTCTTGTTCTTATCATAAGAGCTCCTAGACTACTAAAAAACATTTTAATGTATTGCTAAACTTTAATCAAGTCTCTTGCCAGCTTACAATTGTGTAGAATCATGGGTGATAGGATGAGACAATACTGTGGATTAAAACTAGCTACATAAAAAGTGATAGGACAGGAAAAAACCCCACAATTCTTCCATATCATAAATTGGAAAAGAGGATAAATGGCAATACAAGGCTCAGCCTACAGTCCTCCAACCCATAGGGACTTGTTCCACTGACCTAGCTGGGCTCTGGGTCATGCCATTTACACTCTGAAGTTCATGGATTCACTCCATAGCAGTTAAGTACAAAAGCATCCCCGGAGCGTTCCCAGTATGTACCCTGCTATATTGGCAGAGCTGTGCTTTGTACAGTTACACTGAATCACCTCCCAGCAAGTTCTGCTGTAGAAGGGTGAGCTTTGCTGGTCACACAGCACCTACATGGGGGATTTTTGCTTGCCAGCAGATGACCCACACCTCTGTCTCAAAGATAAACTAACAGTGTATCCCACCATTGCAAGCCTGCACACAGCCAGTAACTCCAAATATTTTTAAAGTTGTAATTGGTAAAGCCATAAGGAAAGAGCTTCGCATGTTGACAGTCGCAGTGTACTTAAGAACTGCTCTCAAAATACCAACAACGTTGCTCTCTGCTCCCCTGCAAGCATCTCTATGGCAGAACATGGTGGTGCACACCTCTCTCTTCCAAGGCCCTGGACCAATTACTGAGAAGAACCATTCACTTAAAAGCATAAAATTTCAGAGCTAAGAAGACACAAGCAGCAGGCAGCCAAACTTCCAGCAACTGCTCCTGCACCCGGAGGCTCCATCCGGGATCGTTTGCACATACTGTGCCAAGCAGGGACCAAGCCAGCACGACACATTTCAGAATTGCTGCTTAGCCCACCAGAGTGTTCACACTCTGACAATTAGAAAGCAAGTTTCCAGGAATAAGTAGCAGGGATTTTTGTCAGTGGATGGATGATTTATGTTAGTGTGATAAACACACCCTGCAAAAAATCTTATGATACCCAAGGAACAGTTACAGACCAATTTGTCTGATACACAAAATGCCCTGCTAGTAATACATCTTACAGAAATACATTTGCCAGAACCCTTGGGTGCATACTAGCAAGCAGGTTGATGAGCCAGTGTTTGTTTCATTCTTCTGTTTGCGAGCTATTCCCACAAGGCACTGATTAGGACAACGTCTGTTTGGTTGCAAGATCTAGGAGAAGCTGTTCTAGCAACTCTGACCTCTCGACCTCTTCTTGGCTCACCTGTGTGCTCATCTGTCAGAACACACGTCAAACTACAGCCTGGTGTAATTGGTCCACAGCCTTGGAGCAGCTCCTGCTTGTTCATGTCACCATAGCATCTCTTCATGGTAAAGTAGGTCACCAGGAGGCCTTGAACCCTGAGAGGGGCCTCCTTAAATTATGCTTCCACATCAGAGTAACAAGAGCTTATTCCCCTCAGGATGCCCTAAGGCTCTATTATAACTAAACCCAGGAAGATAATTTCACTATCCGATAGACCGTGGTTTTCACAGACCACAGCAGACACGTTTAGGACCTGCTTTTAATCTCTCCCTTCCAAGAGCCAACTGAACATGAGTTCTGTTAAAGTTTCCAAACAACAGGCATGTTGTAGAGACACACCTTGCACAGAGTGGGCTGGAACCAACCTGATCTCCACTACCAAGGACTTTTGATCAACATGGCAGGCACTTGGCACCCTCTGGCTACCTTGCATATGGCCAAGTGAAAAATGCTGCAGTGTCTCTGTAGACCAGCTGTCCTCTCATCACTTCGCAGGGGATAGTTCTGTAGTTGTCATTCAATAAAGATTTTGAATTAATTTCCTGTTTTCCACCATCATGGGGAAAATTAGCATAGCTCAGAGGCGTAAGACAATGAATGGTGTGACTGATGCAGAGGGTGTTTATTTAGGCAAGCAACTAGAGAGAAATCTGGAAGAACTGAACATGCTTCTATTTAGCATCACTTGACATTCCCTTCTCCAGTTTTTGCAGTAGGTGAGGCCTTTGAGTGCTGGAAATTCTGGGCTTCAGGCACTTGCTTGAATCCACCCTCCCAGAACACTTGCCTGAAGAGCTTCCCTGCCTTCTCTGGTACCTTGTATTCCACTTAGATTTTCAGGGCACAGATCTCCATATTTTCAGAAATCCTTTTCTGTGACTATTTCACAAACAAAAAGCATGGAACAGAAACTGCCGAGAAACACACTCCAAAACCTTTGTGTAAAGGGTAAGAGGGTTTCTCCTGAATCAGTGAAACCCTTGGCTCCACGGCTGTGGCTGCTCTACAATGCCAGCCTTCACCTACAGAAGTGACATTTAGAAAGAGGGACAACACCAAAGCAGTCGGACCAGAGAACTCCCCAACTTCAGAGATCTCAGGGAGCAGTTTTTCTCTCATGAGTAAGCAAGAGAGGCAGTAACATGAACTACGAAGTTAAGTAAACCCAGAGAAATGTGCCCATACATGAGAAGCACTGGACAGTCCAGGAAATCTGGTCCCTCATCACTCCACTACAGGCAGAGGGAAGGAGTTAAACTTTGAGACATGTCAAGGCTGCTCATAAGGCACAGACAGGTCTGGAACAACAGTCTAAACCCAACACACATTTACTTATTATATATTTCTCTTCCTTCCAAGCAGCCTGAAGGGGAAATGTGTAAATTTAGCCTCTGCCTTCACTGCTGGAGACATTTCTCCCTCTTACCCAGTGCACAAATGCAGGCTCCTCCCCAAGGTAGCCAGGCAAGCCAAGCACTGGCTGCACCTGCTTTGCTTTGCAGTAAAGCCAGACGAAGCACTCTGTCTCCACAAGGAATTCACAGTGGAATAGTTAATGCACCTTAGTTAGCCTGCAGCCAGAAACACTTCTGACTTTTGGAAGACAGATTACAAAGGAACATTTCTTCCTGTTCTACCTCCAGAACATGAATTAGTCTGTTGTGGTCAGACCAGACTTCAGATGCATCAATTCTGTTAATACAACAGACCACAAACACTGACATCTCCTCTTCCCATCTTACTTGTCACCAAATCAGACGGGGAATTCCAGCTCTACCTCATTAAGCACAAACTCTTCTCAGGCTGCTGGTTTTCTTCTCTGATGTTTCTACATTCACACACATTTGTCCACTCCACTCTCATCCCCGTACTGAACAACACAGGTAGCTTTAACATAAAACAGAGAAAGCTAAAAGGTTCAGCTTTCAGCCCAAGGTCACACTGGAAGTCAAGCAATGAGTTTCCTATGGTGAAACACCTGTCATCATTTCCACCAAGTGGCAATGATTCTCACGTGTGAGGATTTTAGGTGACTTTGAGTAATGAAACCAAGCTCTTTTTGTAGTCTTCTCCCTGCCACCACCTCTTACCTTCAGTGTTCTTTGCTGCGGGGCAGAGGACTCTAAACAGTTTACCTTCTCTTATTAAGGGAAGACTTGTTGGTTGCCCCATTTGAAAAAAATCAACTCAAGTACATTTTTTCAGGAAAAGATTTGAAGCCACTGGGCCAAAAGGAGGAGGAAGGGAAGAAACATCACCACAGTATCACCACACTGGCTCACCTACCAAATGATGTCTCATTCATTCAAGTTCCGGACTCCATTATACAAACAGAGGTGACCCAGCTGGGGGCTAAGAGAATACAAAACTTAAGAGCTTGAGGAATGCTTAGAGAACACACATGCAGAGTAGAGGTGCTAATTACTCATCTTACTACCCAGATTAACTGTATTCTGAAAGTTCTGTCCTGAATGGGAACAGTTTCTACTTTTCCTGTGGCACACAAATGTCCGAAGCTCATCTATGTGGACAGAAGTAAGTACCAAGAGCCATAAATGCTGTAGGCAAGAGCATTCATTTTCCCCAGTCTCAGCTCAAGCTCATACTCTTGACAATCCAAATTACTGAAGGAAGGGAACAGGTTATTTTTCTTCCCTTGCCATTGCCCACCTCCTGTTCCTACACATCTAAACCCTGGAAGGAACCTATCAGTCAGCTTCACCTATCAGTCAAGCCAATGGCAGTGGTCAGATATGCCTGAGAGCCCTTCAGAGGTTTGTGTCAAATCCCAGCATCCTATGTGCATTTTCCCCCATCACCGCCAATTAGTCAGACACCTACACAGAAGGGCCATTTTTGGTGTGCTGACAGCTTCCCCTGTCCAATTCATTCCAGGATATGTCCATGATCATTACTTCATTCCCTCACTCGCTTCACTAACACTCTAGCTGTGCTTGGCCACATGCAAAGACTATTTGTTTATGGCCATTTGGAGGCAGTACTCCCACCACTTCCCTCAGTGCTAGCCCATACTCCTTCTCCACTCAGTTGTTGTTGCATGGAGGTAGCTCACTACAAGGTAAGTTAAATAGCCACTTAAACATCTGTTTTGACAAGAAGAGCTTTGTCACCCTATACCTGTGTGACACGAATGCATCTGTGAAACAACAAGGTGTACCATGATCTAAGTACAACAGGGATCTCATGCCTGTATAACAATGGCACCAGCACAAAGTGCCTGTTCTTACTGAACAGGGTTCTGGGCACACCTGACAAAACTCAGCACCAGAATAACCACCTGCTGCACCAAGGACACCCCAATGGCAATGGAGGGTCCTGCTCTGAACACGTGGCATGGGAACAGTGCAAGAGTGACTGATTGCTTGTTTTCCAGAAGGGTCTGTCAAACAGCACAAGGAACAGGAACTGACATGACTCACATGATCTGAGTTAGACGAGGCCTGTCCGAGCCTCTTAGAGGTCTAGAAATGAGGGTAATAACAGTATTTCCAACCGTGAAAAAGATACAGTGCTGCTTTGTGCTGCTCAGGGATGAAGCAAGGCATCTGTGAAGAAGGGAGGTTAGAGGCAGAAAGAGAGAAAGCTATAAGGGCTCCTTAACTCAAACAAATATTTAGCCAAGAACTTACATAAAGTAAAACAGAGATGGAGAACAGGACCTCTACTGTAAAACTCAAGCCTGAATAAAAGTAACAAGACTTTAGAAGATCCACTCAGAGCTGAATCCAGACTCCAGACCCTGCAAAGCACATGTCCTGCAACTTTACTCAGCTGAATGTTGTGCCAAGAGCTGGCCTGCATGGTGACTTACAGTGTTTGGCTCTTCCTGCATCTGGCTCGGGCACATTCCCCAGAGCCAGCAGTTCATTTGGCTCACTCACAGTTCCAGCAGCCTGCCACAATCCAGGTAATCATACACGAGGTCCCCATGCCCTGAACAGCTATATAAAGGGATGCTGCTTGGCTTCAAAGGACAGGCAGGACAACCAACAGGAGAGTAAAACATACAGCAGAAACACACATTTGCTATCCCCCACACCACTTTATCACAGGTTATGGCAAGCAAGTCATCAGCTCCACAGTGACCAAGCCCAGCACAGCAGGGCCACGTTAACAGTGCTGTGGAGGACATCACACTTTGCTGATGGTCACAGGAAATCACAAGCGACAGCAACAACAGCAGGTGCCAAACACAACATGTACAACATGTACCCCACTATGTAAGTCCTCAACTTCTAAGCACACTGCTTCTGGAAAGGGCAGAACAGAAGTCACAGCAAAGAAGACCTTCAGCTGAATGGCCCGAGCAGCTGCAGGTCTAGCAGAGGGCATGTGAGCAGAGAAAGCCACAAGTCTCCTTGCCTGGCAGGAGAGAAAGGAAGGACAGGCCTGCTCTGGCTCTCCTATCTCTAGGCAAGCTGACTATTTGCCCAGGATGCCAGAGCAGTATCCAGCCACGCACATAAGCCCCTAACACAGACAAGAAGAGCTGCTATAGGCAGAAGCAGCAGCTAAGCTCCATGTGGAGGTGTCAGGCCATCAGACACAGTAGCCTTTGGATTCAACACTGTCATGAATGTAGCTTCCCTTCTAGCACCACCCCACCAGCCTGGCTGTCTCCCAATATCAGGATTTCATTTCAAGACCATATTCTCCAAAGTTTGGGAAGAGTGGATTTGCACTCACCTGAACTGAAAACTGTATGTTTAACCTATCAAATCACAAAACAGAAAGAATAGCCAAGTATCTTCAGAAGAGGACATAAAAAACATGAAATTTAAAAAAAATTTTTGACCACTGACACATTCCAGCTGATTTTGGTTTTCTTCCTTCTTTCTGTTACCTACCTCCCATCTTAAACATTTAAGCTTCCTGCTGACCTCTCAAGTCCTTCTCACATCATTCTTGAATCTTCACAATTTCTTTCTCCCTACAGTTGCCTTCCAGGACTACAAAATCTTGCCAAAATGCAGAAGATAAAACACATTGTTGTTGTCAAGTCAGCTTGTCCTTTTAACATATGGTACACAGAGTTTTGTTTCATCTCAAACTCAAAGCAACGAAGTTTAGCAGTCAGCTCTCATTACAGTATTGCAGGAGAAGAAATTTTAGGCTCATTAGAAAATAGTGTATTGAAATTTCTGTATTAGATTCATAAACACTGGAAGTTACTTTATAAAAAAAAATAAAAATCAAAGGCAACAGAAAGACACATTTCATACAGCCTGAAAGCAATTCTGCCATTTGTTTTAAGCTTTCCACCAACATAAACATGGCCTTTGAGTTAGCATTTAATTTCAAACCACTTTAGAAATATATGACTGCTCTGTGATTATTCTGTTCCTGTGGACATTTTTCTTGGAAAAAGTAAATCTGGATACATATGTTCTCTAGTCAGTGATCACTGATACCCTAAAACAAAGGGAAAAAAACCCAAAGGCATCAAAAGATGCTTTCAATTACTTTTACACTATTGATGAGAATCAGATATTTACTCCCTACTGTATAATCTCCACGTGTCAGGTACAGTACAACTCACCAGAACATTCTCTGTCAAACATGTTTAAAAATGCTTTTGTATTTTGACCAAGTTCTCCACCAAGCCCACACAATAGTTATTAATCAAACAGGGAGAAAATTGCATGCAATAGAATAGTTCTGCTGAAATTCATAGCAACTGTCATTCCTAAAACTTCCAGGTACTTCCTGAAAACATCCCCTTCCCTCCATTCCCATGAGATGCAGAGATTGATGAGACACCTCTGCAAAGGAAACTCCACAGGTAAGCCTTTCTCAGATCTTGGCTACAGCTTCACTTAGTCACGAAAGCAAATTTTAGTTAGAATGATTATGCCCAGAAAGATATGGAAAGATGGATTTCTTTTGAAGGCAGTATCCCATATCAAATCTGTTTCCACCTAGAGCGCAGCTACTTAGAACATTTTGTTCAAACTGAAAAATTTCCAGCCCTTTGATTACAAAGGCAACCTGCCAAGTAAGTATAAAATTAGCACATTAGTGCAGTAGTGTCTTCCTTAGTTTGGATGCAGCTTCAGTGCCTCAACTGCATGCCATAGTTTTACAGGGGTAAAACTGAGCTAAGAGTAACTAGATTCATTCTTTTCTACTCCAGAAGCTAAGAATCACTTTTACAGCAGTGAAATACAGATATCAAGCCAAATTATGTCTACTGATGAATAAGAAAGAACAGAGCAGCAGTAAGAGTGCAAAGGCAACCCTGGCACACAAGGAGAACCCTGCTGCAAGAGCCAACAAGCACCAGGGTAAGCGAGCAGCACCCGACCCTGGTAGCCCTTCCTGCTGCAGGGTGTACCACAGCACAGGTGTTTCCCACTGTGGCTTGCAAGTGCCAAGTCCGTTTTTCAAACCCTGGTTGTAACTGCTGCTGACTTTAGAAACATAAGCTATTTTTAAAGTGCATCATCAAAAAAAAAGGTTAAATACAACCTTTTTCCTTTTATTCTCATGTTTGATAAACATTTCAGCAGGCATCTATCCAACTTAAGCAGGCTCTGGGTGTGCACCTGCTCCAAGCTTTGTCCCAGTCCTGGCAGCATGAATTAAATCCATAGCCTGTATCAATACACAAACTACAGAGACTTTGGAAAGATTTCTCCTATCTCTCAGAGACCCCATCATGTCTTCTCCTACCCCCTTGTCCAGCAGACACTGAAATTATTTTGAGAACAATGCTACTGCACCCAGTGGTTTCCTTCTCTCCAGCTGAAACAAAAGGACGTGGCTGCTGCTATGGAGGGATTGCTGTGGGCAACACAGCGGCCACAACCGAGGGAGCGATAGCCAGACAGGACAGCATTCCACCCAACTGAGCCCAGAGATGCCTGGTTCCAAGAGGAGCCCAGTGTCTGCTCCCAGAGCCTCTTTCACGAGAACTCAGGTAAGAGGGTATCAAACAGTATCCCTTTCCCAGCAAGTGTCTGAGCAACAAGGACTGGCTCCAAGTCTAACTCTCCAACAGCTCATTTATTTGCTTTTCTGATCTCTAAAAATATTATTAAGGGTTCAAGAAGTTCTGTATTGTTCTCCTCCATCCTTTAAAATAACTTCAGCAAGATGAGTACAATAGAACAACATGAATCTGCCTAACGGAACCACTCACACACACACTTTAAACAGCTTTAGCATTTATAAATGTCTGCTCAATCAACATCCCTCCTTTCAAACCAGTAGCGGTCAGTCCCAGATTGCCATCTCCACTCTGCACCAGCACATGGATGTTCCCCAATCACTAGCTGCACCAGAGCAAACTACAAGACCTCCCAACTCCAATCATCTTTGCATCTGCTCCAGTAGAAAAAGTAATTTTTCACCCAAATCGACAAATACACTCCTAAACCCTTGCCAATTTTCAGCCTGCTGGTAGAATGGCTGGATTTGTGCCTGCACTGTTTGCACCACAAGGACTGCACCTGACCTTTGTGTGGAATACAGCTTGCAGTTTCACCTGAAATTGCCCAAGAAAAGAAAGTGATCCTATACACTCACAATCCCAGGCAAATATTGGGAGAGAATAATCTTAAAAAACAAACCAAAAGGAATAAAAACCCACCCAAAATATAGAACGAGCTAGAGCACAACGCAGCAGTTTCCCAGAGAGCAGACCCACTTCTCAGAGCCAGTACACACAGGAAGAAATGATTTGCCAAGCAACTCAGCTCTTGGGCTGAAATCCAGAGGACAGCTCTGAAAAATCATCCTTCCACCACCAAGTTCCCACCAGCAAGCCTCTCTCCCAAGTTATTTGATACTTGCATAAAGCCTTACAGGAGAAAAGAGGTGATGAGAACTTCAGATGAGATCCAGCTGTACCCTCCGAGCCTCCCCTCAGCACACACAACGCTGAGCCCGAGGCTGAGACTATGGCAAAGAGAAAAGCTCCTCCATGTCTTCACTGTTTGCAGATTTGAGTCAGCCAGCAACCTCAAGGTTTGCTTTATTCACAAAACAGGCAAGGAGACTTCCCCTCTCTCTCCACATTCATAGGACAGGCTTAGAGTTCTCTCAGCAATTCAGCCTCAGCGCCTAGCAGGCAGCGACCAGCTAAAAGTTCCAGGCAAGCACTCAGCCCATTCCCGGGGCAGCCCTGCCTGAAGGAAAGATCAGCTCTCTCACCTTTTTCATACACCTGTTTGCTCACAGCAGCAACAGTTCAGAAGAGTGGCCAAAGAGACAGATGCTGCACCAGCTAAAGTGG
This sequence comes from Vireo altiloquus, assembly GCA_013396875.1. NCBI lineage: Eukaryota > Metazoa > Chordata > Aves > Passeriformes > Vireonidae > Vireo > Vireo altiloquus. The sequence goes on along the minus strand of VZRF01008113.1, from coordinate 236,082 downwards.
GGGGGAGCATTTGTTCCTACAAGAACAAGTGGCTTCCACAGGAGAAGCTGAGGCAGAAGTTCTTCAGTGACGAAACAAAAGCCTTACGGAGCTTGAAAAGGCAAAAACGCCACTGCTACAGAAATGCTTGAAAAGCAGATAGGTACCATGGTCCAGAGAGGCATGCAAGTTGTAAAAGAGGTCAAAGGACAGAGTTCTGCTATATTTTCCCCTCCTGTAGAGCAAAATTATAACAAAGTAAAAATCATGACCACTTTCTTCTTGCCTGAGGGGGAACTTGGAACAACACAACTACGATGAAGCTCAGACACGGGGTGTCTGTCCTGGATGAACAAAGTACCATGAAAGAGGACTCGGGAGCACAGAGAAGAGCACAGAAATCCAAGCAGAGCTGGGTTAGTAAGAGGGTGGACAGAATAAACTGCACTAAAACTCTAATGAAAGTTGAAGAACCACAAATAGCACTTAGGAAACAAAAAAAAAGGGCTGAGACATATTAAAGGAAAGAACTCTTTTCTTATAAGAGTTGACTACAAAAATGTTTGGGGCAAATCAAGCAAGTAGCCTTTCTCCACAGAAGCAGGTAATTTTTGGAAGGACAAACAAGAACAACTGCAAAAAAACCTAACTGTTAAGGTGGTCAGAGGGAAAAGGTATAGCAGTGAGCCAAGATGCAAAGAGAAAACAACTTCAAAGCAATTGCTGTGGGAGGTTAAATTAGGTAAGAGTGTATTTTGCTAAGAAAGAAAAAGAGCAGGTGGTAATTGGGAGCATCTCTATAAATGGCCTTATTCCAACAGGAATGACAGTTACTGCACAGCAAATGTTTATAAAATAAAAAAGATCTGCTTAAACCAGTGGCCAGAGAATAACTAATTATTGCTGTGATACAGGAAGCCAACAGCTGCAGGGACAAAGACACGCTGCAGCTCAGCCCTCAAGAAGCATACAGAGGCCATTGCTCCCTTAAAGTTTGGGTCTCTGGTTCCCTTTGGGCCCCTATATCTCCTATACATCCTTTGTCAGACATCGACAACAAAAATGACATGAGGGAACAGGCTGCCCTTGTTTCTTGAACATAAAATGCCAAAACACAAGCTTGGGACAAAACAACTTATCAACAAGTTAAAAGGTCTATACCAGTTCATCCAGTAAATAGAGCCCCTATGCTAACAGTGTGCAAAAGTAGTGCAATTTTTGGAAGTGTTTACCTTGCCTTAGTCATAATTTTAAGTTTTTACAGCCAGAGTTTAGAAGTGATCTTGTGATATTTTAAGCCCATGACCTTTGTTAAGAGTGTATGTCACTTGTAGCAGGACCTATTTTAATGCAGGCTAAAACTTTTAGACTGAGTAGCACAACAGTTTTGCACTGGGAGGCACATGGCTTTACTTCACAGCACTTGGTTTTTTAGAAAAGGTTGTGTCAAAACCTACCTGCTGAAACTGTTTCGCCCCCAGCCACCACTTACTCGTGATTCAGATGTACAAGTGGGGTTTCCCCCAAGGCTGGCTGGTGCCAGGGGACTCCTCTGGGGATGGTTTATTTTGCCAGCCTAAAGAAAGACCCAGAGTTAGGGGTGAGCTCAGTTGTCTTCCCCCACAGAAGCGGCAGAATATCTGGAGTGGGGTTTTTTGTTGTTGTTAAGACTACTTAATCCACACATTGAGCTGGGTCTGCCTAGCAACAAGTTAGAGTTTTAAACTTGTATCATCCTACTTGTGTTCCCATGGCTACTGTCATGAACAGTGTGGTAGCAGCTGCACAAATCAGCACAAGGGTCCCAGGAGGGACATCTTTAAGATTCCCAGACAGAAAACAATACCGAGAAAGTACAAATGCTACACCTGGTATGCCTGCCTGCCTTCATAGTCCTTTACTCCTCCCAGAAGCACCCACACCAGCTCCCTCCAAAGGATGGAGAGACGTCAGCCAAAGGAATAGATGTGCATACTGGCATCACTGATCATTTTACATTCTTTAGAACAAAAATGCTTGGGTTACAGATGCGACACTTTTAGCTTTTCACACAGCTGTCAGCAACCTAAATGCAGAACTATGCATAACTCCAGCCAACAGCACCTGCTGCATGGGGCAGTGGGCTCTCAACACAGAGTGGGAACGAGGTGAAAAATCCCCCCCATCACCATTTACACAGGGCCAAAATTGAAACCAGTGTTGCTGATGAGAATAGGGGATGAATCTGGACACCCAAAGAAGGTGGGAAGTCAGAAGAATGAGAAAAAAACTGCTTGCTTTTCAATACAAGCTGCATGTAAAGCATTGCTACAAAAACAATGCTGTTATGTAGACCTGATTTTCCTGGTCCTGTCAATTTAGTTCTTCCAGGGAGAAGGTGATTTCCTGCTCAAGAGAGGTTTTTCTTAGTCTTTTTCTATCCCCAAGCCCCCTGGTGGAACTAGAATCTCTCTGTACCTTCTCCAGGGACCGGAAGGCATTGTACCCCTGCATGGAAACCTTGTTTATACATATTCCTTAGGGATTTCTGAACCCAGAAGCCACAACTATGACTACACATTTGTTATGCTGTGCTTTCACATTAGGGTTTCAAAGTCTAGAAGGACACCAATTCAAGGTCATATACATTAATAATTATTTTCAATACCAAACTTTCAAATCAAAGTCTCTCTATGAACTAAAGCCCAACCTGGTAAAACAGTCACTAAAAGTTCATGCACATGCCATCATGACAGGTTATCGCAGATACCTACAGAGAGCAGAACTGAAAAGCTGCAATAGACAGCCACACAGCTAGACTCCCCTAATTAGACAACTGCACTGCAAAAACAAGCTCTCTCAGGTTAATATTTGTGAAATACATGTAGGAGAAGAGCACAGAGTAAGGGGAGGGGGCAAGACAGATTAAATAACTTTAAGGACAAAAATTCACAACCTTAAACTCCTGCCCCTAAAAGGGCCAGGGGATATTTTTCCAGAGACACACCTAGTTACACGTACAGAGTACCTTTGAGTACTGATATCCCCTAGACATAACTGCACGATAGAAGGACAGGGCTGAAGGGGAAAGAATAGACTAGAATTGCCTCACAAGAGGGGATTTTTTCAGTTTTATCACACTACTGCAGCCTCCTCCCCCCAGAGAGCCAACATTTACCAATACTTCCTTTATGAAGTTCAAAGAGCAAGCTGCTGCATAAAGCTGAATTTTTGAAGATACTTGGAAAGGTAGGTTAAACTCGTTTCATCTCAAAACCTTACATGAAAAGTACAGCAAATTTATTGAGTTTGACCTACAACACTTAAAGCCAGTCTCATCACAACCAGTTCCATTTCAAAACAATGTAAGGAGCACAAAAGCAACCCAATTCTCCAGTATGCTGGAGAAGCTTTCACTGCCTTTACTAAGGCTGAACACATCCTCTAGCACTTTCAGAAAGCACAAAGTCATCAAAACTTTCATATGGAACAATAAATTAAAGGCTTGTAAATTTTCAAGAAAGAGACACTTAATCTAGCATTCCTAAAAAAGTGCTTTTTAATATCAGGTTTTGCTTACAAATCAACTTTGTATTTTCAAGAACTGAATTTCAAACTGCTATTTCAAGTTTAAACACCTAATGTAGGATTGCTCATCTTGTTATACCGCCAAGTCAAAGCCTCAGAAGACAAGGTCACCCAGTGCAGAAAGAGGTTACAGACTATGTAGGAAAGAGGCATACTCTAACTACCCCAAAGTTTTCTTTTTTATTTGTTCTAGTCACTATGTCTCAATCTTACCTTACACTTGATATGAGGGTAAGGCAAGCCTTGGCCCCAACCAGAAACTGCCCCGTCTGAGCACTAGCACTTACCACAAGTTTTTGAGGAGGCAGTTACTTCAGATTTACCTGCCTGGTACATATTAAGGAATTGTATATTAAAGTTACAACACAGTAATACATACACATACATATGTCCAACAGAACACTGTCATCCATACTACTCTGAAGGTATGTGACAGGGCTAGAGCCCACTATAAGCCGCATTATACAGTGCGCCTTGATCACAGAGGCAAAGATTTCCGAGCTAATTATAATGACTAATCACAGGGAGCTCTAAGCCTTCACTTGGCCAAGTCACAGACCTAACCAGGACTGAAAACAAGAGTTTTAAGAGCAGCTCATTAAGCAGCAGGAACCAGCAATGAAGAACAAAGCAGTCACTCTACCTAGTATTAATTCCAGTCCAGCCATTAATACATTTGTCAGTACATGAGACAGCTATTACCTCCACATACAAACACTGCATGTGCCAGGCAGGGAAGGAAGCCACAGGCTTTGGCTACACAGAGATTTGTTTGTTTACAACAGCATTAAGGTTTGAGAAGGATGTTCTCTGTGCTATTTGAATAATGAGAAAGCTCCAAAGCCATGCCTTGAAATATGTTTGAGTGGGAGCTGTGCTCACCACTAGAGCCTCTGCACCCCTCCACAGGACGAGTGAACAGGCTTGGTGAAAGGTGACTACTGAGCAATGTAGGCTTAAAAACGGTGTCCTCTCAGGCAAGCAGCCCACAGGTGAAAAAGATACAGCACCAAATGAACAGCTACACTGCTGCTGAGGTGCCAGAGGTATGGATAACAAAGTTTCCAACTTGAGTACTACTCATCTTTTTCTCCAGGGCGGATTTTAAAAACAGAGGATAAGCTGAAGTGTCAGCATCTACAAGTCAGCTTCCCTATGTAGTTGCTGGACTGCAGCCTTTCCTGCCCTGGTGACTGGACCAGCAGTACATACCACTGACAGAGAAAGATGAGACAGACTCACCCACACAACAGCAGAGTTGCCAGCCCAGTAAGGAGATGGCAGGAATCACCTTCCCCAGTGATGCTGGACACCAGCCTGACCCTTAAACTATACCTAAATTCCTACAGAGTTGAAACAAAAACTCAAGGGTTTGGCAACAGTTTCTGGTGCAGCGCCTGTCCAGAACCTTCTCATCTGCTCTGCACTACAGCACATTCACAGAGGCTGTGACCTCTGAGAAGGAGGGCAAGACAAATATAGCCCATGAGGAAGTATGGCACTGAGCAGACTACAACTAAGGGGAAAAGCTCCTCTTCTCACACCAGAGTTTAAGGGAAATCCTGCAGTACCTAAATTTTCCACCACCTAATTCTGAAAACACACCCTTGTTGGGGATGATGTACGTCTCAAACAACAGTGAAGGACACCAGGCAGCCTCTGACAGTCCAAACACCCTAGGCATTAGTACATTATGGTTTGATATTTCTGATTAGAGCAAACACCCTCTTAACTCCCCTTTTCCAAAGGGACTGTTGTGCTAAGGGAGTTCCTGCTTGCTGAGTTTAAGACACAGTCATTTGAAGAGATGAGATAGCTTTCCAGGATACCAGTATTTCCAGTTTCAGGAGTTTGGTTTTGAATTTTCCACTTGCTTAGATGGAGATCCTAAAGTCTCACCTAAAAAGCACTTTTTTTTTTCCTCATCCCTTTTCTGCTGAGTCCATTCATCAAAACACCACTTTCTCTAAACCCACTGAATACTCAGACTACTTGCAAACTATTAGGACTGTGAGGCACAGCACTAGCTGCAAAAAAAGAAGCAGAACAAGCAGGCTGGGAGCTGGACTTGCCAAGTGTAAGTCATAAGGGGACTTATAACAACCTCTTGTTAAAGGGTTACAGTCCTGATTGTGTAGGTCAATAGGTGCCTCTGCCCAGAACCCCATGAAGTAGCTGATGATACAACCTAATAAAACATGGCCTTTACAACTACCAGAGAAATACAACAGTTTTAGGGGAATCAGACACGCAGGGGCTGTCCCAATATTATACTTTCAACCTATGAACCTAAATAGGCAGAGGGTAGGCACATTTTAATAGCCAGAGTTGGATGGATGTATTAGCTCCCTCCCCTAGGACATGGCTACACCACCACTTCCATACAGTGATCAGGCGCTCCAGATAAGAGACAGCAGAGACTATCTTGGTTTTTTTTTTTTTAAACTCTTCTTAGACACAACTATACCAACAGGGTTTTTCACTATATTGAAAAGAGTTGCTGGTTTCCCTTTTCCCCTCCCCCCCCTTCATTTTCTGGCAATGCTGAAACAACATAGTCTTGGTCACGAAGGAAGGCCTGGGAACACCAACTGTTAGTGCAGGGGCACACTGAGTGTGGCTAAGAGCGCAGAGCAGAGAACAAGCTCCTCAAGGATTAGTGGCATTCTGGCAGTGAGCACCTTCCAGTAGGGCTTTTCTGAACCAAGGAGTGAAAGCAGTACAGGTGGATTTCCTTCTACCATTTTTACTTACTTTAACTGTTACACTACAAAACCAAAAAACTGGGAAGACAGCAACATTGCAATCAAGGGATTGAAGTCTCCCAGCTGACGTACATCAAAAATTTGCATTTCCACAAGACGCTGTTGAGTCAAACCTGCTTTTCCTCATCTGTTTCTACTGGAAAGAGCCCCAGAAGCTGCTTTCCAAAGATGACCAACACAATCGATGTCCAAAGACACAAGACGTGGCTTGTATTTTTACTGCCATTGCAACAAATATGGAAATCTAAAGCTAATGCTACAAAGGAGAAAAAAAAAGTTCATTTGCCTTCAATATAAGTCAAAATCTTGGAGTAACTGTTCTCTTCAGGGAGTTATTTAACATTCCTCAAAATTATGGAAGCTTTAATCTTTAGTGAAATTCACTGGCTGTGTTAAAGTGCTCACTAATGTTTTCTTCCTCCTATTTTCAGAGTTCCAATAGCATAAATTAATAAGCAACAAATAAAACGGTCAACTACAATATCAGTGCTTACCCATATGAAAGATTTTTATTTAGCTTTAGGATATGCAATGTTTCCTTCCACTGAGTTTTTCCATTAACAGGACATGTGGGTTTCATTTGTATGGATTAAAAGAACCATAACAGTTTGCCTCTCCAAAACATTCCGTGTCTCAGTTTCAGAACTCACAAGAAATGCTGACCTACCAATATCAGCCTTTGTTTAACACACAGAATTTTGGGCTGGCAAATTATTGATTCTGAGCTCTAATAAGAGAAGAGATAGCAGACACAATAGCAACTTTTCACATTACATCTGTGAACTCAAGGCCAAACAGTGAAGCATAGCTGAAGTGCCAGTTTTACTGAGTCTAGTGACATAAGCCCTGGCATGGGATTTTCAGCCCAAGAAGTTTTGCCTATTCTTCTCCCAAGATGAACTGGCTTGTTCAATACACACATTGCCTCTGCAAAAGCCCTGCCTTTACTGCACAGCTGCTTACATTATACAAATAATAATAAAGATGTTATATAATAAAGATGTAAAATAATAAAGATGTAACAATAATAATAAAGCTATAAGTTTTTGAGATAACAAAAGTGGGATCAATGTGGTGAGAATGTACTTTCCCAAAATATGGGGAGACTGGGATAACAACATTAAATAGGTAAAAAGGATAGCAACATTAAATTTAGCAAAGAACCTACAGGCTCTGCCAGCTCATGGAATAGGCCTTGCCACTGTAAAGAGATTTACTGAAGGAGCTGTGAGTAAGAACCACCTCCTACATAGGATTCCAGCCACAAGCATTTTTACAGTCAAAGAATCACATCAGGCCCTTCCTTGGCCACCGCCACAGCAAGTTTTAGCCACAAGGAATATTATAAACTTACACTAAGGTATTTTAATTCAGAATGTGAACTTGTCATTTTCTGGTTCCAAGGATGAAGTAAAAACAAAGCTGCACAACCCTTAACCCTTTTCCTCATACTCTGGTAAAACAAGGAAGAAACAAGAATTTTCTATCCTTCTCCATGCTAACAAAAAGGTGATGAAGTCCCTTCACTTCCTAAACTTAGGAAACCACTGAGAACACTCTCTTCACTTACAGGCCATACCATGCAATAGTTTTTTGCTCTTCTCTGACTTTTTAATTTATGATACCCAGATCAACATCCCACCACTGCCTTGCTCTACCTCTCTTTTCTCCTGCAGCTGCACAGAAAAGGATTTCAGATCTTTCAAAGTTTTCCTAATTTCACTGCTCTTTGCAGCAGCTCACATGTGGCTGAGAAGTGAAACAAAATGAAATGCTTTCTCTGCCCCTCTGCATGGGGACAGAGGAACTCCCACGTAAAATGCTGATGTAAGAATAAGCAGTTACAGATATACCTCAGCCAAATCTGAGGTACAATTAAACATTAAGTTTTAAAAAAAGAAATACACACAAGGCCTGGTCTGTGTTATTTTCCCCTCAGACACAGTCAGAGCAGCATGAGCACTTTGCATTTTACCAGCCAGCTAACCTGAAGGTGAAAGCCTCCACAACTCAACAACAACCTTCAAGCTTTAGGATCTTTTGGTCAACCAGTCACTAAAATTTTTAGTGAGAAACAGACCTATATAGCATCTGTGCACTCTGATAACACTATTTCAATCTAACTTTTGCCATTACCAGTGAGATAGGACAACTTAACAGTTCTAGTCAGAAGGTCTTAGTGCATCATGTTAGGCTTATTTAGGGTTTCCTTCTTAAAGAAGAAAACAAAAGAGACATAACAAATGGTATTAGCATGGCTTTCAGCCTTTAGGACCAAGAAGAGATGACAAAATTCAGGGAACAACGTGGCATTGCAAAATGATTCCTCCATAATTCCATAAGACAGGAAACAAACTCTTCCATACACAAGCAGACAAAAGTTCACCCCAAACTTCTTAACTAAAAGGTATACTTTTCATAAACAGAAAAAAAAAACAGTAAAGGAGGATTTGATATCCATTCAGGTCATCAGAAGACTGATCATTTACTTTGGGTGAACCTACACTGTGTACTCAAACACAATCACCTGCTGATCCCGTGTTAGGGTACAGATTACTCAGAAAAAAATTTGTTTCCTCACATCACACACTTCCCCCTCCATTCCACTCCACATAGCACAGAAAGCAATAACCTTTGTATAGGTCACTGTATGTCTGTAAGTTTAAACCAGAACAATGTACATCTGAATACACAACAGTGAGGAACTGGCTCACAGTATTTTTCCCCCCCTCCATCTATTATGTTAGAGAAATGAATTGCTCAAAAGAGTATAATTCACCAGGATGACCAAAAAGCCCAAGTATTGTTGTGATACGTGGCTGATAAGTCCGTGTGATGCACGTAGTGTGTTACAGAAATGCTGTGTTTGACCTACAGACTGAAAACCAGTGTCAACTGCTGCCTAGCTAACAGCTCCCCCTTCCTCCCCCTCCCCACTGCCCGCCCCCTTTTTCCTCCTGGTCAGCCAAGAAATGGACCTCCCTTGTATCTTATTTTGTCAAGAAAACGAAGAGGGGAAGGAGTGGGGAGAAATTATTCTGTAAATGAACACAAGTAATACTGAACTTAAGAAAAAAAAATCCTCTTTGCCCTCCCCCCACCCTGAGACCTTAACAGCTAGGAACAGACATATATATTTAATAATAAAAAAGACATCCAACATCAGTGCACACTCTGAGGATGACCCACGATAAATCTTTTTCCTGAGTCCACACAATAGTAAATCTCAGGATTATTCGATAAGGAGACACTGTGGCTTTCCACACGATTCTTTTTGTTTTAGTGTGAGAGGTGCGGAGGATTCAATTAAGTTTGGGCTGGGCAAAGGGACAACTCCAAACGCTAGGATCTCCAGACAGAAAGAGGGTTTTCACTAGCTATAACCTCCACTTACAAAAGAACAATTAAAAAAAAAAAAAAAAAAAAAAAAAAAAAAAAAGCTTAGATTTCTAACTAAAGAGGTCAACAGCCTGTCTTTCTATACACGAAGATACATCAGTACTACCGTGCTTCCAGCACCTGCCTTTCAGCACAGCCCCAATTCCTTTGTTTGCTCAAAATTTGCTTCCATACCACTTTAAATTAGCTTACAAAGAACCGCAGCAGAATAGCTGGAACGTGAAACAATGTTTTTTTTTTTGTTTGGAGAAGAGAGGCAACCAGCTTCCTAGGAAGAGAGAAAATTAAAATACAGACCTAAGTCACTTCTAAATACCTTCGAAAAAAATTGTAATTATAACTTGCTGTCTTCTAGTTCCACCCCTATCACTGAGACCACAGAAACACGAGTTCATGAGAGGGTGGAACAAACAAAAAAAGAAAGAAAAACAAACACAAAAAACCCGAACAAAAGGAGAAAAAAAGAAAAGAAAGAAAGAAGAAGAAGAAGAAGAAAAAAAAAACCCACCCAACTGCCATCTCCTGCCTCCTCCAGCCCTGCCAGCTTCCCTGTTCCTCCCTGCCTGCAAAAGCGCCCTCTGGAAAGCATCGAGACTTCTTTTATCAACCGTGTGCGCTGGGGAAGGGGGGAGGAAGGGGGGGGGGTCCTTGTTCTTGCTCTGGGTGTTTGAGACTGGAATTAAGGGGAGATTATTTTTGGACCCGATGAGCGGAACCCGGGGGGAGGAGGGGGGGAGTACCCCCGCTCATCGGGAGGGGTCCAAAGCACTGAATGAGGGGGAGGAGTTGCCCCCCTTAAAATATAATAAAGACTTACCGGGGTCGAAATCAGGGACCACCGCCTGGTACTGCGGCCCGACCCTCATTCCGCCGCCAGCTGAGGGAGGCAGAGGGAGAAGCGTTACCCGCGTGGGCCCGAGCG
>VZRF01008113.1:109564-224965 GCA_013396875.1 Vireo altiloquus | reverse complement strand
TCCTGCCCCTTCCTATTGGCCAAACCTACATTTTGGGAGGCCATCCCGCCCGCCCATTGGCCGGCGCCGCCTGTCCATCGGGGCGGCCCGGCGCTTCCGTTCGCTGGGCGCGGTGGAGGCGGACCGCGGGCCGTGTGTGTGCGGGCTCCGCGATCTCTCCGCCCAGCGATACCTCTGCTCCGCGCTCCTCTGCTCCGAGCGGAGCGGGCGAGAGGCGGGGGCGNCGGGGAGCCCCTCCCCAGCCGCTCCCCCGGCTCGGCCCCGGTTCCGCCGCTCCGCCGCGAACTCGGACCCGGGAGGAGCGTGGCGACGGACTACTTTCCCCCCCCACCCGCCTCTCCCCTGGCGGAAGGTTACGGCGTGGTTTGAATGGGATTGCATACAAAGCTCAGTTGCCCTGGGGAAGCTGAGCCGGCAGGGTCGGGGGTCTGTGCTTGGTTCATTCGCCACAGCTCCCGCCGGCAGCAGCGGCCACAGTCCTACGAGGGGCCGGGGTCCCGGCGGCCAGGAGTAGCCTGAAGAGAGGTGGGGGGGGGCGGCCCGACCGAAGCGGTGCCGAGAGTGCGGGACAGTGCTGGGGTCGGAGAGACCCGGGGGAGTAGCAGCTGCCAGCCGGAAAGTGGGCACCGCACGGACGGGGCCGCGGTGCAGCCCGGTCAGCAGGGCGCTGCCAGCTGCCCCCGGGGCAGAGCCGCCCGCAGGGTCTCGCACGGTGCCCGGGCGCCGCCCGAGGTCCCCTCAAGTAACTCCCTAGTTCCCCCTTGGCCTCCTGGGGCTCTTGTGCCGAGCCGGGATCCTCGCTCAGGGCCCGGCCGTGCAACAGATCCCGCACCCCGCATTCCCGGCGGCGCGCCCGGCTCCCCACGCGGCCCCGGAGGCGGAGCCGGCACGGAGCCCTCCCGGCGGGGCGGCCGCGTCCCACGCCCCGTGCCTTCCCCGGCGTGACCCGGCAGCCAGCGGGGGAACAAAAGGGGCAGCAGCACCGCCTTCCCTTCCTTCGGCACACGAGGCTCCTGCCGGGAAAACCCGCATGGCGTGGGGCAGTGCTGCTGGATGGGGAAAACGGGGCGTCCAGCCTCGCCGTAGCTAAAATGGGCAACCAAAGTATATCCAGACCGCTCGCTGTTATTTGCGACTCGAACTGTACATCAGGCTGAGGCAGCACAATGCGCGGTCATGGAAAGCAGCTTGTGGGGTGTGTCTGCTATTTTCATTCAAATTAACTTCTGTAGCAAGTATTTTTTTTATTGGCCCGAGCAATTAAAAGTGCCATTTGACTAACAGCGGTTATCTCGTATCAGCCAAACTGTCCCCGGCCACTCCCCGCCTCCCTCTGCCATTTTAATCCAAGAGAATTTGCACAGGGGGAGGGGGAAAGAGCTGCCGGGGGAGAGCCATCGTCTCCAACCCTGGCCTTACTCTTCCTTCTCTATGTTGTTTCTAAGATTATCAAAATTATTTCACTTCTACGGAGTGGTTTGGAAAGGGTCCTGAATATCCACGCACTATTTTCTCCATTAAAATTAGAGAAAGAAATATATTTTTGAAGTGCGTGGTAGTTTGCTTCAGCATAGTGTGATCTTTTCAATATCTCTTTTGCCATCTTCACTCGGTATGTATGTTGTGTGTACATACTGATACGCAGTCGGTTTCCTTCATTTACACGTGTGTACCTGTGAGTATTTACTCACCCCAGTTATTTACCACTGAAAAAATAAGCTTATTTTCCGCTACATAAAAATAAGTACATACATAAAAATAACTTTTTCTAGCTCGCAAAACTAACATTTGTGATCGTGGCTCTTGATCCCCCACTCTTTGAAAATATCAGTTCTAAATCAGGGGAGGAATTAGTGATGCTCTTAAACCCCAGCATTGCCAGCCACAAATATTTCCCATTGCAAAGTGTATTAGTTCTGTAGCAGAGAATACATTTTCATGACAGACAGGAATGCAAACATGGCTGAGTGTTCATTATCCTTCTCTGTACTCGAGGATTTCTGCTCCAGAAATGCAAGGGCAGGAAGGGAACACCTGATCTTTCATTTTAAAATGAGCTTCGAAGGTCCTAGTACTGAAGGAAGGGAAAAAAAAAAAGGCTCACCTAAGACTTAGGCTGAAACATACCTGAACTTGAACCTGAGACCACAGGTGGCATTTGGAAACGTGTGTACAGCTTACACTGAGACACACACGTGTGCAGTTTTGCAAATCTGTGCCTAATTTTGGTCTTCCTTCACTTCCTCTTCCTCCCTCCCTCTACCTCTCTTCATGGCCATTACCCACTTAGGCCCCGGGATTTAAATCTTAAGTCAATCATCTCAATTGTTTATTACACAATTTCCCTCATCTGAACTGCTGAAACAACACTTAGTGCCGGCACTTCACCACGGCTTGCCTTTCCCAAGCCCTGGCCCCACAGCCCCTCCCAGGAGCGGGGCTGGGCAGCTCCATCCCGTCAGAGTGGGCTGGGGAAGCCACAGTGCATTCCCTGCGTCCCCAGTCCTTGGCAGTGCCATCAGGGATGCCAGCCCTGCCGAAGCCATTCCCCAGGTCAGCCGGGCACGCTCTGCCCCGCCTGCCCGCTCCCCAGGCTGCTCCTTGACCCCAGCAGAAGATAAGTGCCCAGAACAGCAGCGGATCTGTGCCTTCTCCCTTGGCTGTGTGTGTGTGCACGGTGTGTGTGTGTGTCCCCAGAGCAGGAAGTCTCAGCGTTGTCACCGTCACAGCCCGTCTGCACCTGTCACAGCTGTTGTCCCAGGCCAACAACACCCTCTTCATCCACAGCAGGGCTGCTCTTCATTTTCCAGCCTTGCTGCAGAAATTCATGAGCCCTGAATACAACATCTCTGATGCTGATGGAGCTTTTCATTTCTAACCATTGAGAAAATTTTTCCTGTTTGTTTTTGCTTTCTGAATAGCAGGGTTTGGCTTCTTTATGCTTCAGCTAAAAGCCTGAATTTTTGAGAGTGTCCCAAAACAGCACAACAGATTTTGGTGTTGTTCTTGAAGGAAACTTTAAAAAATTGTTTTCTGTCCATAAAGAAAACTCTTTGCAGAGTGTAGGCGAATGTGTGCACAGAGACCATACACAAAATACAGAATTGTGTTTTATTTTTTAGCAGCAACAGTGAATACACTTTATGCAGCCTCTAACTAATGCCAAAAGAGCAACAAAATCTACTCCTCTGGCTCACAGCGCTTGCTCTGGAGAAAACCTCATTTTTTTAAAACTTCATTTTTTTAAAGTTCTGCGAAGTGGGAAAGATGGGGAGGAAACCCTTTGAGCACTAGGAGAGCCTCTGGCAGGTACAGGGTCTTGTTTACCTGGATCAAAACTTCATTTAGACACGTCAGGCCATGATCCCACACGACTGCACATACCTGTATGTCCTGCTGAGGCTCCTCAAGAGGAATTTCGTGTATGATCCGCAGCAGACTGAATTATGTAAAGCAGGGATGGTATTTTCCTAGCACCTGAGCTTGGCTGCAACTTCTGGACAGTACTGTAATGTAGTGGTTAACCTGCTCACCTGTTTAGATACCACAGCAAAAAGAGTAGAAAAAAAGTATCTTCCTTATGAAGACAGTGTCACCGTTGTGCGTTTACTGTGGCCTAACAGGCTGGACCAGGCAGAACTGTCATTTTAAAAATTTCTTGAAATTTGTTTCTCTTTGTTAAGGGAAAAGAGCCTCTCCTTGCCAGTTTTTTAAATTAAAACTTTTTGTACTGTCATTAACCCTGTCAGTCCCACAAGTAAAATACAGATGAAGTAGAAACGCAGTCAGGATGCACAACAACTGAGCAGCTTTTATTCCCTGGATGAAAAGAAGAGTGTCTTCTGCCTCTTTCTTGGCCTCCTTCCTGCCCAGGTGAATATTTCAAGCCTTTTCCCAGGACAGCAGTGCTCATCATGCATCCTTGGGGCTGCTAGTTTTTGCAACAAAGGGTTACAAGAGCTAAAACCCTTCCCATTAGCTGGAACTATAGAAAGCAGCTCTCTGACCTCCTTCATACTGTATTTTCCTTGAAAACAGACACACTAAAAATGCTTACCTCAGTGAGAATGTGCCTGTGTGTTTACACTAGTATGTATGTATCTACACACATATGTATATACATATAGTTGGTTACCAGTAGTAAAAGGGACAATTAATCATGCTCTTGACTGATTGTTTTTAATACTGAAAGGCTATTAATCAGGAAAATGTTACCCTTTGAACAAGATGTTTTTATAGTCAACAGTATGGGTTGTTTTTTTCAATGGTGCTAAGCTGCCTGCTAATGCAGAGCGGAAATCGGGTTTATAATCTCTTACTTTAGAACTTTGTGCTCCAAGTTCAACAACAATTTCGGCTAGAATTTGCAAGGAATGCACGTGAATTGATGCCTGGTTCTCTTAGGTTTCAAGGGGACTTGGGTGTTCAAACCCCAAATCTCTGGAAGCATTTACATGCCTAAAAGACATAAACAGGCATAACATGCAAATTTCAAAAGTACCTCCTTTTGCTGAAAAAAAACCCCAAGGGGCATCTAATTTCATTTTAATGTAACTAAAAGACTTTAAAAATCTGTCCCTAAATCTCTTGCAGGCCTTTGGAAATTTGTCATTGGAGCCTTTCAGCCTAAAAGTTGTTTTTAGAGAAGGAATAATATAGCAAATTTTAATCCAAAGTTTTATTTCCCACTGGAGAGAATGGCTCATATCCTGTAGTGAGTGGGAGGCCAGTGGAAGAAATCGAAGGGGGGAACTGTGGTGGGAGGGAGAGGGTGCAGAGCTGGGGCAGGGAAAGGCAGGAAAAGGGCTGCAGGGTGAGCATGGCAGGACCAGGGGAGGCACAGCAGCCGAGGAGACACTGTCTTGGCCTGGAGCAGGACTCCAGGCTGACCCAGATGGGAGGCACCAAGAGATGGCCCTGGGAGGCAGGAGAGGATGAGATTGAAATCCTGCACAGGCAGAGGCTGACAATGCCAGGGAGAGCAGTGGGACGAGCACACGACAGTCTTGGTGTGGGCAGAGTTGCAGAGAACACCCTGTCTGTCCCCAGCAAAGTGTGTACACAGCCCCCAGTGGGTTTGATTCAGCATCCGTGCCAGGAGCTATTTCACAGCTTGTGACACTGATGGGAACAGGAGTCACCCATCTGTACCTGCTTCTATGACCATCCCCTTAGTAGAATTTTGGCTCCTGGGGCATACTTTCCCTGCCACCCTACGTTGCTCTTACAGGACTCCACTTCCTCCCTTTCCTCCTGGGAGCTCCTCTCAGCTAATTAAACTCGAGGCTGGGGAGGAGCCCTGTTGCCCCTCAGCTCCTCCCCTGCCAGCCAGCAGTGCTCCAGAGTGGGGCACCCTTGGGAGGCAGCACCCAGAGCAGGCACCCCCTCTCTGGCCCCCATCCTGCACCTCTGATCAGCCCTGGAAAAGAGGAGAAAGTGGGAAATTAAAGCTGTGAGAGGAGGTGAGACAGGCTGTAGTGGTATTAACCCCTCCATAGCTGGTGCCTTCTCCCAAAAAATAAATCTTGAGTGAGGAGGGACAGGCACTCTTCCCTGCCTGAGGATGAGGAAGAGGCATGCAGCAAAATCAGAGCAGGAAGCCTCAGATAGCTGATGAGTTTGATTCACTCAGTTCTGTGTTCAAGTTAATCTCCATATCTGACGGGAAACACACTGAGTGAAGAGATTCATCACTCCTTAAAAAAACATATGGGGAAAAAATATTTCCTTTTAGGGAGCCACTTAATCGTAGGCATGATTGCAGTTAGCACAGCACTTAACCTGGGAATATACCACTCTCTTTTATATAAACTTCCATTTCACTTGTCTCTGGGGCAGCCAGTGAGCAGTGCTAGTCTGAGAAGGGAGATGGAATTGCAGGGGACAGCTGCCATCATTTTTAGGGTGTTTCAGAGTTGCATAACATAATTCTTCTCACAGGAGATTGTGAACAAGAAATGTACACAATCCCTTTGGAGAGCTCCTTGTTACAAGACCTAGTGGGACAAGGATTGTGGTTTAACAGTAGATATCCATTGTAAGAGCCTTGCAAAGAATACAATCCCTTGCATTTCAGTATTTAAATCAACCTTTTTATTTTTAATTGAGTGAGGGAAGAAGTTTTCCCCGGAAACTCATGCAGTACTGTGGCATTACCTTTGAAGCACACTGCTATGTCAAGATAACTCTGAGACATATCACCCGGATCCAGGAGGAAAACTCCTCTGTGCCAGCCCCTCCATGGTGGCAGCTTTCCAGTGGCCAATGTCACTGCAGTCCACAGTGAGAGCAGAAAAGGTTTCCCAGAGAGAGGTGTCCCACCTTTGCAACATGTTGAGCAGCCTCCTCCCTGCACCCTTCCATGGAGACACGCTGGTGCCTGGGGCTCTGACCACAGCAAAGCCACTCAGCCGGGTGGTCTCCTGCCTCCCTGGGTGTCCTCCATGTGGCCTGCTGTCCTGCTGCTATCCTGGTAATCCCAGCAATGGGGTGGAGAAGTCCAGCTGAGAGGCAGCTGCTTGCTCCTGAAATCCTACCAAAAAATCCCCACATTGACTTTCTGCCAACACAGCCCCCTTTACTCCATCTCTCAGCCCAATCTCTTCCCATGTCATAGGGAATCTTAGGGAAACGCAGCCAGGGCTATCCTACAGGGCCTCTGAGCACTGGCATTCCGATGGGAAAGGGAACTGTTAGAATTAATCTGAAACTCCCTTCAAAAGCCATAGTCGTAGGTCCAGGCAAATTGTTGTAACAGAGTAAAAATGTTCAGGTTGGTATGTCCATACATGCACGTGAGAGAGGAGAAAATCATCTTATTCACATCCTTCTGATGTATGTGGTGATCACTCTGCTGAAATTCCTGGAAATTCCCTTTGCTGTAAAACCAGTAGAAGGCTCAGTCCTAGCTTCTGTGAACACACCCCTAAGGCAGCATAGCTCATCAGGACTCTAGTGCCAGCCTTTGATTGTACACTTTCTCTTCATTCAGCCCAAATATAATCTGGAAATCTCAAATGCTAGTGATCTCAGAGCGGGGAGGGAGAAATCCAGGTTAGTTCCTTACTGCTGGTATTTGTCTAAAGAAAACCTGCAACACATGAAAACACCGAAAAGAAATTCTAAAAAATCAATGAAACCTCTATTTGGGGTCAAGTGAGGCATTAATCATGAACCAAAAGAAACACAATTAAAATCAAAATTTAAAAAAAAAAAAAAAGCTACATTCTTATCTGCCCCAAGCTTTCACCTTATTAAACATGGAATGCACCAAATACAGACTCACTTCCCCTGCCCAGCAGCACTAAGCACAGGAGATGGATGGTGTTTCATTGGTACCCTCTCACAGCCACTGCCCTTCTGGGATTGCCCTGATGACACCAGAAACCTTACACCAAACTCAGACCAAATCTTTATTCTGTGGTCTTCCTCTTCTCAGTTACATCGGTGTAAATCAAGGGTTTAAACTGATCCCAGCCTGCTCAGTGGCACTGGAAGGCTCTGGATTAATATCAAGCACAAGCATCTGCCTCCTGCTGTTTCTGTGCCTGTGGTATCAATAGTGATTTTGAAAATTATTATTTCCATACAGTCTATAATGACTTAGAAGGAATGGTTACAGCCTGTTGTGCAAATGTGAACAATACTTGCTTTTTTAAAATGTGGATTTTTCATACGACAGGAACTAATGGCCCTTTCAGAGCAGTTATGGTCTATCTTGTCAATTTGGTTTCTATTCATGCATGCTAAGTGACTTTTTATAGCCAAACTAGGAGTCCTTAAAAATGGGCCTTATACTGGAAATGCAGATGTGGCTTACTGTGAGTTGTGCTAGGAGAGCATCCCTGCCCCTGGGGAGCCAGAGCCAGTAATCAGAATTCCCTTTTCCCATGCACATAACACGACTTGCAGGCACTCTTTCATCCGCACTGAGAGGCAGGAAGGAGAGGCAGAATTAGCCCTTCATTACAATAATGTTTCTCACACTTTCTGCAGCTACTCTCTGCAGGCATTAGTAAAGGGGGCCTGGCTGCCAGAAATGCTGAAAACCTACATCTCCAGTTAAAAGAAACCAGAGAGCAGGGTGCTCAGTGGCTCTGAAAAATCAGAGCCACTGAGCTTTAAACAAATGCTTTTATGCTCTTAAAAATATAAATATAAAGACTCACCTTAACTTTACTCTCTACTGAGAGTGCTTTGTTGAAAGGAAATTGTGTATTTTCCAGACTCTCTGATTTCTCTCACAGCTTCACTATAAACTGTACTGCATACATACATCAATATATTTACCTGCCTCCCTCACAGCTGATAAGAAAATGAAGCCATCTCAATCACCTTCACATTGAGCAGTAGAAAAAACTGATTTTTTCCCTCACTCAATTCCAATTAAAATGCGAAATGTGGATAATCTGATCTCCACTAAATATTCCAATCCCCTCCATAGCACAGAGCAGATACACCTCCATCCTCAGTGGCAAACTGAACCTTTCCTAAGACTGGAAAAAGCAAAAGAATAGAGACTGTACAATCTTATTACTTATTTATTTAAAATGTTGTAGCCGTGCCTCCCTTAATCTCTTGGCTCCTTACCCAAAACCTGTGTAATGAGCAACATCACAGGACCTGACTACCAGCAGACACGACACCTCCACTAAAATGAATGCATTTATACTGATTTATAGCAGCCAAGGAGCTGCCACAGCACACCCAGGGAATACCCACCTCTCCAGAAAAAAGGTACACCTCTGACAATGTTTTTCCAAGATATTTCTCACAGATCCTATGCCTTAGTGGAGTTGGAGCCATCCTACCACTCCAGCTGCCCACCCCAGCTTCTAATCCTGTCTCCATTGCTGCACCGAGTGCCTAAAACCACCTTGTCCTCATCAGAGAGGCTCTCCCCTGGAAAGGCACGGAGCCAAACCTGGCATGAACTGATCAGATGTGTACAAAGGGAAATCTTGACAGCATCTGTGAGCAGAGTTTAAGAGAAAGGAACAAAATAATACCACATATGTTAACAGATTGAAATGGTAGCTATGGTGACCACGGACAGACAAAGAACAAACCATTTTGACTGAATTCAGCCAATTCTTTCTGACAACAAACTGCAAGTATAAAGCAAACTTTTAAAAATCCTTAATGAAATCATTATAACAAAACCATTCAGCTCTGTTTGGCTTGTTTGCTTTCTAAATTTCCATTGAAGCTATTACATTAAACCTATTAATCATTGATGTAGTCAAATAACTTCCACCAACTAAAAATGGGGATTTTTCTCAATGTAAAAAAAAAAAAATTAATTGATTGCATTTTCAAGGAAAAAAAAATAAAAGCAAGGAATAGTTATTGTAAAATGGCAGACATTCATAATCAGGGCATTTTCTTGTGCATGAGAGAGTGTCTGGGTTTAGTAGAATACAGGCTTGTTTATAAAAGTTGGATTACTTTCTCTATCCTGATATGCATCGTAGCTGTGAAAAATGACTGTCCTGTTTATTGTGTATCAGTCTCAGCATCTCTTTCCTGCAGTGTGCCACGGAGCTCTCTCGGTGCTCTCCCACTGAGGGCTGGCCAGTTGTGCCTAAGGGAATTGAGCTGAGGACAACGTGGGAGAGCGCAGAGCTGAGCTATCGAGGAGCAGAAAAGCTGCCTGCTAAGAGCCAGTGCTGCAAAGAGGCAGGCAGGAGATGGGGAGGATTACTCCAGTGCCAGCACAGCGTAAGGCTGCTCAAGCTGCTGTGCAGCTGCTTGCGTGCTTGCAAACTCCCACCCCAGGAGGCTTGCAGGGGCCAGAGGAGCCCCCTCAGTGAATGTCACAACGGAGACTCCAGCACATCGCCTGCTGTGGAGCATCCCAGGCACACCCTGATGGAGACCCCACTGCCTGCTCGGTTTCAGTCTGGAGACTGTTTCAGTACACCTGGAACAGGCAATGCTGCCCCTCCACCCTGTCCCTGCACCCAGCTGCACTCACTGGGTATAGTTCTAGAGCATAACACAAAATCTTACTTCTAACCTGTGGAAAAGCTGTCATTTCCCTGGCTGAGGGCTTAACATTTAACTTGGTATGCTTGGTCCCTTTGCAGACTGTACAGTTCCTAACAATACGGATTTGCATTGTAGCCGCGCTTTTGATGCTCCAGGAGCAGTAACTTCAGATTTCTGCAGTGCACAGACACTCTCAACTCTACTCTCTCAATTCCATCTGCACGAGCTCATCGTTCTTTAAAGAACAAAACAACCCTAAAAAGCAAACCAGCAAGAAGTGCCCACCATTCAAACGCTGCTCTCTTTTATCTGTGTGCTGACGGAGGCTCTGGCTCAGCCTTCTGCCAATTAAATTAAGCTCCCAGCTATGCCATCGCTGCCTGCGTGACGAAGGGCACTTTCACCGGCTGCCTCTGCCTTCAGTTCCCCGCACACCAGAACGGGACCAAGTTTAAGGCCTTTCATTTCTGCCTAGCGTGGCCCTTCCCTGTGTTCTCCACCCACACACTTCGCTTTCGCTCTTGCCAGCGCTCAGGGCAGGTCCTTCGGGACTGCGCTGGCTCCGTGCGGGTCCCCCGAGAGCAGAGCCGAGCCAGGCTGAGCACATGTGCGCCCTGTCCTTTGTACACGGCCGGCCGGGGAAATGAGCATTCCGTCCTGCACAGCCTCACCTGCCCAAGCCGTTTGCTTTAGCTGCACCTTAAGTGTGGCAAGGAGAACACGGAGAGGAGGGAAGAGGGGAAAAAATTAGCACTTTTTTTTCTGTATTGCCTGGAAACAGTAAAGAAACAGTTACTTTAATTTTATGTGCAGTAAACCCTCACTAGATGGCTCCTTACAGCAAGTAAATATATTCCCCACAGAAAGAACACTGATGTGGCATAATCTGTGTGAGAGCAGAGATAGCGTGTTGCTAACTGGGCTGTATGGCTGGCTGAGTGCTTTGCATGGAAAAGCAGGATATAACACGGGTGTGTGTGGGTGAGCAAGTGAGCGCTTACACGAATTACAAATGACACCACTCTGCAAGTCGTGAACTGTGACTCACATGGGCACCGGTGTCTCAGGCACATCAAAAATGCAACTTGCCCTTTTCTGTAGGTTTTTATGTTAATTTGTTTCACATTTAACTTTCTAATTCAGAACGCAGAACTGGGCTGTGGTCAAGAGTACGAGCGGTGGAGATCCTGCAGCAGAAACAGCTGATCCCAGCAGACAAGGTAACAGATGGTATTAGAGCTGAACCCCCAAATGTCATGTAATCATGCCTAAAAAAAATTAGCAATGCTTGCCTCTGAAATGCCCCCCCACCCCCCATTACCATCACAAGAACATGTTATTTATAATGTGTGTATTGGCAGGATGTTCTGGGCAGAAGAGCAAAAAGAAATGAGCTGTCATCTGCAGTTAACCTCTCATTCATACATCGTTGTGTGCATTCAGTGGTTCAAGGTTATGCAAGTTGATTGTGCCCTCATTAACGAGCAGTGTTAGTTGGTGTCTATCCTGCTTTGAGATAAACATGTATATTATGTGTTTAAAGTACTGCAGACTGTGCAGGAGCTGTATGATATACAAATGTATAGGGGCCCTGCATAGGGAGCTACAGGGAGAGGTTTTGAAATGCTAGAACTGATTTAAATCCACCAGCGATTCCAGTCTGTGCAGCCCACGTCCCTGCAAGGCAGCCTGGCGCTGGCTGGAGGGCCAAGTGAGTTCTGCTGGCACAATTCTGCCACTGTGTGTCCCCCCAGCTCCCCACTCTGGCTCTTGTTGCATCCCTGAGCACTCTGCCTACAGCCCACTTTTCAAGGTGGATTAGCAGTGATTTTAGTTTCTCTTAAGCCCCGAGGCTGTAACCTCTGGCCGTCAGCAGCTTGCAGGTGGTTTAACCACCAGTGCACCAGGGCAAACAGACACAGAGGGAGGAGTTGTCCATCTCCATATAAACTGCCCCTGCTCAGGAGTCAGTGGCAGTGGAGGCAGGTCGGCTCCTGGCCGCTGTGTCAGCAGCCCTTAAGGTTTTATCCAGCCTCTTTTCTCTCACATTTCCCTCTGCTCATGTGCTGGGCACGGTGCTAACTAAAAATGAGCTCAAGTACACAGAGCCTTGAGTCTCACCTCGCCTAGTGAGGGACAGAAAACAAGGTTTGGCTTTGTGTCAAACTTGTACATCATGAAAAGACCTTATATTTTTTTCCCGAGAACTGCTGAAAATCAGCACAGATAAATACCCTGAACCAGGTCATAATCACACAACATTGATGTAAATATTATGTAAATTAGAGAATTATGGCAATTACATTAAATAATCTACTGGAATATTATAAATGCTCAAAAGAATTGAGTTACATCTCTCATAAGCAGGCACAAGCCATTCCAGGCCAATGCAAGAATTTACCAATAAAGTAATATTTGATCATCTAATTAATAGAGCTGTTATCTCCCCATAACAACGCAGGGCTTAGAGCTTCTAGGCTGTTAAACACTTTGTCTCGATGTTTAAAAGCAAGTAGCACCCAACAGACCTTTCCTTTTCTCAGTAGCGTTCCCTTGAAATGCGGTTGTTTACTTCAGGCCTTGAAGGCCGGATTAAGAGCGGAGATTGTTTGCTTTAAATTATACACACAAATTTTATTGTCGTTCCTTCTGCCACTAACAAGCTATTTAGTAAATGTCAAAGTAGCAGAGCTCACCGACTGCGAAAGTGAAAGGGTCAAATCTGTGAATCCAGAAATAATACTGAGATTTTCCTCTCTTTTCATGAAATGTACTTGCAGCCGGCAGCGTTGAAGTGCTTCCAACTTTCATAGCAACGAGAAGAAGCAGCTCATGAGTCAGCCCAAAGAGGAAATATGTCATTAGCCAGGGAGTTTTCAACATATGCAAAACCGTCGACGTGTCTATGGCATCCAGGGAGGAATTTTTATAATATTCGTTGTAGTCAGCAGTTTATTGCCAGAGCCGTGGGTGTGGGCAGGTATCTCAGTGGTTGAGGCTGTGATTGCCCCCAACATCACTGAGTGTTCCACTCTGTGGCCCTCATGCTCCTCCTTTTCAAGACAGGAAACAGACGAGACCTATTTGTTTTTGATAACTGCTGGAAAGACCCAACTGAGTTCTCCTGGTTGTACCCTGAGTTCCTCTTCATCCTCCCTATCGTGCTCACCGCACCAAGGAATGGGTAGGGCTCTTATCTCAGCTTTCTGCAGTTCCAGCCCTTCTGTAACCAAATGAAAACAAACAAAAAGAAAAAACCAATCAGCTTCCTACATTTTCTTGCCTGTGTAAATTATGCATCACACTCATTATAGGAAAAAGGAAGACGTAGATTTGGAAATCAGCTGCGAATTTCTCCATATTTCTTAAAATTATGCAACTGTTACAGCTGCATACACAGGAGACTTTCTTTTTTCATGGAGTTTTACACCAAAATAAAGGCCTCAGTTGTTTTAGTTGGTGATTAGGCTCAATATTATGCCTCTGGGAATGGGAAGCATGGGGACTCTGAGGAACAGAAAACTTAATGAATTCTTTACTTGGAGAAGAAAAAAATTTTCAAAATGTTTTCCAGAGCTCACAGGAGAGATTCGGAGGCTCTTCTCTTTTCAGGAAAATGCAGCTCTTCCAGGTGAAAAAATTAACCCTCATCTGCTCTCAGCTGCCCCTCATCAAAGGTTTCCTTCCCCTCAGAGCCCAAGCTGAGCTGCGGCACACAAATTCTCCCACTGGCTAAAATGAAGTCACCGACCCCTTTACTAGATGTTTGTGCTAATATGGCTCATACTGGCACGTCTCCCTGCAGGACTTGGGACTCGCAGCAGGATGACTCAGAAACCAATCTTTAGTTGCACAACAAGCTCCAGAAAGAAGAGGAATACCACCAGTGAATTTGCATACACTCACTTTGGAGGGAGCTTGCAAGTGGTCCATGAACCAGGCTTAGGAGGCCCCTAATTTGGACAGGCTCTGGAGTCCAGGTCTGACCCAAGAAGAGCAGACCTCAAAATGGAAAGCACTGCAACATGGGATGAAGTGACAGCAACCCTGCCCACCAGGAGAAAATGGGAAATACTCTTCTCTGAAAATACCTTTGGGTATTGGGGGTTTTCCTGGTGTTGGTGTGGGGCTTTTTTCAAATTTGAGTATTTTATGTAATGGAATAAATAAAAACAAACCCCAGTCTCAGGATTGCCTGCAGAGCAGCTGGGCAGCTGGCAGAGCATCAGTGAGGTTGGGCAGCAAATCCTCGCTGTCACCCTGAGGCAGAGCCTCCTGGTGCTCCTGGGTCTGTGACACCTGCCCGGGGACACCACCACAGAGGCCACAAACCATGACAGTGGGACACCACTGGAGCTGTGGGTCAGCCACAGCTCCCAGCAGTCCAACAGCATGCCCTGCACCCCAGGACTCTGCCACCACTGCTGCTGGGACACAGCACTTCAGCACTGAGGCACCTTGTCTGACAGGGCCACCCATGGGCACCTGCTGAAGGCGACCCTACTGCCAGCCCTGTCTGCACCAGGAGGTAAAGACAAAATGGTCAAAGCTATCCACTGTCTTATTTTATCCCAGTTCAGATGTCCCTAAATCAATGAGCTGTGCCTGGTGCTTCTGAGTGCACTCAAGCCTTCTGAGTGCACATAAAAGAGGACAGACAAAATAATCATGTTGCAAAATGCTGAGAATAGTAGAAGTGGTCAACCAGTGTATCCAGGCTGCTAAGAAAGCTCTTTTGATTAAATCAAACACAGAGCACAAGAAAAATGCTCATACATGATGGTATCTCCTGGGCTGCCTTATACTGAGATGGAAAAGAAAAAATTACCCATGCAAAGCCCACATCATCCACAATCTGCAATGCATTTGGACAGAGAGAGGCCAGCCTTAATTGAAACCATGTGTGTTTGGCTTTAAAACCAGCATCAGCAGGACTCAGCCAGCCTGTGTGCCACCCTGCCTGCCCTGGATTTCCCGCTTCTCTCCCGTATTCAGCATTTCTTTCCATGTTCACAGCTGAATCACTCTTGCATCAGCAGCATCACCATGGGCAGTGTTCCTTCTCCAGGGCAGGCAAGTGGCAAGACCCCCAGTCCTGCTCTGCTCGAGCCATCAGCAGCACAGGATCTCTTCTAGGATACTGAGTCAGACTCCTGCACGGCCCTGTGCAACTTTTTTTTTTAATTTAATCCCAAATTAAAACTTAAGCTTCAAAGGCATAGATCTAGGGGGGTCTCTTCATGCAGACACTGTATTTCCTGGAACAGATCCTTTAATTTTGTGGTGAGCTGGAGTTGAAGACATTTGTATTCAAATCCTTATTTAGGCTCTAATGCTCTTTAGTATTGGATATAGGGATTTTAGACTGGAAATGGCACTTTTGACTTTACTATCACCCTAAACAGACAATCAAATTTTAAGCTGCTATTTCTTTTCCAGCCTTCTTATGCTGTTCCCCACACTCTCCCAGAAACTGTAATTATTCTGCCACATCTACTCTACTAATAAAATTTATTCTGTTCTGCGTTCTTCCCCCCATTTTCTTCTCAAGTCTTACACCATCAAATGAAATCGATGTTTTAATTTGTAAAGTGGTTATCAGCAGCTCAGCTTTTACTTACAGTTCTTTGAACAGGCTACAGGGATGGTAGATGGGTGGAAATGTAAGGTAATAGGATATACTGTGGTGCAACCTCCAAGCCTCATTTTGTGTGGGATGTCCCACAATACCTACTCCTTTTAGGGGAGGTTCAGTCCTGCAGATGATAACAGTACTGGTTCTAATAATTTCACTGGATGTTGAAAATAGACACAATCTAGTTGATGTTCATGTCACTCATGCCAGCTCATCTCAGTGTTTGCAATCCTGCCTGAACACAACAGGATTTGTAATCTCCATGGTCCTTGCAGACCAGCCCTCCCTCAGGGATCTCTCAGGGCTTCACAAGCTCACATTGTGTGTTGTAGGCTGGCTAAAAATCACAGGGATGGACATTACTGGGCTACTGCTGAGGCAGGGGCAGGTGCAAGACCACATCCCTATAAACGCAGTGGCTGAAACTCCCTCCAAACTACTGAATGCACTTAAAATCTCAACTATGCACAAAAAAACCCAACTTTGAATATGCATAAAAGATTTGTTTGAATCTCAGTTCATTCCCATATTTGCTCATCTTTTTTGTGCTGGCAGCTTTAGGAGCAGCAGCTTTTGTAGCTGTCCAGCAAAGGAATCATTCCCAAGTGTCCCTTGTATGCAGCTGTGCCTGTGGTGTCCATAGGGTGCCATGCACCTCCTCCACTTTCAAGTGTGAAGGTTTTTTCCTCAAATGTTCACACCTAATCTGGGATGCATGGGCAGAGCCTCCCACTCACTAACACTTAATTGCCAGGCCTGGGGCCTGGAAGAGTTCTGTTTCATAGGCTGGTAATGCTCCTGCTCTTAAAAAAACAATAAATCCAACATTAAGGATGGACTTGATATTTTCTGTACCTTCCCTTTTCAGAAAACAGAGACTCTAAGAAATTGGGGAGGGGGGTGGAAATCAAATGTCATTCCCAAAAGGCAACAAGACAACATCCATTTATATAGCCTCACATTCCCTCATCTAAAATCAATAACACCCCCAAATAAATAAAAGGCATACCAGTTCAGTGCTTGTAGATCTGGGGAATACAGAAAAAAAGTAGTTAGGAATATTATTTCATATCCTCAGCATATGGATGCGCATTGCTCTGGGAGCAGCTTTCCTTGAGCACTCCAGCTAACAGGCTTGCTGCAGAGCAATCTTTGAGCAGCAAATTTTAAAAGCAGGCTCGGAAAATACTCCCCAGAAGACAACTTGGAATAACTAATCATAAAAAACTTCACACTGGACAGCTAATTTAGGAGCTCTGATCATCCTTTCAGCAGCTGGAAATATAACACTTGATGTGCTTGTCCAGTCAGAACAGATGTGTGTGGGTCAGAGCCACCCACTTGGGAACTTGTGGCTCACCCTGCACTCAAAGGCAGAAATGGTTCACAGGAAAGTCATAGGTGAGAATGAGTGTGAGCGTGTAAGTGTGAGTGTATGTGTGTGTGTGTTTGTCAGGGACTTCCCTCCAGCACATTATTTATTGTGAATTACTTAGGCAGCCCTAGATTTTATTTGATAATTTTTCCCTTGATGTGCTCCATATAAAGGCAATGTTAGCATTAACCAAAGCTAATCCACGGCGCAGTTGGGAAGGGGATTATTTTGCCAATGATTGGTTTCTTTAAACATGGAATTGTGATCAAAGCAATATGGTTCTGACTTTTTCCTCTATTTTTTAGCTTTGTAGTATGGTTCTTCTTAATAGTAAGTAACCGCTATAAGCATGCTGTGAATTTCCAATATAGCAAAGCTTTAATAATTTGCAGCCATAATTGTTCCTGCTTCAGTCTCCAATTCAATTTGGTGTGGAATTCCCATCTCCCAACACAAAGCTTAACTCAATGGTATCTGTGTGAGACAGACTATGAAACTAGCCTGGTATAATGGACTTCATTAAGGGATAGGCAAATTATTTTCATCTGTAATCTATTTTAAATGGAAAAAGGGGCTTTTGAATAAATATTTTTCCTTTAAAAGTTATTAATTTCTGTGAGGAAAGAGGGATGGTTATAGTTGCTTATTTTTTCCTTTGTTTTCATAAAGGGTTTGAAAATTATGTTCTGGTTGAATTATTTCTTTGGTTGAACTAACAAATATTTAAGACAGGGGAAACAACATCTTTTTATTTTACTGAAGAGTCAAACTGTGCAAGGAGCTTTCAGTTTTTTGCCTGCCCATCTGTAACCTCTTCTGATGCTAAAATCCAGGCTCATGGACTGACACAACAAGCATTACCCATCTCCAGACCTCGGTGGCCATTTCTCTGCCTGTGTGTAGATTTAGTAGCCTCAAACCATTTTTTAGTCCAGCCTGAAAGTAGCGAGCTGTGAGATTTTAGCACAGATATCTATTTTTAAGAGGGAGCCTGTGTTGGCACAAGACCATTAACCCTAACCTGAACGCGCACAGGCTAATAACAGGTTAGTGGAAAGTCTTATTCAAGCCCTGCACATGGCAGTAAATTACTCCCTTGATGAATAAAAGCCATTACTTAGTATTTAGCATCATAGCAAGAAGCCTCTTCGGCCTGTTCCTAACAGAGATGTTACAGTTAATTTAGTGTAAAATTATCACCTGCTGTACAATAAAACAACAAACTGCAGTCAAATAATCTCTTAATAAATGAAAATGTGTAATAAACTGTGTCAGCACTGCAGAGACTTGGCAAGGCTGAATACCCTAAAGGTACCAATCCAAACAAATTCACCATACAATATATGGCCTATGTCATTTCTGGTCCTTATCAGAGATGATTCATCTGGGAATCCTTGGCTCTAAGTTTTACCTCTAAAGGCCGGGCAGTTATTACAATGATATAATTTCTGCCACATTAATTAAATATAATGCCTGTTAGCCCCTTTATAGGGGTCTATAAATTCATTGTAAACATATGCTCTAGATGGGCATATGTAA
Organism: Vireo altiloquus; assembly: GCA_013396875.1. NCBI lineage: Eukaryota > Metazoa > Chordata > Aves > Passeriformes > Vireonidae > Vireo > Vireo altiloquus. Next base: position 206,426 of record VZRF01008113.1, on the reverse strand, counting down.
TCTACAAATGTAATAAACGCTCAGTCAACTTCCTCTCCTTGCAGAGCTGGGAGAGGTCAAATGATCACAGTGCCAGAAAAACCATGGATACTCAATGTTGCTTCTGCATGCATTATGATAAATATATATATGTACACGTATACATGTACAGAGACCTGTGTCTCTGCCAGAGAGGAGAAGGCAGAGGCAGCACGAGCACAGGGAGCGTGAGTCGGTGGCAGCAGGCAGGAGGACATGTGATTGCTCTCACTGCCTGCAAGCTGCCAGATCCAATGCTGGTGAACACAGATATTAAAGGCCCTCCAAGTCACTGTAGTTCAGCACAGTCCTTCTGCTGGCCTCTTCCAGCTGCAGGAGAGCCTTGGACATGTTAAGTTGCCTGAAGTCTATATTTGCTGGAGATTCAAATGCTCGCTTTACCCAGTATGAAAAATAAATAAGAGGGGAAACCAAAGAGGAAAGAAAAGCCAAGGGAAAAAAAGCTGGGTAACACTTTTTGCAGTCAGCCAGACCCAGACTTCGAGCAGCTTGTCTGAGATCCAGCAGCATCAACAGACTTTCTGAGGCATCACATGAGAAAGCTGAGGAAGATCATCCTCACTCCTATGCTCCCCTGGGAAGAGGAAGGCAAGGTGCTCAGTGGGCACTGCTTGCCTTGAAGTCCAAGTCCATCCATTTGAAAACCACAAAGAGACCTTGAGGATTGTCCTTTCTCTGCCCCACTCCACCCTGTCTGCTTTAGTGAGTGCCGGGAGCCTGGTCCCCTCAGCCAGGCAAGGTTTTTGCAGGTGTGTGGAGCAGGTTGTCCCTCTGGGAGTTGGCACAGGGCACATCGCCAGAGCCACTGACTCCCAGCTTCTGTTCTTGGGGGGAGCCTGAGGGTGGTCTGCAGTATGCTGTACATATTCTTGTTTTGTTTCACATAGTTACAAGGCAAAAGCAAGGGACAGCTGGTGACAGCTGAAACCAATGGAGGGCCGCGGCAGGATGCAGCAACCTAGAAGAAATTTTAAATAAGCATCACTATTAGAAGCCCTTTTATCTTCCCAGAAATATTCATCAAATTGTGAAAAACTGCACACTTTTATTTGTGTGCTGTGTCTCCTATACAGGCACTTCTGATCCCATTCCCACTAACACAGCAAACCTCATGTCTTATAAGAGAGTTCAACTAGAATAATGGCTTCACTTGAGACAAAATGGGAGCTGCCTGGCACCCCATGCCAGCCCTCTGAAGGGCTGCCCCTGGTGCAGGTCAGCAGCACTGGATAATCCTGTATGTTAAGCATCCATCTGCTACTCCCTTTATAATGCAATCCTCACTGGTACAAACAACCCTGGTCCATCAATACTTCAGCCACAGTCTGGTACCATGGGCAGCAGGAAGGACCTCTCAAGTCTACTGGCTCACATCTATCTTCCAAGCTCTTCCTGGTGTCTTTACACAGGTAATTGTGCCCCAAAACTGCTTAGGTCCCCACTCTTCCAAGGTGACTTCTGCAGAAGAGCAATGGAACAGTTTCTCTCAGGCTTTCAGGATGGGGAAAGAAGCTGTGCTGATGCATAAATTTGGCTGGGCATCTGGAGGCAAAACACCACCATTCCAGCCCCCACCTCCAGAAGATGGCCAGCATGTCTTTCTCCATCCAGGTTCCTGGTTAGAAGGTTGACATGACACTACTGGAGACCCCTAAGAGGTTTGGGTGCTACTACAGGTCTGGGTGCAACCTCTGTGTTGGGTGAGCGGGGAAGAAGGTTCGGGAGCCCATGGGGTAACCACAGCACCTGTCCCATGGCTCTGGCAGGGCACATATCACACTGAGCAGCACGGATGGTAGGACACATCTCCCTCATCGCTGGTGCACCCCTCCTGTTGTTAAACTAGAGGGGCTTCCAGCCAGAGACTGTTTTACAAAGACAGGACCACCCAACCCATGTCAGATGTTGGGCTTCTGAGTTCCATGAGTGGGGCTGGAGGCATCACTTTATTCACTTCACAGCACCACAATGGCAAAGCTGTCACCCAACACACATCCTTCTTAAAAGGCAGAGACCGATCATCTAAAAACAGGAAATTAAAGTGACAGCTAGAAGAGACATCACCTCCACCCAGTGCCCTCCTTGGGAAGCTCCATTCCCATATAAACATCCTCTGCCATTAACCTCTCTGGACAGGTTCTCCTCAAGCTATGAGAGCAGAGCCTTTTCTTCAAAGTGAGTTTAGATGAGCAGAAGATAAATACAGCATTTTTCCTCAATTATATCAAACAATTATGGATTATCAGGACATGCCAGCACCTTCTGGTAGCAGGAAGGGGCAGTGCAGTGGTGGAGCTGGTGGCCTGACACCTGTCCCACCAGGGTTATCAGCTGTGCCAAAGGTGGGCAGCCCAGGCACATTTCTGTTGTGGGGGCAGCTGGCGTCCAAGTTGGCTTCAGGGGCAAACTGAAATGTAAATGCTCTGTGCTTGAAGCCAATGCTAAGGTTTTCCTCACTTTTAAGAATGCTTTTGACCAAAATGGTGAAAGATTCACTGTGTTGAGCAGTGTAACATCTGCACCTCCTAAAGCAGCCTCTGTCCTGTCATACTGCCTCAGTGTGCTTGCAAAGGTAACAATAAAAATATTATTAAAAGGTTTTACCTCTACAGATTCTTTTCATTCTGAAGATGTAGGAGAAGAGTGAAGCAAGTGTGGTTTCATTACAAGGATTCATGACCAGAATACTGGAGAGATCTTCAGAGACAGGGCCTTGACACCTATGAGTGGCTGTGCTCTTCACCTGGCTGTGCAGATTTGCATAGGGGAGATACCTACAGCTGCTTCTCCTCTGGCAGAGGAAAACCAACCAGGCTGTTGCCTGTGTCTGATACAAAGGAGAAATCACCAATAATGGGATGCTGTAGAAAACCTTGTTACTTCCAAGAGGGGCTGAGCCTGGCTCAGTCTCCAGCCAAGGTCAGCTGATATGACACCCAGATCTGGCCACCAAGACATGATGCTAACCAAAAGGACGTCACAGCAGTAAGACTATTGATCTGACTCACTTTGTGGTCCACAACTGATGCCTGACAGGAATCGCCGCCTGTGAACCTGTCCACCACAGCACGGGAAACAAAACCATCAAGGGTGAAGCCAATGGGCAGAGCCCAGGGCAAGGCAAGCACTGGTCCTGCTCCCTGCTCACTCCCATGGGGAGCAGAGGTCAGGCCCCCCCTGGTCCTCACTCTGCTCATGGCTCAGTCCATATGGGCAGCAGGACTGTCAGTACATCCCCACATCCTCCCACCCCCCCGCATCTGCCTGCTAAAACAGTTAAACCACCCCAACCTGCTATGGTTTCAGTTTATCACATATCACATACCACATACAGATCTCTCAGGGCTCACTGGCTCTCATGATGTTTGCTTCCCTCAAAATATCATCCTATGAAAAAATACCTGATTCAGCAGGGGGAGGGAGTTTGATATTTTCTTCTGAGGCTTTGGGTTTGTTTTTCTTTTCACCAAGCAAAACCACTTTGGCCTTCTATAACTGGAAGAAGTGTGATCCAGGGCCTTAAACTGCTATTAAAGGCTGAAAAGGAGGGATTGTAGGTTCCTTATTCCATCCCAGAAGGGCCTCTCTGTCTGTAAGGCTGGTGACTGTACGATTTGACTGTATGATCTGACTCTGTCAGTGAAAGGGACAGACCACTGCATGCACTTGTGTTCTTGCTGCTGTCATCAGGGCACCCACTGAGTCTCTCATTCCAAACAAGATCTCCAGCCTCAGCATGTCCCTTTCTTTGTATTATGAAAATGGCTGTTTATATTATTACTATTGCTACTGACACATCAGTTTGATGTGAAATTAAATGCTTGGTTTGGTACTGAACGATGGTTTTCAGGTTTTTAATTAAAATTAATAAAAACTGAGTAAAAACAGAAGAAAAGTTTAAAGTTTGAAAGTCTGAAATTTTTAGAAAAACAGGGAACTGTTCAGCTTTACTTTACCTTTCAGCTGTTTCAATATCATTAAATTTTTGCGTTTTTTGTGGAGGAAACCCAGCCACTCCAGTTATGAGCTGTAAAGCTAAGAAAAACAAACAAGAAAACTTTCACTTAGCGTTTATCTGTTGCCAAATCAGATGTGCCTTTTACCTCAAATGCAATTACGGCAGAGATGCCCGTTGAAGGAGGATTTTCTCATAACACCCATGGCCACTGCCATCACTCATGTCCACACAATTCACTCCATTCACCTGGGATCACCTTGCCTTTGGATTTGCCCAGTCCTGGATTTTCCCTTCCCCCATCAAAGGCAAAGCCATGTTTGCACAATGGTTCGTTTTGCATCAAGGACAAGCAGCATGGGCAGCAAACCAGCTCCCCTGTGCTGTAGGACAGCTGTAAAGGTGGGGGATCTCCCCAAATTGTGGGGGGACTTGACACCACCCAGGAGTGATCCCCCTTGACTGTGGAGTCCTGCCCAGGGGGCTGGTGTATGTAGGACCACACCATGCTCACATCCCTGACCTCACAGCACATAATGTGCCTTCTCCATGCAGGACACAAGGATGCATCACAGGGTGATGCTTTGGCTTTTTGGAGTCATTCCTGACTTACACCGACTTACACCACCACAGATGATTTAGAGATTCCTATAGGAATGGCACTTCTGAATGCATTTGGTTCCACATGATTACTTGGGTGGTGATAAAGAGCAGGATTTGGGCCTGTATTGTGGTGTCATTATTTTGATAATGATTTCTAATTAAGACATTTTCCCCCTCTCTGCTGGGTGCAAACCTCACACAGAACCAAAATCTATCCAGAAGTGCATTAAAATGCAAAACTATTTATACTTCACAGAAGGATCCTTTCCATGAGCACCTCTGATAGACTACAAGGGTAGTTCTCATTCTATTTTACAATTATAGTTCCCCATTATACTAAGGGAAAGAGAAGCAGGGGTATGTTTTAAGTGATGTGGAAGCTCTTAAACACTTTCACCGGGTCTGTCAGAAATTCTCATAAAGAATATGAAGTTGCAAAAAAACACACACACACACAAAAATTCCTACAATTGAGTTTCCAGGCCAACAAGTGCCATTCTGCATGTGCCCAGACATCAGGTACGAGCAGAGCCTGTACTGCCCAGGCAGTTTGTTGAATCAGACCCAAGTTCCTCTGCCTATAGTACTGCTGTACAAATTGGGGAAGAAGTGCATCCAAGACCTCTAGACATGATTACACCCATGTTACTAGAATTATAGAGGGTGGATATTGCAGAAAGAAGGAAACAAACAGGAGAAACTTACCTGCACCCTGGTCTTAGCTCTGCCCAACAGCAGAGATGGTCCCACCACAGACCTGTCTCCGTGGTTCAGGCTTTTCCCTGGTGTGTGTTTCTTTCCTGCCTGTGTGATCTGGGCATGGCAGATGCACACAGGGGCTCAGCATCCTGAGCACTGCACAGTCCAACAGCAGTGGCTGCAAAGAGAAGGTGAAAAAGGTTATTGCTCAGTAATTAAAACTGAGTTCTTGCCTGGCATACAGCTGGGAGATTCAGCAAGAGATGCTGCAGCTAAGGTTTTGCTTCCTTGGGGTGCAGCTGTCAAGGGAGAGCACCCCTATCAAGACATGGCTTTCTGAGCCCTGTGTTGGGGTTGCAGACCCAGGCACAGCCAGTGCCCATACCCAGCCCTGCAGGAGAAACCCCCAGGAGAGGCCTGGAAATGGGAAACAGCTTCACGGACAAGCTCTGCTTACATGTGCACAGCATGGATGTAACCCAACAGCAGCATAATCAACAGAGAAAGAACAAAACAGCCACCTCAGGGTTACTCAGAGAGAGAAGGAGAGCTGAGCCCACTTTTACCCTGCTTAGTGGGGAAAAGAAAATCCAATTGCATTCTCTCTGCAATCAACTGCTTGACAGCTTCCTTCTGTTCCTTTGTTCTTTTGTTGTTCATTATGGACCTGGGTCTTTTTCTTGCTCTGGCTATCCAGGTTTTCCTCTCAGTGTAACCAAGCACGCAGCTATCCTGAAACCATTTTATCCTCTTCCTGTAGAGGAGAAATATTAAAGCACAGGTTTTCTTCCCTCAGTTCAGCTCACCTCTCTACTTTCCACAGATGCCATTTCCCCTAACCTTAAATTTCTTCTGCTGAAAAACTCCCTCAAAATAACTAATCCTCCTGCCTTCCTTCTCTGCCTCCCACCTCCTGTTTCTCCATCCCTGCTCCTCTCCCGTTTCTGGTTTCTTCCCTTTCATCTGGTTTCTCTCCACCACCTGGTCTCTACATACACACAGCTCTCCCCTTCCTTCCCAGTCTCGCTTCACCCTATTACCATTTTTTCACTCGTACTAATTAGGCCCTCGGTAAACATCTTCTCTGCCTCCCTTCTCCCTCACTCCCTTTCCATGACTTCCCAGCCCCCCTGTCCTGTCATTTTCCCTTCTAGGGCTGCCTTTAATACCCTCCTGGGATAAAGAGGCCACTCAGTGTTTCCAGAGGTCTGCGTGGACTCGGGTAACCCCGATTAAAATACCCTTGCTCAGAAAGCTGCCCAGTCTGCATCCCCACACTGCCGCCCCGCGCAGCTCAGCACCAGTGAGGAGCCACTGTGATGATGATCACCCCAACCAGGGCTCGCTCTCTTAATTAAGAGAAGGAGGTCAGATCATGACCCGCAGGTCAGGCCGCCAACGCTGGCTCTGCGAGCACAGCCAGGACGGGAGCCTTCCTCCCACAGCGTCCCCAGCTCCGCATGAAAACTCCTCCACTGCAGTCCCAAATCACAACCAACGCCGGCTGCCAGGAAGGGCTGTGCATCTCTCCCTGTGAGGGGGAACAGAGCCACACGCGAGCATTTCGTCTCAGAGCTGCTGTGTATGAGACTTACCCTCCAGGACATATGTTACAGTAGCAGCGTGACTTACAAACAGAGCCTTGCTCTGCATCCTGGTGGCACATTCCCAAGTCTCCAAATAGCACAGGTCACGGACAAATTGTATGATTCAGATGCCAAACCCTCGGTATCTGGGGTGTCTCTAGTCAAAAAGCAGAGAGAGGAGGGCTTGTGGCTCCTGAGGAGCCCAACCCATTGCTGGGAGAGGTTGGAGGGGTTATGGTCTATACTATTACACTTGTGTGTGCTTTTGTCAAAACTGCACTGAAAGAAAGTTCCCTCTCCCAAAAATGCCTTTGAACTACTTTTCCCAGGGGTATTTTTCTCAGCACGGAATCCCCAGGCAAAGATTTCTGCAGCTGTCAGAAAACAAAATGCTTGCAAAGAAAACCAGTCCAGCTCAGTATATTTGTTTCAATGTCACTGTCATTCTTCCTCCTGATCATCACTGTTTGTCAGAGCAACCAGAGCCCTACTACTGGACTAGACCCTGTGTTGAACATGGGAAGATGAATTCTCTGATACAAGGAAAGTCATCTGAACAATTAGCTCATGTTTGGAAATCATTTGGAACAAGAAAAGTAGATTTTTTTAAACGTTGAAAACATTGAGACATCATTTATCTGGCAGTAGCAGTGGCTCATACACATAATCCACCTGAGGACACAGGAGGGGAACACAAGCACCGGGTTTTGGCCAGCACTGCTTGTGACACACAGACTTTGCCTCTTTCCAGGATACCCTAAAGGCTATAGGGGAGAGCAGCTATCGCTCTTACTGAAGGTAACTGAGGAACTGGGTGTTGAAATGCATGGCCAACACTACCCAAGCATCACCCAAAGACCAGTTTTGCTGAGAACAGCCCTGGCAGAAAGATTTGCCCCAGCTCATCACAGCCCCTCCTCAAACCATGAGGAGCCCACAGGGAGCCAGTGGGACCAAAAACCAGAGAAGGGCTCGGCTGAACACACATGAGAGCTGGCACAGGAACACTATTGTCCCTCCCCAGCCCTGCAGGGCCTTTCCAAGGACAATGAGCCACTGCAGCTGCATCTCTGCACTGCAGCTCTTCCCGCTTGGAGGAACACCCGCTTGGGATGTGAATGACCCCACATGAACTTCTCCCTCCTTCCCCTGCCAACTGCAAATGCGTCACTGAGGGATATTGCCAGAGCCAGCCCCGGTGAGAAGTTGGGTGCTTTTTATTGCAAAAGGGATGAAAATGAGGCAGTCTGCACACAAAAGTATAAAAAAGTATTTTGACTGGGATAAAGTTATTCCCATTTTTGCATCCTAACGGATTTTATTTTAAATTAAAACAAAATTTACAATTTATTTTGAATTGTCTCTCTCTCTTCCCCTTGGATTTAGAAGCTGTGTTAGCAAATGCCACAGTGCAGCAGCAGTGCCATAAGCTCCCAAACAGCCTCTTTGCTGACCTCATAGCACAGGCAGCAAATGAAGGACTCCTTTAAATTGCTCTCTGTTTTTCCCTTTGCCTCCCACCCTACTCCCCAGGACACAGCTTCCCCTGGGACACCTGAGCAAACACAATACATCTCCTCTTCCACAAATACTGAATTTCAGACTGTGGCAGGGAGAGCTCCTCCAGGCTTGCACTGCACTCCTTCAGCTGCCTCTGGGTTTGTGAAGGCTGAGGACCACACCAGCTCCTCCCCAGGTCAGGGTCAGTGGTCCATGCCTCAGCAAAGCTTTGCCTGGGCTGTGTTAGCCAAGTACATTGGCAGTCCCCTGGGATCTGCATCCCTGCCCACCTAAAATACTGTTCCTTTGCAGTATTTGCTGGCTGCAGGGTGGAACAGGCCTTGCCCACTCCAGCCATGGCATCACCCTCACCAGGTGTGAACACCAGCAGGTCCCCCACAGTCCAAAACTGGTCCTGGCCAGGTACAAGCACAGGGGGCCTGGATTACCCTGAGCACTGCAGTTGGCTGGGAGCTACCTGCCAGGGCCATGCCAGCTGTGGGAAGATGGGTAATTTCCAATGAACCATGAGGCTGGAGCAGCCCTGACAAACTCTATCTGATCTTGCATCAAGCCAACCCATACAGTTTACTTGTCAGAATGTTTTAAGCCCATGTGGATGTGCAGCAGGAGCTCCTGCTGTACCACTGCTCTGTGGCAAGTGATCCAGGCTCCAGGAGCAGCTATTCACTGCACTGGCAAACCAAGCTTGTGGCTCTCCTCTCATCCAGCTCCTGATGCTGAGGTCAGAAAACTCTTCATCACGGCACAAAGCAAAAAGCACCAGCATATTTTAACTGTGCTTGTTAATAAACAGTAGCAGCAACCCTGCTCAGCCAAAAAGGGAGCATTCTAAGGCAGCAAGAGGCTCCAGACAGGATTAACAGCACATATTCTAGAGATGAGGTACGGTGCAAGAGGATGCAGTAGAGACGAGACCAGCAGTGCTTTCCTGCTAACAGCAGTGATTCATCCAAGAGAGTTAACTTTGTAAAGTTTTCCAGAAAAAGAGAGCAAGGTTTGTTCCTGTAATTCATTCTAAAAGAGTTGGCTTTTAGTTTTCCATTGAGCATCAGCTGTTTCCCTTGTCCACTCTTTCCAGGAAAACCTTTAGAAAGGTTGACAGGGAAGAAGAAGGGATGACAGGAAAAGGCTGTTCAAGAATGCCTGCAAGTTAATAAAAAAACCAGTGTGGAATGCTCTTCTGTGACAAAAATGTGAGCACCTGATTTTGTAAAGATTCCAAACTACTTTCTTGCTTTATTGATTTTTTAAGAGATTTGGGTATATACCCATTTGGCCATATTTCCAGGCAGCTGTAGTGTGAGTTTTACACACCCTCTCCCTGAGCTTGGCCTAAACTTCCCCTCGCCTCTGGCATGGAAATTGTTCTCAAGGAGATGCAGGCAAGGCACAGCTTCCCATCCCTACTCCCAGTGTTGGGTGAGGGGCTGGTAGCACTTTTAGGACTCCAAGGGCCAGAGCTGACCTGGGGGCAGGTATCACCCAGAAGGGTTTAAAGGCTGGAAGCTCCAAAGCTCAGCTCAGCAATAGAAGATCCACACACCATGAGATGACTCACCCCAGTCCTGAATGAAACAAGGACAAACCCTGGCCCCCCAAACAATGGAAGTGAACATTTAAAAGTGTTTGTTTGTAGCACCCTAAATAGAAAAAAAAATCTGCCTCCTGTTATAGGCTTTGATTTGTGAAGGGAGGGAAATGAGTTTTATGGTGCTTTTTACACCTTTGTGAGCTTCTACTACAAAAACAAAAGGAGGATACAAGAGCCCTGTTTCCACCATCAGCAATAAAACGTTACACAGCCATGAAGCTGAACCTGAGATTATAAAGTAAAACTAAGTTGAAATTTAGTACTTTTGCCTTAGGTCAAGAAGTTGCATTTTCAGTGGAACCTTAATTACATCTTCCAGCTGTAGGTCTTAAATAAGCCTGTCTGTCAAAAGCTCACAGATTGCGTTGAAGTGGAAATTTCTGCGTAACCAAATTTGGAGCAGATGAAATTAAAGAAAAATAAACCACAGAAGAAAAACAAAACTACATCATTTAGAGAGCTGGAATTAATTTTGCTTTCTTGACAGCCTTCTGGAAGGGGTCAGCAAGTCCCACATGCCCATGCCCAAGGTGTTCGGCAGGAGGAGAGGAGAGCCACTGCAGTGTTAATGCAGTGAAAACACCTACCAAAAGTTGAAGAAAGCCTAGAATAACTGAAGTCAAACTTCATTAGGTCACTCCTCGGTACAGCTGCATTTTATCATCTCCCAAGGTCAGTTTTCATGCGAGGGAGTGTCAAAGTCAGCAACTCACTTTTTTTATTGATATGCCACCTTGCAGCAGGTTCCACGTTAAATTTAACAGGTGCAATTTCCAGCAGAGCAAGCAGCTGCTGTGGTGTTGCCTCCCCCACAGGGAGCCCTAGTCCTGGCTGTGTCTGTTCCAGAAACCAGTTTAGGGCAGAGCCAGGGCCACCCTAGGCTCAAGAGCTTTTTGGCCATCAAGAGCTGGCCCTACCCAGTGGTAGGGTCCCAGAGTCCCTCCAGCATAGCTCACTCTGCTCCACAGCCTTCCCTGGGGACAATGACCAGCCCAGCATGGGCAGCCTAAAGCAGGCTGGACAGAGCAGCAAGAATGCCAAGAGTCACTGTTGGAGCATTAGTCTATTGCTAAAGCACATCCCCCTGAACCTTATGAGGAGACTCAGCCTTAAACCCCAAATCCACATTTGGAGTAAGTCTAGACTCCCTCAGGTCATCTTTTTCCCTAAAAACAAGGACTATGTTGCTCAGCCACTGTAACAGTTGGGACAGCATCTGGCCTGGAAGAGAATGACCCACTGCAGAGGAAGGGCCATGGGAGCAATGAGCTTGCAGCCAACAATCCATATCCAAAGGTGTGGGCACTTCGTAGCTATTCCCCACAGCTGCTGGCCAGCTGCCACAGCCACTTGCCAGTGCTGGCCTCACTATTGGCAAAGCCTGGAGCTTTTCTTCAGTGAAGGTACCCAGACACCCTCCCCTTCCCACCCAGCTCTCTACCCCACACTTAGTCTGGTCATCAGTCTGGAGCATTCCCCTGCCTCCATTCCCCTCTGGGCCTTGCTCGTTTTGTTGTGCCTCATTGTGTGTAAGGAAGCACAGATAACCAGATAACTTCCACACTAAAAAAAAAACACCAAAAAAACCCAAAAAAACCAAACAAACAAAAAAAAAAACACAAAGAAACCTCAGTTTTCACAGGACTCCCTGGAGAAGTCACACTGCATCACACACTGTCTCAAAACAGAGTGATGTGATAACAAACCTTACCCAGACCAGGAAAGGAAAGTGATCCCTTATTATCTTCAATATATTGAGTAAAACACAATCTCCCAGACCCTACGAAAACAAAGTGCTCCCTGCACCCACCTCCCCCACTGCCCAGGGGAGGACAAGAGAACAGACAACTTGTGACAGACAGCCTCACCTCCCACCACACTGGACTGTGCTCAAAGCACAGAGCAATCATCCTTGACATCTCCTGGAAGGAGATGTGTCCAGGGCAGGCTCCTCTGCTCGCAGCAGGAACATGCTCGCGCGTGTCATCCATCCCCCACCCACGCCTTTGCTTTGCCATCCCAGCAGTGCGCAGGAGTCCTTGGGGCTTTACCCCCCCATTTTCGGTGACATTCAGTGACTGGTAAGTCCCGTCCTGTCTCTGCACTGGGTTGGCAGCGAACAGGAGATGCTCTCGCCCCAGCAGAGGGGTCCCATTCAGGGTGAGCTGAGCCCTTGCCTCAGCCCCAGGCCGGGCCATGCCCGCCACTATCCCGTGCGGAGGTGCAGCCATGCCCTGGCCGGCTCGCTCCTTCCCACGTCAGATCACATTGCCCTCTAGTGGAGCTGGATTCACAAAAAGCCTTCGGCAGCGGCCGCAATGACTGGGGAAATTAAGAAAAAAAAAAAAAGGAAACTTCAAACTCAGCAGAGCAGCACCCAAGCAGGCTCCTCCCGCGCATGCGGAGCCGCGGGGGATCGGAGCTCTGGGCGCAGGGAGCCGCTGGCCCTGCTGTCAGAAATACCAGAGCCAAGCGCTCACTCCCGGGAAAAGCAAAGCGGACTTCACGGAGCCATGGTGCAGCTCCCAGCCATCCAACAGGACGAGGCCGGGACCTTCCACAAACCGTGTGGTTTCCCCTCCGCACTCAGGGCTGGAGCGTGGGTTATCACAGGCTGCTGCACTTTGGATGATAAAGCAACAGGAGATGGCCCTCCTCTCGGGAGAGGGGAGGATTTTAGGTTGGCAGTTGCCGAACTCTAAAATGAAGGTGCTTTTTGAGAGGGAAACACGCCCTCTATTCAGCTCGGGTGGTGGGTTCAAAGCGATGGCTCCAAGCTGCTCCAGCCTCCTAGCCAGCTCGCTGCATCGCTCCCACACCCGCAGCCGCTGAGGAGAGAGGGATCAATTATCCCCTTTAGAAAAAGATTTCAAAGCATCTTGCAGGACCTGTGAACTATCAGGACAGCAGCTCATTCCTTGCAAAGGAAGGCAAACAGGCCACCTGTGTCCCAAGGCTGAGGCCAAGCCCTTAAGCCACGGTTCAGTCCTGAGACACAAGCACCCTCAAAGCTTGGGGGAGGCTGGAGCAGCCCTTTTTCCCAGCAGTGATTGCAGCGTGAATCCATACCAGCTCCCACAAGACAGAGGCACAAGAGAAGCTTCCCGGGAAGACACAAAAAGCCAAGAGGCATCACTAACTGCTATGAAAGCTGCCCAACTTCCCAAGGGGTTGATTTTCCTTGGCAGCCTGACTCCAAATGCAGTAAGGGAGGATCAGTGCAAGACCTGGCCTGCTCATTGCATCTCGGAACAAGCCAGACTCTTGACAGGGCTTGATGGAAAACGAATACAAATGAGCGAAGAATTGAACTTTCAAGCCACTCCTCTGCCTAAAAATAGTTAAAGGTGAAAGAAACATGGCTGGTTTTGCTTTACAGGTCAGCACAGACAATCTCCACCTCTTCTGTATAGGAGGATTCACCCACCCCAAAATGCCAGAAGTCACACTAGGAGCTCGAGGCCACACTGGGGCAGGGTATTGTCCCAGTTATCCTTGGAAAGATGGCCCAACCAGAATACTTTGGGCCTTTTGCAGCCCCTCCTCAAGTGCTATTCAGCAACTTGTGTTTAAAGTTTCTGTTGCTCTGTGGTTTGCAGGGTTGGATGGCTGCCACTGCATGACCGCACCGCCAAGTCATCCAGCTGGAGCATTTGCTTAGGGGAAGCTCATCCAGGCTCAGATACTGCAGGGAGCCTCCCAGGACTCGTGTCTTGGACACTCACAACCCCACTCCCATGAAGGCATCCTCCACACTATTCCTGGGGTGATTCTGGGCACCACCAGCCACTGGGCAAGGGAAGTTTGTGGGTGGAAGCATGTGGATCCTCATGTCTCCTGAGAGTGTCACCTGGTCAGGATACAGGTCAGATTGCTGCACCCCAGCAGGGCATGAAGGCAGGGACCCATATACAGAGCAAAATCTTCTCCCTCTCTTGATCCACCTCAACCAGGAAGGCTCATACTCTCCCATTTAGCTGGCAGCCCTCCATGAAGGAGTTTCACCAACACTCAATGAGGGGCAGGCACATGGTGTCCCTAGCTGCTTTTTGGGTTTGATTTCTCCTTCTGTAGTCCTTGCAGCCATGGCTCAGTTATGAAGGCCATGCAAGTGAGGTCTTGATGCATGGGAAAGGGAGAAAAGGAGGTCAGTGCACGTGAGGTGCTTTTCCTCGAAGCCTGGGCCAGTGGACAACAGCCAGTCTCTGCTGAGAGAAGACTCATGGAGGCAAACAGCACACGGGTTTCCCCTGAAAACTGGGAGCAGATGCTGTGCAGGACACTGGACTGAAGTGCACAATGCCCTTTGGCTGGTCAGTGGGATGCAGCTGATCACTCACCTTTGGTGAGGATATACTGTTGGACTCTACAGAACATTTCATATGCCTGTCAGACACAAGCCCATTAGTCAGATCTTCCTCTTCCCCACTCTTCCAATTTTATTTCTGTCCTTTACTCACACATCCACCCAGATCCTCCCATCACCCAACAAACACCCACCTAGCAATGGCTTGTTTCAATCACACAATGGTCCCCATTGCTGGGCCAGGACTGCTCTTGCTGAGTTATGGGGAAAGCAAAGAACCTCCTCCCCCCTCAGGCAAGTCCATCCCTGGGAGGAACAGCACCAACCTCTCCCCAGCTGCACCCTTCCTCCTCCAGTCCTTTCCTTCCTTCACCTAACCCAGGTCAAAGCTGCTGTGCTCTGCGTGTTCCTCAATTGCCCAGGGCAGAACACATTGAAAAATTACTATATTTTACAACATTTGAATAATAAAGAATAAATAATCCCTGATCTGCTCAGCCATTCTGCTAGTACCAAATGGGGACAGAATTTATCTTCAAAAGTCCCGAGACACAGCATCCCAAGTGCAAGATTTTTAAGAGGCCTGAATAGACAGAGATGAAATTCTGATTTATGTTATTTGGGACATTGAATCTAAATTTGGAATCAAGGAGTTGCCTTCCTGTTAGTCCTTAGCTATCCACTTTCCCAGAAGTAGCTGCCTGTGCTTCCAAGACATTTGGCAACTTTTCTGCCTCTCCCGTCATGACAACTTCCATCAGTTTCTGTAAAAGGACTTCAAATAAAAGGAAAACATTATAGAAAGGTAGAGCATCCCCTTTGATATGGGTTTCAGAGGACATAATCATCTACTCATCTCACAGATTGAGAAGAGCAGTGGTTTTAGTTCCAAGTGCACTTTCAGTGCAAAAAAATGCACATTCCAGAAAGTTTCAAACTATCTTTTTCATTATTACTGATGACAAATTCCATATGTGTTCAACTAGTGCCAAGTTAGGTCTTCTAAACTTCTGACAAAGCCTTATTTCATCTGATCATTAGTTAGAAAATTAGTTCTTTGGGAATACCATCTCCTTGGAGAATCAGACAAGTTGAGAAAATTTCTCTCTGGGGAATTGCTGGTTAATATTCAGATTCAATTCTCTTCTAAATTTCTGATATGCATCTCTAGTATATTGAGTAGAGAGTTGAAGACATTTGGTAGACTATAACATCCATCTGAAATTCATGTTTTGTCTGGGAATGTGAGGGCTGAGCTGATTGAAGTAGAATCATATTCCTCCCCAACTTGCTCTGAGCCAGTTCCCCCTTTCTGAAGCACTTCGCATGCAGCACCATTATGTGTAAAGCTAATTTTGCCATGCACACGTCCTTTGCAGCACTGCTCCCCATGTGAGCACAACTTCTCAGGTGCCAAGGGCTGTGGCCTCAAGCCCCACATTAGAAGTGTCCTCATGTACATCCTGTTTCCCAGCCAGGATGAGGCAATTCAGTGATGGCCATCCAGCTCAAAGGGCAGAAACCCACGTCAGAGGAGTCCCTGATGCAACCTGCATCAAGAGTGAAGAGTGGTAGGAAGAGGAAGAAAATGTCTGTTTACACCTAAAAGCAGGCTGGACATGAGGGTGAGGTGTAGAACACACAGCTTCTGGAGGAGGGAAAGCCTCACCCACTGGTGCCAGGGCACTCACTGGTGCCCCTGCAGAGCAAGGATTCCAGTCCCTGGGGCTCTTAATCAGGCATTTAATATAATTGATCTTATTACACTAAGCATATTACTGTTAAGCCTTCAGCTGTTAATGTTCAGTTGCTGTTGGAAGGGCCAGACCCAGCCACAAATCAGCCTAAAAGCGACACATCTGAAGCAGCAAGATGATACTTCTGAGAGTGATAACTACTTTGTCCAGGGAATCTCTGAACCAGCACAGTAACAACTCCTAAAAGTACTGACTAGTCTTTGTGAGAGACCTCTGGGACACGTTCCCCAAGGGCATCTGCAGATGTGCCTTCCTCCAGCCTCACACTGCAAACTGCCCACTCTGGGCTCTCCTGCTCCTTCAGCCCCAGGTCTGAATAACTTGGACAGGTCTGTTCTCCCATATCATGGAGCAGCCCACACTGAACTTGGTATCATCAGGTTTACAGAGCTTTCCAACCCCTATGCATTGCACAGGCTCTGCAATTCTCCATCCTCCAAAAAACACACAAGCCTCATTGGCCTCCAGCCCAGCTCTTACATCCTCCAGGGAAGCCAGAGCCCACCTTCATCTTTCAAGACAGAGAAAGGTTCCCTGCAGGCACCACTCAACCCCCAGCAGAAAGCTTAACGAAACAAGCTTCCCTCCAGCCCAAATCCCAGGACTGCTACTGAACGTACCAGCAAAGATCAATACCCAAAACCAGCACCTCCTCTTTGGGATTCCCAATCCAGCTTCTAAGTGCCCTCTATATCCGGTGTGAGTAGCTAACAGCAACCACCTGAAGGCCAGTCTGTAGGAGCTGTAGGTTGTTGGGGCTTTTTTGGTGTCTAAATGAAAGCTTTAACCACCCACCTGCTGAAGAGTTCATAAGCCGAGAGGGTTTCTGTGGGTATATGTGCAGCGATGGTGAAGAAGGGGTCAGAGGCAAATGAGCTGCTCTGGGCCTGGGCCACTCCACCCAGCATCATTTAGAACCAGGCAGAAATCATGCTGGGTTACATTCACACCATTTTCTTTGTGTCATAGGGTTTTTTTCCAGAGGTTTTAATATTGGTCAGCTCCTTACATGCTATTTGTTTAAGAGGGACCTTATCTTGAATGCTCTTTTTTGACATTATCAGCTGTGATTCCACAACTTAGAGAGGCTCAAATTATCTAATGTAAAAATCACCAATGATCTCAAAAACTATGTATTTGAGAGTGTCTTTTAATTTCTTCATTTTTCTAAGCCTTTCTAGGGCAAAATTATAACCTTGAAGTTGAGAGATAGAATAGAATTTAAAATAAAAAGAGTCAAACATTAGCTTTCAAATACCAGGAATGAGGACCCAGGATCTAAAATGATCCTTGAATATTTGGAACCAAAACAGTATTACAAGAGCCATCTGTGCTAAAATTATTCATCTCATTGTTTTTACATATGAGGTGGAAATTTATATTTGCAAAGTATTTCATGTGATTTAAGCACCCAAAAGGAACTGAGAGAAGAATTCAGCCCTGAAGATTTGGTCTATTGAAAGTAAATAACTGAAAACTGGGTGTTTGCTGATTCATTCAGTTTGTGAGCAACTCTGTCCTCGTCACTTACTTGATTTCCTTCTCTGTCATACCTCTCTGTTTCAGAATGGACACAGAAGACTGCATGAAAGAGTCCTTGGAAGCTGTAATCAGTTATCAGCACGCTCAGATCTGTGACTGAAAGCTGTGGAAAATCCAAAGATTTCAGCAAGAGTTCAGTGTAAGACACAGCTGGCTTGAGCTGCTGGTAGGCAGGAAAAGGGCAGGTTAAGTGAGATCTGTGTCACCGGGAAAAAAAACCCGGATTGGATTTCACAACACTGCCCACAGGATGCGTCTGTCAGACCGGTCCTAAGGAACACACTGGGGAGGCCTCGTTGCTATCAATCCTATCCCGCACCCTGCTGGTGGAAACCAGGGGCAAGGGATGGCAAATCCCATGGCAAAGGATTCCTTAAAAGGTCCTCCTATGGTCACATGCCTTTTTTCCTCCACGGGAACTTCCACCACCTGGACTGAGGCAGGCAAGGGCGGCTGTGGCCCTGAGCCTGCTGCCCTCCCCCGGGAACTCTCTCCAACCCCATAGCGGCAGCAGAGGAGGTTGTGGATGGACTGCCAGCCATGGGATCTCTCCTGGCCGGCCTTTCCCAGGCCATTTGGACCTGCAACATTAACAAAAGCAGTTTAAGGCCATGAAGTATGAGTCATGTATCCTGTGACAGCTTTTGCACACAAGGACTAAAAACTAGGATACACCATCTCCCGCTCTTTCCATGTGCCAGTAGCCTCCAAACCAGTGCCACTCAGTTCAGCACAGTGCACATTGGGCCCTGCAACTTACACTGGTTCTTTAATGGAGTTTCCTGTCCCTTGGAGGCAGAACCCAGCCACGCAGTAATCTCGCCGATAGCTTGTTTCATGCAGCCTCTGTCCTGCTGGGGAAAACCGGTGCTGGAATGGGAAGCCTGATATTGGATAGCCCAGGGGCTTGCAGCCTGGGTTTGAGGCACAGCCTCTGGTTTCTGAGATGCTCTCTGAAACATTATCCACAGCTTGTTAATATGACCTGCTCTGAGCAGCCTGCAGAGCACAAAACTATTCTGTTGGAAAGTCCTCGGCTACTGAAGACAAACAAGGAAATAAAATGGGATGAAATATAACAGCTCTAATAAAGGCAGAATTCTGCTGTATTATCCCATTTGGAAAGGCTGAACTAAATCCAGTGGTGAAAAAAAATCTTGATTTCACTCCTGATTTAGCATTTTCAAGGCTAACATGGGATTACACTACACAAACATGCTGCTACCAAATTAGTTTACTTCAGGCCCTCCCCAGGTCGATAAGCAGTTGGATCACCATGGCCATGTTTTGGTCTGCACTGCAGTAGGCTTTTAGGTGACTCCTGTAAGCAGCAGGAAAGCAAAATATCATCCTCCCATTTCTGCATTTTTAGGGCCAAAATTGCTGTTCTCTCCCCTTCTGTGTCTGGGCACAGAGATCTAGACAAGGACAGTTAACCACCATTAGTAAAGACCATCTCCAGACAGGGAAGACATGACCTTCACTTTCCAGTTTTCTTCTCTGCTTTCTTTTTTTCTCTTCTCACCATTCCTTTCTCCAGAAAGTCCCCCCAGCAACAAGACCAAATTAATACTTGCAAGGAGTGTCTCACCAGACTGCAAATGCCTCTGCTCTTTATCCTAAAATAATTCTCATGTGAGTGACTAGAATTGCAAATTGTTTTACCTTAGCCAAATGTGGGACTTAAAATCATTAAGACTTTTAAAAGAGGCCAGAGAGTGCCCAGAAATGCCATTTCCATCTGGAGTGAAACATGACCTCTGCAGGGCATGGATGTGTCCTCTCTCACTCCTGAGGGTGGCCATCCTGCCTGGAGCAGGGGGCGCAGAGTCAAAGCTCTGATGAGTCTCTTTCAATGCAGGTTGCTTTCCTTGATCCCAGGAAGAGCTGCATTTGTATCATATTACAGCTCAGGGTGATATTTGAAGCTGGCAGGTCCATGCTGAGCTGGCTGGAGACAGCAGCTCACCCTGGGTGATTTTCATGTTGCCAGAGGACAGAGAGGCACAGGGACATTGTCCCACCAGCTGTGGATGGTTCAGGGTGGCCCTTGACTCAGCAGATTGAATTTGTCATCACCCACAAATATCTTCTTGATAGAGGTTTCACTGTACTTGATCTTAAACGTGTGTGCACGTGTGTGCCCATCAGTGGGGTCACTGGTGTCCCTCCTATGCTGCCACTAGCACTTCACTTTAATTTAGTCATGTAGCAGCTAAAAGATGCTTCAAAGCGACCTTTTGGGAAGGTGGAAATGCTGATCTGCGATCTGGAGGGAGCCCTATCAACATACCCATGTACCCCAAAACCAGCAGCTCAGCTAGTCCAGAGCCCAGAGAGACTTTTGGGCTCAGAGACAGAACCATGTAACAAAGCCCAGAACGCAAATCACTCAAGAAATTGTCAGCAGCCAAATCAAATTCAGCATTTGCACTGAGCATCTCAGCAGTACAGTGTGACAAAATCTCCACTCCAAAATTACTAAATCTGGAGGAAGTT
This sequence comes from Vireo altiloquus, assembly GCA_013396875.1. Classification (NCBI taxonomy): domain Eukaryota; kingdom Metazoa; phylum Chordata; class Aves; order Passeriformes; family Vireonidae; genus Vireo; species Vireo altiloquus. Next base: position 186,325 of record VZRF01008113.1, on the reverse strand, counting down.
TAAATCCAGAAACAAAACACTTATCAAGTACTGAATCAGCCAGTATTTAGAGTGCGTATTCATGGGTGGGAGTTTATATGTTTTCATCCCATGCACACACATTTGTATGCACTCATTAACTACTGCAATTTCTAAAAAAAGTTAAAATCTAAGATCACAAGAAGTAAGAATCGCTCATATTAGTTGTATTTTTCATAGGCAAAGTCACAGCTGAAGTTGGCACCACGATTTGCTTTTGCTCAGCTCTTTTCCCACAGACAGCATTTTGGGGCAAAAACAACTGCAACAGTGAAGCTGCAGAGAGCCAGCCCATGCCGGGGCAAATTCCAGGCCTGGCCTTAATGGGTGTAATTCACATTCAAATCAGCTGAAGTTATGCCAGCCTGCTCCAGCACTGACCCAGCTCCTGCAGCTTTCCTCCTCAGATTGTTCCCAGCCTGTCACTGTGATGAGCACACGCTCCCAGGATTTTGGCATAGGAGTGAGGCGAGGACGGCTCCGGACATGCCCATCAATCACAGAGCCTTACATCAGGCAGATCTGAAATCAGTCACCAATTTACCAACTTCCAGGCATGTGACAATCAGGAGCATTTGGGGATACATATTTATGTTTCCAGAAATGAAAACACAGGGAGCTATTAATAGATGAATCTAAAAGCATCCCTGGAACCGTGTGAGGTGTCATCATCTGGCAGCACTTCACTGTACCCACTGCTGGGAACGTAATCATGTGGATTGTCATCATGCACCCACCCTCAGCAGCAGCACAAGCTCGACCCCACACTCTGGGGCCAGCTCAGTCTGCACCAAAGGGACAGCAATGTATTAATTCCCTTCCAAAACACTGAGAGAGAAAGTCAGTGCTGGAGCCCAGGCATAGCTAGGACAGGGATGGATTTCCTTCTTATCTACTCGGCTGTTTCCAGCTTCCCTTAGGAGACAGGATCCCATTTCCTCTCTCCCCAGGCAGATTGAGGAAAGCCTGGAGCCACCCTCTGGTTTCATAACAAAGGTTCACTTGGGAGCAGGAGGACACCTGTGAAGGATGCTCCTCAACTAGGGGCAACACTGAAAGAGGATGCAGAACTTTACCTTGCTCTTCTTATCTTGGAATAGGACCTGGCTAGGGTTGGGAAATGGTTTGGAAAGTCTCAACTTGCTGCCTAGACCTTGTCAGCATGTGACCCGGGAGGACTGGGAAGCACTTCTCTTCCCCTGCATCCACACCTAAGGGATCGGGTAGGATTTGGCTGCAAAGGCCAGGTGCTCAATGCACTGTGCATCAATATTCAGCATGAGGAACAGAAATGCAATGTGTATGTCCATTTGTTTTTATGTCTATTCTTCTGTTCCCCCTACCATGAGTTTCCCTTGGAACTGTAGGCACAAAACACTTTTCCAGCTCTGAGACAGCTTTTATGCAAATAGGCAAGGCAGTACAAGTCCTTTCCCAGTAAAGTCTCACGTCTCTGCTGTTGCCCTGTAGAGGTGGAGGTGATAGCAGAAAGCAGGCTGAGTACCCACTGCTAAAAAGTGACAGCGGGAGAGGAAGGTGGCCTGACCAGCTGGTTCCTGGTTAAGTCCTCAGTTCCTGGGTATGGCAGGGTGCTGAGCTCCTAGGGGGAAAATATTCTTATTATTTAAAGCCAAAACCATGAAATAAATGAGCAATTTTACCTTTTTTTTTTTTTTTAACCTGTAAGCTTTCTGGGAAAAATTTTTAAATATAATAAAATAGAGGTATTTCACATCTAATCTGATCTTGTCCTTTAGTGCAGTCAGCTGGCACCCCATTCAATTTCTAGAAAGTCATTCTACTATTAGGCTGTTTCAAATAGCTTAAAATTAGTTACAGATTTATAAACAATTACATATTTATGTAAGATGAGAGATTTTCCTTAATTCGCATTTAATGAGACACTCAGAATATGAACTAGCTATGGTTTGGGATTTTGTTCATTTTTATGTTCTTTCTACCCATTTATTTTATGGGCTCTGGGGAGTGGAGGCTAAAATTGAGAGCTTGTAAGAGGTTATAAAAGAAAAGAACGGACATATTTTTCATGGCAGTTTGAATAGCTAGGTTGAAGAAAAGAAAAAAAAATGCAGCAATTCCTTTTATTCACATCTTAGGCAATTGCTTCTTGCTGGACTCAGGCGTGGGGACCTGTATTTTTTTGTCATGGGCTTTTTTCCATAGCACCTCACCAATGCAGCCCAATGCTCACCAATGTGAGAACATCTCCTTTATCTGTAGCCCGAGGAGAGGGAGGCTGTCACTGTGCCCTCCTTAGGGGCTGGGCCATGCAAAGGAGAGGCTGCAAACAGCCAGGGGCCCAAGCAGAAAGCCCCAAGAGCCCAGTCATGGGGGTGAATGGCACTGTGCATCTCTCTGTATGTTGAAAGCATCCTACCTCCTACTCCTACCAATGTCTGTCAAAGCTACAGGCACCTGGCACTTCTGTAAATCAGATTTTCAGGTCGTCAGCAAGCATTCAGAAAAAAAGAAAACACATTTATGGGCTACCTGCAGTCAAACATCATGGAGGTCCAGACAGATTTTCACAAACCAGCTCCTCATGACGGATGGTCTGAGTACCCAGCAAGCCAAAAGCTCAAACTCCTTCTGTGTGGTTGATTGCACATCTCACATGCACCACTTCCAGCCCCTGTTTTTACAGAAAATGCCTTGAAAGGAGAGGAAACAGCTGGTGAATAATTCATTGTGTACCCTCCCAGTTGTACTGCAGCCTCTCCTCAACAAGCAGGGTTATCTGTACCACCACGAGCCATTCCCCCAATGCTTCTGAAAACAAAGGCTCACTTTCTGCAGCTGTTTATCCAAAGGACACAGAGAGAGCTGCAGGAGGAATTGGGGAAACAGCAGTAGTATGAGATCCCACCCAGTGTAATCCCTTCTCAGGGAGCAGAAGTATCTCTGGACAAGGAGGGCTTGGGACTCAGCCACATCTCAGGTTTATCTGCCCTGGGAGCTCTGTTCCCCTCACCACTAAGTCTTCTCCCAACTTAGAATGACCCATTCTGGACTTGGTAACAAACCTGAAGTTGTGAAGATTGAAGAATTATGAAAATCAAAGAAACAAACAATAGGACAAGAGAAAACAGCTTCAAAATGTGCCAGGAGATTTAGACTGGATATGAGGAAAAAATTCTTCACTGAAATGGTGGTCAGCCTGCCCAGGGAAGGTGCTGCCCGGAACAGGCTGCCCAGGGAAGTGATGGAGTCACTGTCCCTGGAGGAATTTAAAAGATGTGCAGATGTGGCACTTGGGAGATGGTTTAGTGGTGGGTTAGCAGACTCAATGATCTTAAAGTTTTTTCCCAACCTAACCCACTTTGTTATTTAAGAAATGAGCACAGTGGGAGGAAAAAAGGAACACTTTGAAGGGTAAAGAGGTGGGCTGGGCACTGAAGGATGTAATGTGAAGACAAGGACAGAGTCTTGGCAGGAGCTGGGGCTGTGCTAAAAAGTTGATCAGAAATATGCTGCCCCTTGGAATGTCATACTGCCCAGGCATCTACCAGCATCCTCTGCCTGGAACTGGGTGGCACAGAGCAGCCCTGGGGGATGTAGGAAAAAGTGCACTGGCTCCAGGGAATGCTTTTTGGGGAAACCCTCCCAAGTGGCCGTTCCCCAGGACAGGGCTGCCAGCCAGGATAACCACACTGCATATCTTGTGCTTAGGACCCCAACCATCGTCTCACTTTCAGCTCATCCTGAATTGGTGGAAAGTTCTGATATTTCACCTTCCCAGCCCGTAACTCACAGACCTATTAGTCACTGACAACCTATTACATTTTTTGCCATCACATGCAGTGCTGTAGATGTTGCCAGAGTCCGGCTTGGGGAATATTTCTCCAATGTCTTTAGATGTAATAAAAAAAAAGATTCTCATCAGCAAGCTGCCCCAACTGGCCTGCATGGAGGGAGAGCAGGGAGAGGTTTGCAAGTGTTTTTTCCAGAGTTGCAGTAAACCCATCTCCAGGCCTCCACCGCCAGCCAACGCTGCCCTTTGTGAGCTGCACAGATGCAGCGAGAGGGAGAATGCTGGTTGAAATCCTGACAGATTTTATGCTAATTCACCAAAGAGCATTTTAGACCATACACGGACACTTAATCGAGTGGGAAAGACAGCAGCAAGCACGACATTTAATTATGGGAAAGAAAAACGAAGTCTTTTACCCTGCATTTGGCATTCTCCCAACACACAGAGTTAATTGTTAGGAGGGTATATTAGAAGGCAATGAAGGAGAAGATTGAAAACCCTGATTATGCCGAGGTCCTGAAAATGCTGAATTTATTGAATTTCACATGAGAAAACAGTTTGTACTACACTGACGGCTGTGCCAGCAGCCACCTAAGAGGTATAGGGGTCTGCATGTGCATGTTAGAGGGGAACAAAGCACCTCAACTGCTTTATGAGCCTCTGCCAACTGCTGGCTAAGCCCCACTTCATCCCTAAAATGGGGCAGGTCAATATATACTCATGTAGATGCTCTTGGTGTAGGTGATGCACAAGGCCAGCATGTTTTTCAGGAGTTCAGCTTTCCTTTAGAAAAGGAGCTAACCAGGTAAAGTTGGAAAGGACATTTCATCTGTGACCTCTGTGTAGTATATTTAGTTGCATTTGCTTAAATTTGGCTAGAGCCTGAAGCAACAGCAAGCCCAAGTGCTTTGGCAAGCACTGGCACAGATGCCCATGAGATGACAAGAGTGGTGGGGCTGGATCATGTGAAGGTCCATCGGTCCCGGGTGCACCCAGAAGAGGGGGTATTACCAGAACAGAGAAACAACCAAAATGATCCCCCCAAAAAATCCCACCGCCTCCAGCAGTTTGATTCTTAGCCCTGTCCTTGTGCTGTAGTGTTGCCTCAGTATCCCTCAGCATGTTTCACTATGAATTTTTTCAGTTGTCCCTTGAGCCACATAAAGTTTTAGCCCATTTTTTCTTCATGCCTCATCATGGGTGAGGAGCAAAACTATGTCTGGTGCTGACCCGTGGATGTAGTCATTATATCATGATCCGTGGCCCAACATATCTCCCGGGCAAACTCCCCAGATCAGGTCCCACAAAGGAAAAGGAGTGCCAAGAATTTCCAATTCCATCATGACATTAACAATCCCATCTGTTTTTGCTGAAGTCAGTAGAATTTTCTCCGGATTTTAGCAGCGCAAGATGCCTTTTTTTTTTTTCCTCTTCCATTTTTTTTAAAACAGGAAAAATCCTGACGGATAAATGAGTTCCAGCTGATGGGGCACCTGCAGTAGCTGTCACTGTGCTGCAGGGGGGAACCTTTGGCTGCTAATGCACTCGTGGCTGCTGCAAGTTGGAACAGGCACCGCAAGTCAACTTCGGCTGGAATGCCGGCAGGAAGATCTCTGGCGATTTGTACCATGATCCCAATTTTATTACAGCAAGCTTCTGGTTTTTTGGGGTTTTTTTTTTCTAGTTATGAACAGTTTAGGAAAAAGAGTCCTAAAAATTAAAATAATTTTTAAAAAGACAGAAAGAATCTGACATTTGGGGTAAGATAGCCAAAATTGTTCCTTCAGATCACATGATTTTTGTGCCTGACCAATGTCACTGGAAATGCCCAAACGGAAAACCTGAATCCGCCTCAGAGACACAGAGTGAGGCTGTCACTGCAGAGGGCAAAGACCAGCAGAAAACATTAGACTCTGGCTCCTAATGAAATGCAGCAAACCAGAGGGAACCCAAAAGGCTTATATAACAGAGTGGCACACCCCTCACACGGCAGCCAGGTACGTGTCCCAGTCCAGGGAGCACTTGGCACTCGCTGAGCTCTGAAGTGAATCCCGGCAGCTCCGATGGGAGTTAAGCTCAGTGTTGAGCTAGCCCCAGGCTGCTGCTCTGAGTGGCCGTGGGAGGGCCACACGTCCCTCAGGCCCGGCCTGAGGACACACAGCTCCCGGGATCAGGGGCTGAGGCAGGACAGTGCGACGCTGAGCATCGATTTGTTGATGAAGATCTCTGGGGAAACTGCTGAGCCGAGAAAAACAAATTGACAGCAACTCCATCCTCAGCAGCCAAACGCACTTCGGCTTTGGCTTAGATTTAGCAGGTGCCTGACCCAGCTTGTGCTAAGCTTGAGCACAAGCCTGCTGTGTTTACCAGGCTGGTGGCAGGCAGGAAGGAGCACTGTGCCTGTGCCAACCCAAAGCCTGTGGACAGAGCAGGAGCAGTGGGACCAGGAGCTCTGGCTCAGCCCCACATGCTGGCAGCATCTGCCCCTCATAAACCAGCGTTTAGGTAAATAATAAGGTTTGGAGGGGACAAGAATAAGTATCTCAACTAAAATCTCCACTATGCTGTTTAAAATTTGATTTAAACACTTCCCACCGCTTTTTGATTATTTATCCCTCTCTCTGAGATTTTTTTGAAAAACAATTTTCCACTTTAGACCCTACAAACATTTTCTAATGAGGACCTCTTTGAGGAAGGGGCGGCTGATCATTTGCAAGAGTGTTGATCCCCAGGGCCATTTCCAGCACTGCTGGGCAATGCTCCAGGAGACCTGGCAATAATTTACTTCAAAGCTGTGTGTGCCCTCAGTCACACTGGATTTTCAAGAGCCACGTCATTGTGGAACCTCACGATGCTCTACCTGGTTCAGCAGAAAGAAGGTGAGCCCACACCTATGGGCAGGTGACACAAGTGGAAATGAAGGTTAGAAAAGTGCAGAAGCTAGGCAGCAGTTAAACATGGGTGAGAAGATTCCTCCTTTTGTCAAGGATTGAGGGGAATTGTTTGCCTTTAGTTTGCAGCAACAACCACGCTTCAGATCTTCATTGGACTGCCAATGCAACCATCCTCAGAGAAACCCAGGAAGACCTGTGCATGTAATGAAGAAGGACAGGTCTCAAGACAGATTAAAAAAAAATCTCAAAGCAAAGCCACCTCAACTATAACACTTTAAATGGAAGTCAAGCTGAAAGACTGGCCTGCTCCAGAAGTACATTTTCCTGTTCCCTGTATGACAAGCAGAAGGTGGTTTCAGTTCAGCAGTGGCTGAGCTGCTGTACAGTAAAACTCACTGATGAATGAGCTACTTTAAAAGCAACAGACCTTTGTCCTCGTGGTAGCTCAGCTTCTCCAGTGTCTCCAAAATGTTTATAAGTGGAAAATGACTAAGTGGCCTGTGCAGAAATGAAGGCAGTTGAGGCTCCAGCTTTGGGAAGTTGCCCATGGTGTCAGGCAGATTGGGGCTGGGGAAGCCCCATGAGAGCAGGGGCTGAAGGCAGCAGAGGGGATGCAGCTCCATCCTCATCACTGCAGGTGTCTCAAGGAGTTCAGGTTCTGACATCTGCTTCAGCCCACTGCAGCCCTGAGAGAAAACCTGAATGTCACATCCCACTACTCTGGCCTTGCCTCACCTCTCCCCCCACCACCATCCTCACACTTCTGCTAAAAAAATCCTGCCCTCAAACACTCTTTGTCTCACAGAGCACAAACCAAGCATCAGAGAACCAGTCCCTTCTTCCCCAGACAACAAAAAGCTGGAAGTGGCAGCGCCAAGGAGGCTTCCCTTGCCTTTACATCTCCACAGGCTGTCAACTCTGAAACCTAATGATGGTGCTAGCACAGCAGCACCTTTGGCTTGCTTCCAGAGACCACTGCAGCAGGCTGCCAACAGCAGTGGGCTTGTGCCACCATCCCATACTCCTTCTACAAAGCCCCAGCCCTTCAGAGGGAGCATCCAGCTTACTGCAAATGTTTGCATGACACAGCCACTGCAGCATGCCACAGACTGAAAACCTGGAAGGTCACCTCTGTCATAGGACAAACTATAACCCACACAACACAACCTTGTCTCACACACCAAGAACAGCCCAGACACTGGAACAACAGATCTGCACCCTCTGGGAGACCACAGATGCCAGCAGTAACTTAAGCAAAGCTGCTTTTATTTTATACAAGTAATCAAAGACCTTGAACCTTTATCAGGCACTTATGACCAGGACAACCAAGAAAGGTGCTTCAACCCTGGCCAGTATGTTTTTCTTTCTGCTTCACAGAATACATGAATTGCAAGAGCAGGCTGTCTCTAGGAGCATTTGCGCCTCAGAGACAGCAGCAAGGTTTCCAGGGTAAACTCAAATGAACTCTTACATCTCTTGAGGGCTTAACCCAAACACAAGTCTAAAGGATCAGAAATGCTGACATAACTTAAGAAACCCAACCTCAGAGCATTACCTCTCCCAAGCACAGACCTTACTCCAAGGCTTACCTCCCTTTATCACACCGATATATTATCCCAGACCCACTTTGCTCAGTGGTTTAAGCTGAAACACCTGTCTGTAAATTAGGACACAGGCACTTCTTATTCTGCCATCCCCAGTTTGGGGGCAGGAGAGTGAGGTTAGAGGCTGAGAGCAACAAAGCAGAGATGTGAAGAGGTGAGCCTGAGTAATTTTGTCTGTCTCCTGCAATGCTTCTTAGTATGACTGAAATTTCCACTCACACTGTTGGATGCTCCAGCAGGTGCTGCCATACCCAGCTCTGAGTGAGCTGCTGAACAGCAGCACTCCCAAGAGCCATCAAATAACCCCCACTGGTGACAGACCACGTTGGCATGGGCAGGGTTTGCAGATAGGATGGGTGGCCAGGATGGGCTCTGCCCACAGCACTGCAAAAGAGTCTGAAGGAGCCCAAGACCTTGCCCAAGTGCACTTCACACCTTTCTGCAGTATAAAAACCTGCAGAAAAAAAATCCAAACACTCTCTTCGCCTCAATGGTGGCTGCTTCACTGTGGGCAGCTCTGCTGCAGAGATGGAAGGCAATGGTGAGCCCTGTCAGCCTGTCCTGGTCCCAGTGTCCAAGCAGGGCTACAAGGAGAGGGCCAGGGAGCAGAGCCAAAGGGGAGGAGACCACTGGGACCCTGCATGGCTCAGGTGGTGGCAGAGAGCAAGCCGACCTTTGTGCAGTGCTTAGCAACTGAGTTCAGGTGTTTCTCAGCTTCACTATTTACTTGTGGCTAGTTTTTGTCATGTATCTCATCTCCCAATTACATCACCTTTTTAGGCCTCTTTTATTTCTGTTTTCTGGGATGGAGGCATCACAAAACTCTTGCAAGACCTTGGAAAGATCAGTCCTCCCATTTCCCCAAATTGCATGTGGAGGAGTAGAGGGAAATGCTGACAAGGGAAGCGTGGACTCTAATGCCCCAACCACTTAATAAGCCATAAGTACACATACTAATGAACAAATCTGATCAGGCAGCTACAACAATTTCTATGCAAAAGCAGAGCTTCCAAATGGAGAGTGCATAAAATTATGCTAGTGCTGAATCCATCAGGTAAAAGGCATTGCCACCCTGATTTTAAGGACCTTATATACACAAAATTATCTATCACCTCTACATAGGGGATAGCTACTGACTTAGAAAAAGCAAAAGCAAATTGAAAGATCCAACTATGAACTTGCTATGGTTTAACCTCCTGATTGTACTTGGATTTGAAAATTTAATTAGAAAGTAATTACAGAAAAACCGGAAATATTGCAGAGCCCTCATCACCAGGCCCGGGAGGTTTTCCTGGCAGCAGAGCAGCTGCACACAACACTAGAAGATTTCTGACTACTTTTTAATGAAGCGAAAGAGTGACTCTAAATACCACTGTGCAGCAAAAAGACTTTTGACTGATAATCCAGTCTTTTTTCAGAAAAGCAGGACAGGTTTCCCGATGGGTTGTTGGTGGCAGAGCTGCGGAGGCCACTGTCACTGTTGGAGTTAACTGCTGCACCACAGCTGCTTCCCACCGAAGGAAGCTCACGGCAGAGCTGCCCTCTTTCTTCATCCCTGTTTGTTATTTCAACAGACCCAACAGCAGCCAAGAGCAGAGAAAATGAACAAATGGGAATAAAAATAAGTCCTCTAAGCCCTGCAAAGCATTAGCCGGTTCTTTTTTTAATCTTTCTGCTTGGGCATTTATCTATTGTGTTTTAGAACTGAAATAGGAGAGGAGTTTCTTACAGCAAAGCCAGATCAAATACAACCCTTGGGTGAGCACTATACTGTATGTACCAGTCTCTAAACAAAAGTGAGGGGGCTGCTTTGCTTTATCTTAGGAGGTTGTCCTGCAATGAGCTATGAGGTCAGAACAGTTCCATGCTGAACAGCAAGGTCTGAACAGCCACACATGCCACCAAAATTTAATATACACAAATCACAGGTGGACTCAAATAATTTAGGCCCAATGGTTAGATAGGTAGTTTCTGAGTCACCGAGTCCTGCTCACATGCCAGCTACAAATGCCTTGGGGAAAAAAAAAGGATTTTTAGGGTAATGTTCCCAGTGGCAACCCAAGCATCTACACAATGAAGCTGCTGCAGAAAGAGGATCTCTCCGCTTTGCTCCAAGTAGGCTCCATCCCCCCAGACCTCATCTAGAGAAGGGGATCTACACAGCCCTGACAAGTACAGCCTGCTCCAGAAACCAGGAACTTGTGAACATACCACTAACACTTATATACCTACACATCCCTCAGCTTTATGCTGGCATTCCCAGCAGCATTGCTTGGAATTAGGGTGATGCTGCATCAGCAGTCCTGGGCCCTACAGCCTGAAGAACCACAGGTTTCATTCAGGCCAATTATAGCACATTATAAACAAAGGCTCCTGCTTGTTTTGGAGCCAGCACATAGTGAGTGGCAGGTTCTGCTTCCACAAATAGCCTGGGAGCTGGTGAGGACAAGCTCACATCAACCAGCCTGAAAAGTGCTGGGGTTAAAATGACACCAACAGGGAACAAGGAAGTGTCCCCAGCCTGGCCAGAAACTGGAGGGAGTAAGTCTGGGTACAGATCCCCTGTGGCGCGAGGCTCTGCTTTAGCAAAACCTTTATCCTACTTATCTACAGGAAAACTGAACTTTAATCCCGAACCTTCCTTTAGTGTTTTAAGTGGCAAAATTTAATAATCACAGGTATACTTTTGTAGACAAACAGATGATTTTGTAATGATTTTAAGGCATGTTCATGATATATAATACAAAAGGCAGGCAATTCATTGGTTCTTAGGGAGCCATAGGGCAACAAATTCACACTGAAGTCAATCAGGCACCTGCTCAGAGCAATTCCCACTGGGGAAGCCGTCCTATTCTCTAATTATAAAACACTGCATCATTTTTCTAACCTTTGAATATTATTGTTTTTTTTCTGGTAGGGAGAGAGAAATGCCAAGTGTGATGTCAGCAGGCAGCAGTACCTGGCACAATTGCTCTTTCCCAAAGCAGAGCACTGAATGCCAACTGAAGCAGGGCTGGATATTGCACGATAAGAGACAAGCTACACTGTGCATATTTGGGGCAATGGAGGCAAGGGTTTGACCCCTTGTGCCCTTGGGGATTGCTCTGCCAAGGCTAGGTTGCTATACCATTCTGATAAGAGTAATCCTGTTAGGCAAACACATCAAACAAATAGGCATTCCTGATTGCAGACCTTGTCTAGGCAGATCTAACCCTGGGTTAAAAATGTGCTGAGTGTGCAGTCCTGTGGCACAGCACACCAGGGGCTGAGAGAGCGATACATTCTGTGCCTAAGGACCCCATGCAGGCACTCTCTGAGGCTCACACTAATTCCTGGAAGTGTCTAAAAACTGCAACAGAATAAGTTCCCTCTCTTTCCCCTTCACTTCTTGTGTAGAAGAGGACAGATGACTCTTATGTCAGCCTGTTTTGCTTCTATATTTATGTCCTGCCTCAGGCTCACAATGTTCAGCTCAGATGCAATCCAGTCTGGTTGTATTAATACATCTGGGAAAATATTTTTAACAACCAACATCAAGCTGAAGGCCAAAATGATCCACAGGCACCAGGAGCTCTCTGACCTCTCTTGACCGCTAGCTTGCAAAACAGAAAGGCTCCCCAAAAGGTACTTTTTAGTCTTTTAAGGGCCAAGCACACTTTTCAGCTTCCCCCTGTAATATGCAGGACGAAATTTAATCTCTCCTGCAGCTCTGGGAGTTTCCCTAAGTTTCCAAAAGGATAAACATGGCTCTTTCATTACAGGTGCCAAAATCAAGGCTTAATGAGAGGTGGGCTGTGAACCCAGCCAAGGTGAAGAGGATACTGATGACAGCCTGTGAGCATCCCTGAGAGCTTGCATAACAGCTGCAGCTGAAGGAGCTCTTCACCTTGCTGCCCACCTCACTCTGCCAGACCACTTTATCAAGGAACCAGAAAAAAAAAAGTTTCAAAGCCTCAAAAATTTGTTTATCCCACTAGTGGGCAACCTCAACAAATCCATGAGACCAGTTCAGCCTCTCATCAGCTGGGACGGATGTCTGACAGCAGTCAACCCTCACATTATCCTGCAGAGCCAGAAGAGAGATTTCCTTTCCAAAACAAAATGTATCAGAGCTTCACTTCGGCTTCCAAAAATGGGTAAGGTTGGAGGGACCACTGGAGGACATCTAGTCCAACCCCCCTGCTCAAGCAGAGTCCCTGGGAGCACATTACTCTGGATTGTATCCAGAGAGCTTTTTATTATCTCCAGGGATCGAGACTCCTCAACCTCTCTGGGCAACCTACTCCACCAAGAATCATTTGGGATGCAGGTTTTTGGAATTTGCTCAGCAGCAGCCAGGAAACAAGAGTAACAAGAGAAGACTCGTTCACTTTGTTGTTTCCAAAGCAGATTTTTCTTTCATGCCATGGGTCAGGATGGAGCTGACCTTGTAATGCAGCAGAGAAAGCAGAACAGCTGAGGTTATAGGCAGCTCAGGTTCAGTGTGAAATGGTGATTCACACTAAGTCAAACAAGCAGAGACTGACTATAGTACAAATGAAGACGGAGGAGGAAGAAGAGGTGGATGCTGAGCAAGACAGTGCAATGGTGAGCCATGAGAACACAGTGAGGTTCAAGGCCATGATGCTCCTGGACAAGGTGATGTTGTCTGATGGTTCCAGCAAGGGAACCAGGAGCATCACCCAACCCAGATCACCACTGACTCTCCAATCAGCTGTCTTGTTTCTCAAATGAAAATATTTTTGCACTTCCCAGGAAAACTCCTGTATCTTTTCCAAAGAGGTTTGATATTCTGAAATGAAAGGACAGCCACTTGCCAAAATGCTCCCCTGAAAAATGGAAATGGGCAAAGAGACACACAAAAGGCATGTACATGATAGGTGTTACAGACCCAGGTGGGTATAGTAGGGAGGTGCTCTCCTCTCTGCATCTGATGCGCAAAAGCCATCCATGGTGAACAGCCCTCACTCACCACCATGCACGAAGAAGATGTGCACTCCTTACCAGGCAGCTTCCCTTGCTGCCTTCCCATCCCTGGTGCTGCAGGCAGCCAAGGGCCCTGAGATGACAGAAACAAAGAAGTTCATCAGGTGAGGAAACAGCAGCAGTAAGAGAAATGAAACCGAAAGGTTTCTGAGAAATGTTTGTGTGAGGCTTCCACGAGGTGTCAGCAACAGCTATTATTCATCAGTGCCTGTGGCTGCCATCCACCTCCTCACATGGCATGTCCTCAGCAAAGGAGAACAAATCCTGTCGAGTGACTGCCAGCAGCTCTGCTGCCGTGTATCCCTACAGGAAGAGCAGCCTCTGTCCCCTAACACAGCAGCGCAGAGGGTTCCCTATGCAGAGCCAGGACCCCCAGGACCAGAACAATATACTTGCATACTACCCCTCACCCAAAGAACTCACCAGCTAAAACAGGATGGTCAAAGCAGCATTACTGCACCCCCTGTGCAGCTGGGATGCTGGTGGCACAGAGAGATTAAATTGAAGATCAGTGATGTACCTGCAGTGAGAGGGGGACATAAAGTGTGTATATTCCAGCCCAGTGCTCCTACTGCAACCCCCCTGACTCTCCTCATTCCTTGGTTCACTCTGAAGATGTGCAGTTTTAGCTAAACAGGGCATTAGGCATTTCTCTCTAATTTGTTGACACAGATCCCAGAGGCTTAAAGTGAAGTGTCAGCTGTGCTGCTCCAGCCCACCACGGGTCTGGAGCTGTTGTCCAAACTCTGCTGACCTTTGCTCCTGAGCCTGCCTTCATTGAGAGGAGACTGGTAAGTGTTCAGAGTCAAACCCATGCTCAAATTCCTTGCAAGGATTGAAGTAAACCCTGTATCCTTCAGCCCTTTTCAAGAATGAGGGATATACTCTTTGCACATCTTCAATCTCCTGCTCAAACCCAGCACTAGACCACGTTCACTGTAGTCCCCAAGAGTGCATATTTTTATTTTGCTTTTAATTGCACCCACAGTCATGTCCATTAAGTCAAAATTATCCTGCCCTCAATTTAATGAAAGCCTTAGGAAGCAAATGACGTCTGCCACAAGAAATGGCAGAGCTTTTCCCTTCGTCCAATTACGTAGTTGGGGTTTCCGTAGTATTAAGAAGGTTTTAGTTGGTCACTGGCTGGAGAAACCAAAGGATCAAGGTCCTGGAGGAGGGTGAAGACGAAAATAGCTCTGAGAGAACACGTCACATTACTTGGATGTGGTTGCACCGACGGAGTAATCTCTGTCATGTGCCAAGGAACCTGTGATAAGCCCTCTCATAGTCGGATCAGTAATAAGATCAGTTACTTAATTCAAAGTGAGTAAAACCAGGCTGGACTGCAAACAAACAAGTCACATTCATGAGTTTCTGCAAAAAAATACACATATCAGAAAATTAAAACTTCTCTGGGCTGTCCTGTCACATCACTAGTGCTGAGCACCCTATAAACAACTTTGGAGGCAAATGTAATTCAGTGCAGCCCACAGACAGGCTGCTTTTCCTGCAGGCAGGCTCCCACTTCAAATGTATGTGACAAATACAATTTGCAAAGGGTTACCCACCAGCTGTGAGGCCAAAAGAACTTGGCACACTCTGGCCAATATTTAAGCCAGTGCTGGGGCCCAAAGCACACTATGGTTGTAACCATTCCCACCACCTCCACAGGAGAGCTTGGCCTGTGAATAAGTCCCACTTCTACACCAAAGACATCGATTTCCTACACAAAAGCCAATTTGGCTTTGCAACAAGGCTAATGCCTTGCCTTTGGGCTCTGACACCACTTGGCTTGCTCAGGTATGTGCGGAGGATGAGAAGAAAGGGCTGGGCAACCTGACATCACCACACTGGACATCCAAATCAATGGCAATGTCCTGGCAACAGCTAGAAAAGCATTTGGGATTCTCATCAGGCATGCCCCAGGGCAGGCAGCACACAGAGATGTGGCAGGTACCACTGCCATCAGCAATGGGCAGTAAGGCACAGGCAGACACAAAGGAAGGGCTGTAGAATCAGCTCTTTTTAAACCATTTCTTTCGATTGTGCACTTTGGTACAAATTATCCCATGCCTGCAGTCATAGGAGGCAACTGACAGGTGAGTGCCCTGGTGGTAGCAGGGAGTGGTGAAGTGGCTGCCTTTAATGGGTTTTCACCTGGAATCGGAAACAAGAGGTGAAAGAGGATTTTCTGTGCCGTGGCTGACATCCAAGACGCCAGGAGCTGTGGTGGATCCGCGGGGATCCTCGGATGACGAATTTTGCTGACAAACACTGGACGTAATTCTCTCTGGCAAAGCAGCTCAGTGGATGTTATTTTATTCTCTTCCCTCAGATGTGGTCAGCAAGAGTTTTTAAGTGTGCAGGATGCAGTATCCTGCCCAGCTCCCCCCCCTGCCTGCACCCCCTCACACAGATCCCCAGGATTTGATGTGAGCATTGCGTGGCAGGGAAGAAGTTACAAAGCAAACCAAGCACAGTTTAGGCATTGTTTCTCTGGCTGAATGGTGGTTCAGAAGAGGCACAACAAAGGGGATGGCTGTTCCTTGCCAGCTTCATGCTCATCAGGGTCATGGGGACAGTTTGTATCTTGATGTGGGCTCCCTTCCTGCCTCCCAAGCAGCTTCACAGAGAGGGCTGCAGGGAAGCAGAGCATTTTAGCCCACATCTGGCGATCCTCCTCAGTGTGCACGAGTGTCTCCCATTCCAGCAGCTAGCAGCAGCAGGGGGAGAACTCCAAGGACAGAGAAACCAGAGCTGTGGCTTGTGAATCCATCAGTGACTGGCATTGCCCACCTGCAGAGGCCAGGGAGTCTGATCTTCCTGACTGAAAGGACAATGACTGCAAGAGGGGGAGACGCTGGGGCCAAACTCACAGAGGAAGAGAGAAATGCTCCGAGAGGGACAAGGATGGACTAGATTCCAGCATTTGCTATCAGTAAGGAGGCCTTATGAGAGAGCAGATCCCAGTAACAACACCACTTGCTTTCCCAGTGTGTGACCCTTACCTGTACACATGCATTTTAAGGCCAAGAAACTGCAAGTGCCCAAGGGGAGCCCCTGGTGCAGGGCTGCAGGCAGCACTGGGCTCACCCCACGCCATGACCATCTCCTCGCTCTTCTGTAACCTGACAGGTGCCTGTCAGTGGGAATGGCTGCAGGCAAATGTCACTCCCTGGAGACATTTGAGAGCCACAAGTTTAGCAACAAGCACATGTGCACACACGTGTGCTGGCCGAAGGGCAGTGCCAGACCCCAGCCCAAGCCACCCACGGGGGCGGGCAGAGGGCAAGCCAAGAACGGGCATAGGCCAGGCTGGGCCCTGCCAGGGCAGGCAGGGGGGTGTGACACCGCCTGCCCCGGCACCCGTGTACCAGGGCACTGCACGTCGGCAGCCTAGCACGCCCAGGAGCATCGGTGTCCCACAGTCCCAGTGCACAGCCCCGCTGTGGCCCAGACGCCATGTCCCCTTGACCCACGTGTGCAGGGTCTGGTGTGCCCCGGCTCCCCCGGACCCAGGATCCCATGCACCCAGGGACTCTGTGCCCTCTGCTCTCTGCATCGCTTATCCCCACAGCCCCATACCCTCAGGACACCACGTACCTAGACTCCATACCTTTGGGACCCCAGACCCCCGCACTGCTGGGACCTCATATCCGTGGGACCTCACACCCCCGGAGACCCCGATCCCTACACCTTCGGGACCCCACACCCGCATACCTGAGGAGCCCCATATCCCTGGGACCGCCTGCTCCCGGGAGCCNTCCCGCCCCGCCCCCGCGGGACTCCGAGCCCTCAGCCAAGTTTCTTGGAACTTTGCCTCCTGTGACGCACGCGTCGGCGCCGAGCCCCGTCCTCCCGGCGCAACCAATGGGCGGCCGGGGCGCCGGGGCGGCGGCCAATCGGCGTTGGCCGGACAGTTCCGCGGTCCTGACCGACCTTCACCGCCCGGGCGGGGGGGCCATAAAAGGGCCCCGCGGCGGCGCGCGGCGCTCCCGCCCCTCCACTGCGGCGGACTCGGCACGGCTGGCACCNGTGCACCGGGGATATGGGCGTCCTGTGCACTGCGGGGAGGCCGTTCTCCTGTACCGGGTCTCCGTGCACGGGAATAAGGGTGTCTAGTGCACGGCGGGGAGGCCGTTTTCCCGTACCGGGTCCCCGTGCGCCAGGGATATGGGCGTCCTGTGCGCTGAGGGGAGGCCGTTTCCTTGTACCGGGTCTCCGTGTACCGGGGACACGGGCGTCCCGTGCAACGGGAGCAGAGATGGAAGAAGGGAGGGAGGGATTGCGATCCGGGATGCGGCTGTCTGTCCCCCGCGCCGGCGGGGAGGCGGGCGGGTTAGCCCGGGGAGCCTCGGAAGCAACCCGGCACTGACCGCCCGTCCGCTCCCGCAGGTCCGGGCCGATGGTGGGAGGCAGCCCCCGGCGGAGCCCGGCCGTACGCCATGCCCTGGAGCGTCCGCTGGGTCGGCGGCTGCGGCGCCCAGTCCCAGAAGCAGTGCAAGAAATCATCCTTCGCCTTCTACCAGGCGGTGAGGGACCTGCTGCCCGTCTGGTTTCTGGAGGACATGCGGACCATGGAGGTGTTCCACTGGGAGGACGGGGGCAAGGTGAGCGTGTACTCGCCCTCGGAGGCGCTGCTCTACGCGCTGGTGCACGACCACCAGCCCTACGCCCGGCACCTGCTCACTAAGTTCCCCCAGAGCGCCCTGGCCGTGCCCAGCCAAAGCTTCAGCTGCTGCCAGTCAGCCCCGCACCTGGCCATGGCCGTCCGCTACAACCGCGTCCGGGTGCTCTTCCGAATCCTCAAGGCCATCCAAGCCTTGCCCTCGAGTGACAGAGCCGGCCACCTGGACCGCCAGGGCTGCAGCCGCGTGGAGGGCGGCAAGACAGCCTTGCACGTGGCCTGCGAACTGGTGCGGCCCGAGTGCCTGCTCCTGCTGCTGGGGCACGGCGCGTCGCCCTGCCTGCAGGACAGTGCTGGCAACACCCCCCTCGACACCCTGCTGCAGCAGATCTCCCACATGCCGGCAGCTAACATGCGTGCCAAGCTCCTCTGCCTCGACTGCCTCTTCTTCTTCGTGCCTCAGGACCTCAAGTTTGCAATGAAACAGCAACTGTTGGACAACCGGCAGCAGTGGCAGGACCTCCTCGGGGACAACAGGTTCCAGTGCCTGGTGGGCTTAGCTCCTCCATCGCTGTTTGTCGGAGCCATGCGTGTCTTGATCAGGACCATTTCACCTGAGCACTTCCCAGAGGCTCTGGACAATCTGCCTCTGCCTCATTTTCTAAAGCCTTTGGACCTGAAACTGGAGAGCTAGAGGGCTGGGATGAGAACCTCCCGCTCACCTGACAGAAATAGACTTGTGCTAAAAATGTATCAATATACAAAGCTGCTAATGCAGTGGCCAAGTATCTGTTTTACTGAGAACAGCATTTTTTAAAAGAATTGTATCTGGCACTTTACAATATATTTTATTTAAAGATCCTTGTGGTGAGGTGAGGGCCGTGCTGCATTTTATAAAGACATTCTATGGCATGTACAAATGAGGGTATGTGGAAGAACATATTTGTAAATACATCAGAATAAACCAGTGGCAGATGTGATCAAAATACAAATCAAGCAGCTGAAAACCCTGGAGTGGCATGTGCCTTGGAAAAGCGTGTGCAGGGTGGGGGAGTATCTTTTTGTTAGGATTTCCCTGTTACATAAGCTTTGCCGTCCTGGAACAGGATGACTCCTTTTTTACAGCTCTCCTAATACATCTTGGCAGAGATACGGGGTTTTTTTAAAGGCACAGATAAAAACTTCCTCGTCTTATACACAAGACCAGAGAGAAGCCAGATACTGTTACAACTTTCCTAAACCAGGCTGGCAAGGATGTGCATCTGAACAAAATGTATTTTAAAATATGCATAAATAACAGTTGGCTTCCTTGTAAAGTTGTCTCTGTTCCCCTTGGAGGGCCAAAGTGTTTGTTGTCAGGCAAAGAGGGATAGAGCACACACATTGCTGTGGCCAAAAATGTACCTGCCCTGGCATGTCTGGACCCTGCAGCCCCTCTGTGTGATTGCTGCAGGGTGAGGAGGGTAGCACAGAGCAGGAGGGCCAGCCTGCTATTCCCAGGAGAGATGTAATGGCCCAGGATCCTAGATCACGGATTTTTTTAGGGGATTCTGGCCACTCCACTGCCACTCTGCATCAGTGTGTCTGCACCTGTGATGGCTCAGGTTCAGCTGAGAGCACCGTGGCAGTCTTGGTGTCCACTCTGGGTACTAGAGGAGTGGCTTAGATATAAAACCTTTCCCCAGCTATCCCTTCTGAGATGCTCCAGAGTACAAACAACAGCCTCACAGCTGCTCCAGATCGAAATGCCCTTTTGGGGTGTCCCACTTCCAACACTTCTGTTTTGACCGAGCAAAGGGTACAGCTTCAGTTCTTTGCTCTGCAGCCTTTACTCTCCAGCATTTTGGGCAGTCCAGGTGTAACTGGCACTACCCCTGTGTGCTCTGCAGAGCTCTGCTGGCTCTACCAGCCCTGCAATGATAGTAATCTCCTAGGCCACAGTGCTGGAACCTTGGCTCTGTTCTTGGAAGTTGTCATTGAAACTGTAGGGTTTTGTTTTAGTGCTTAAATTCATAGCCAGGGAGTTGTTTGCCATTTGAACTATTTCAGCACTGCTGTTCCCTACAGGGTCATCAAGGAATTGATGTGCTTAGTAGAGAAGAGCCATGTTCAAGGCAAAATTTCTTTATTCATGAATTAATTTTGGTTAAGGAACAAAAAACCCACAGAATTAAGCGCTATAAGCTGTTCGTGTTTCAGCAGAACAGAATGGTATTTCATCTAAAATAATCTCTCTACTGCATGCACAATAAAAGATAAGCCATACTTCTGAAATTGGAGAAGAAACAGAAAGAAGATTGCTATTCTTAGCCTGATAGCACTGAAAATGTTTCCTAGAAGAGAAAACGTTCCTTTTTCCTAAGAAACCAAGCTGATACATTCTCAAACCCATTACCATGGGAAATTCAAATCCCTTGCTGGAAAACATGGAACAATTCCAACTGTTCTCTTCAGCTACCTTGTTGATTATAAAAACAGAGAAATCCAGAAAAATAATCATAATCTTCTAAACCTAGCCACTTTAAAAAAAACTAAATATCTATGTTGCTACAGTCTTTATTGTAGAGTAGGTGTTCCCCAGTGCTTCTGTAACAATGGTGTGGAAACATCTTTCAAAACAGACCAGTAGTAAAGCAGTCAGGTCTCACTTGCACATGGCATAGTGTCATGAGGTGGGGGAAGAGACAGAGCTGGGGGTGGGAGGGAATGTTTATCAGCTTTGCTAACAAAGACATGACGAGATTCAGCAGTGGGGAATTGGTTGGTTGATTGAACTGAGCACTGGAAGATGCTCCTGCTCCCAAGCTGTGAGAGTAATTACACAGTGGAACAGCACAACAGGCTGGGCAGGACATCCTACACCATCAAATGAGCCCTTTGACAAAACACAGATTCGAGGCAAAGGCTGCCTTGTGACTCCCTAGAGCCCTGCCACCAGCTCTGGGGTAATTCATTTCAACAAACAGAATGGATCCCCTCAACATGTTGTAGTGACAAAGCCAGCTGACTGCTGTGCCCTTCCTGTTATTCTGGGACAGGAGTCAGACTTGGGGCCGAGCCCACGCTGGGATGGCTCTGACGAAGGTCACCGACAGCCCTCGCTGCGTGTGGCTCGCTGATGTCTGCCATGCTGCATCTGGGGAGGAACTGTGGGCAAAATGCACCAGTGACCACGTGGATCACTCACCCAGCTGGGGCCAGGCTTGTTTTTCAGACAGAGTCATAGCTTGGAAAAAGGCTGGGGCTTCTTGGCATTGGAAACAGAAGTCCTTTGTTTATAAATCAAGCAATAACAGCATCAGCTTTCCTCAGACTGACCTGCCAGCACATCTCTGTCTTCTGCCACCTTTAGGGCACAGAGGAGTGCAGGCTCCACAGCCCATTCAGTTTTCCATCTCTTGGAGAAGGATACCAACAAAAGTACCAAGAAGTGCCACCTGCATCACCACTGACAAGCTTAATAAAGCAAACATGGACAGTGATTATGTCACTGAAGAGGACTGTGGTGCTAGAGCCAGGGAGCTGGCCACAAAGGTGTGGGAAAGACTCACCAAGTCCTAACACCACGGGAGCTGGAGATAAGGAGATAAGACTTAAAAGGTTCTGTCTTACCTGCACAGGTTAATCTTGTCACACAAGGCAACTTACTCATCCACAGGAAATGTTTTCCAAAAGTATGCAAGGCAGTAGATAGAACCAGCATTCCTGAAAACTTGGTTATAGTTAGTCCCCCAAAAAACTACTTTCTATCAGGAAACAGTGATGAAATCTGATAAATATGTCCCATGGGTTGCTCAAGCACTTTCAAAACAAAATATTCATATATTATCCACCTTGTAGTACAAAGTGGTTTTATTTGCTGTGACAGGTAAAAAAGGCCTGACACATTTTCATTCAGAAAGCAAGGGGAAAGAGGAAATACTGAGTTAGTTTTGACTCTGCAACTGACTCCTCTCTGCAGCTCCCAAAGTTTAGCCAGCCTAGAGTCTGCTGAAGGAGATGAAGTCTATAGTAATTTTGAGTTACTTGTTTAAAAGCTGGATTTGTGCTCTTTAAAAGTCTTCTTTTACCCTGGCACAGAGACAAGGAAAGACTGAGACTAGAAAGGGGCCAGAGTGCCAGGTTTGTTTCCTAATTCTTATTTTGTCCTGTGTTTGGTGTTCAAGCCATATGGGTTTTTGACTTGCAATATAAGAAATCTACTGACATCAGCAGATCCTTGTGCATTGCATCATCCCATCCAGGCAAACAAGGCACTCGTGCCATGTGCTTAATATTTAAAGAGCACTGTAAATCCTTGCAAACTAAGTTTCCTAACATCTGAGTTAATAACAGTAATTCCATCCCTGCTTGGTGTCAGCATCTGTCTGAGGCTATATAACCATTAATTCCCAGCCTGGTTTCAGTGGTCTCTCCACCTACGTGTGAAAAGGAAGTTCTGCTTATGACTTGCTCAGACCACATCAAACTGTCCTCTATTACCAAGAATCTCATCTACAGTGCTGCAAGGCTGCTGCTTGCACTGATTTACTCCTGCTCTTCCCACCACACAGGTACAGGTGCACGTGTAGTGCAAGAGTGGAAGGAGCTCAGCTCCCCCACAAAACCTAACTCAGCAGGAAACACAAATACAGTTCGCAAAAACATCAGACATCCCTCCCTGCTGCTACAAGAAAAGGAACCAAGTTCAGCTGGGGTACAAAGATTGCCCCCACTTGCCCTGATACCCTCTGAAATGACCAGGATCTGTTTGCCCCGTAGTTAGTTGATAAATGAAAAAAAATCACATAAATCAACAAAGTAAATCTTCAGAAGCCTCAAATGAAGAGAAACTCATTGTATTTAGGAATTATTGCTAAAGCCAGGAGCACCTGGTAATCTAGTCTAAATTATATATGACCCAGGCCAGCAGTTCCCATGTTGGGCTTATCACATCTTATTGATTTACAGCATCTGCTTTAAATCCAACCTTACTTTATGATTTTTAAACTGTGGTACATCCAAGACTCTCTGAGGAACCTGTGGCTGAGCCAAGCAAAGGTCCCATCCAGCTAACCTTAATCTCTCATCTGTCCTTAAACTCCAAAACATGCCCTGCCATCAACCCTGCCTCCTTATTCTGTAAGAAAAAATATTCTTTTTCTAATACAAATGTGAGAGTTGACCATAATGGATCTGAATCAGCAAGGACAGAGGCAGAGACAATTCAGAGAAGCAAGGAAGGCGGAGAGGGACTTTGATCTGTCCCACACTTCAGCTTTCTGAGCAAAGTTTTAGCAAGCCTGAGGCAGTAAGTCTGGATCCTGTGAGAGCTCCAGACCCACCAGCCATTGCAAGGTTATGTTCCCTGTACTGGAAGAAACAGAGTAAATCAGCACTTTTCCTTCAGGAGGCAAATTAAGCCTGAAACACTCGATTCTCCAGTTCAGGGGCCATGGCAAGACACCCACATGCCAGGGATATGAGGGGTGACAGACCAGTCCCCCTTTTCCTGTACTCCCCAACTAAGGCAAACACAAGGGCAATAAGCTCCATGGACCTCAAAAGGGAGATGAACAATTAATGCTAGACAAGTCCTTCCCTCAGGGTCCTCTGTGGCAAGCAATGGAAGGAGGCCAAGGGAGGAGAGACAGACTGCCAGGCAGAATGGACTTGGCTCAGCCAGGACAGAGAGCAGCTTCCAGCTCCGAGGAGGGCAGCACCCTCCCTGCCTCTTGGCACCCTGATTTCTGCACAGTTTGCTGTGAGTGTCACAGCTCCTCTCCCACAGTCTCATGGCCGTGAAGACAAACTGACTGTCCTCCCAGCACTGACCAGGCAGTGTACACAGACAGTGACTCTGGAATCCAGACTGAGCAGCCCCATCCTCTCTCTCAGCCAGCAATGCAATTTTGTCCAAAATTGTCCCTCTGCTCCTTTGTTCCAGTCCTAGTGGTAATTACTGTTTTGATGTAAGGGGTGTTTTTTGTCATCATGCTCTTAATATTCAGGCTTTATTTTATAATCATTAGGGGTTTTTATTTTTAATAGTGCAAGTAAATTGCAGTAAACACATACTACATCACACTCATATTTTTAATGTGATGTCATTTTCCTGATAATGTTCAAGGCAGCATTTTAAGAAAAGCCTAAAAGGATAAGTAATTTCTAACTCACAGTAAGAGAGAGAATGAAATCCCTTGAGAAGCTGAGGTTCTGAACATGCTTTCCTCTAAAACCATCTGCTAGTGCTTTCCTGCTCTCTCCCACTCCTGCAATAGAGAAAGCTATTGATGGTTAGTGACTCAAAGTGACAAGACAGAGGGATGCAGACTCTCACACTGATTTCAGTCCCTTGCTAATGCCATGCCCAGTCAAGGCCATGGCCAAAGGCAGGCTGGATAAAAATTCCCCAGCTAGTAAAGGAGGTGATCTGAACAACTGCTTGTCCACTTTTTCCGTGAGGAGAGGGGCACATTGCTTCTGGTAACACATCTGCAGGCTCTCCCAGCAGGAGTGGGGCTGGGATGTTAAGGACCCCAGAGCTTAGGAAAACTGCTGAAACACTGTAGAACCACAGAATCACTGCAGAGCTCTCAGTGCTCTGGGAAAAACACTCACATGCCAGTGGGAAGAGCGTGGCACTCCCTTGGGTTTGCCTCCTCCTTCAGATGCCCAAGCTTTGACTCAGCTTTGCTGCTGCCTCATTTTCCCTGCCAGCAGCACATCAGGGCTGTGATTAGACCATGAACACCCTGGCAGAAAAACACAGCCTGAGACAGCCCTGAGGTAAGAGCTGCAGGGAGGGCAGACCAGGAGAGTCACTCACAGAGTCACTTAGCAGGTAGAATATTTTGAAGGATTAAAACCAGGTAATTTCCTTCAAAGTGAAATGCCAGCTACGTATCACCCAGGCTGCCTTCACTATGGAGAACATTGGCTGAGGTGTTGGGAGATCTGTACAACATCCTGGCCAGAGACAAGAAGCTCACATCCAGCAACATCATCCAGACCTTCATGACAGGTCAGCAATCTATCATCCCATCAGCCAGGGCTGTGGTATCAAGCTCTAGGTGAAAGATGTAAGGTGTTATTTCCTCATAATCCTTTGCTCCAGTCACTCTGGTCTCTATGAGAGTGTCATTCTTCCTGAGAGTCGCCTTCCCAGACTGGGTGTGCAGAGAGAGGCACTCCACCCTCCATTCTTTCTGTCAGGAATAAAGTCCTCTCTCCAGCACAGCCTGTCCCAAGACTCCTGTCTGCCAGTGACCCCTCCCAGAACGTATGCCCCTGCTCTCAGGATGCAGGGGAAGCACACTACCAGCATGGGCGAAGAGCATCCAAGCTGTCCTTCACTGCTCAAGAGACTGGGTCCCAGCTCCTCAGTGAGATCAGGCCCCTGTGGAAGCATAGAGTAGGAGGCACTTGGGGCTTTGGGAAGCCAGCATGGCCAGGCAGACACTGGGGTCAAGCACCACAACACTTGTATCATGAATGCTGTGAGAATCTGAGTTCCTAATCTTTTAGTACCACATGGTATCAGCTGTGCTTACACACATGCTTAGATATGACAAGTAATGATATGCCTGTGGTACTGAGCCACTGCCCATACAATGAACAGCCAACTCTGAGCACATCTTCTCCCCTTGCCAGTTTAGAGAAACAGATAGCAGTTAAATCCCAGCTTCTGAGTCCAAGCTTTTTCTGAAAAACATCAGCAAATACTCTTATCACCAGAGGTCCCTGGCTCCATATTGCACTGCAGTGGCCACCACAGTAGCCTTTAACTCCTCAAGTCTCACAAGAACTCACAACACAAGCCAGATAGCAGCAGACCTCGTCCTGCAATAGTCCATGCTGCACCTGCAAACAGCATTTTTGCTGGTATCAGCCCGGGGGTTGTCAGGCAGGTGTTTCTAGTACACAGCTGAGCCCCACAGGGCTACAGAAAGAACCACAATGCTCTGCTCAAACAGCAGGACTCTCATGTGTTCTCATCCTCTTTCCACTTTAGCTGAATGATGGGGGAGGAAAAAAGAGGGAGCAAATTACATTGCTAGCCCTGACAGTGAGGGAGTAATTTTCTGAGCTAGAGCCAAGCAGAAGAGGGAAGAAGTGACACAGAGCTTGGCTCTGCCCACCTCCAACTCAGAAAGAAAACCTCTGCTGAGTAAATGCTGTGCCTTTCAGAGGGTGCTAAGCAGCACTGAGTACTCACTATGGGAGGTAGTAAGTCCAAGCTGGTAGTCTGGATCTGCATCAATTCACCTTTTCAGCATTTGCAGTTCATGCATGGGAAGTGGCACTGTACTGTACCAAACCAAGGACACGGAGCTGGGAGGGTATTCGGAAGTCTTTTGTTCCAGAATCAAAAGAAGCCTTTCCTGCCTCCTACTTGGGATTTGATGCTTTAGAAACTGGTTGCTCAGATACCAAACAAATCTTGTGTAGACTCCCTATTAAAACAAAAGCATAGAAATTTATGTAACCAAATCCCTGCTTTGGACTGTGACCTTACCAGGCCCTATTCACTAATTAAGCTACACTGAAGCTTTACTCAGATCCAAACCTGACACCGAAGCAGCTCTCTCTGTAGGAGACACCCCTGCTGATGGGACACATACCAAACATGCTGTTTTAATGCCACATTGACCACAGGTGACCTTGGCATTAAATACAGTGTGGTAGAAAGATGTGTCCTACCTCTCTCTGTTAGCTGCTGTCTATGAAGAAAAAAGCCAATTTACCTATCCAGGCTGCTAACTTTTGGCTCAGCTGGCAGAAAGACTGTACCCCCTGTGACAGCAAGTCTTGAGCTCTGAGCCTACAGAAAACAGATGTTCTTTGTGGTATCAAAACATGAAATTAGCACAATGCTCCTGGCATTTCTACCTGCCTTCCTAGTTCCCAAGCCTCTGCAACATAGTTCTTCATGGGTTAATGAAAAAACGTACTTCTACTGGTTTGTTGCTCACTTTTCTATTGCTGTAAGATGTATCTGCCCATCATGCTGCTCTCAAGCCCACACCCTCACTGTAAGGCTTGACATCCTGCTGAACTGGGTAGTGAGGGTCACCTCTCTCTGCTCACCACTCAGGTTTGCTCCTCTCTGAGCAGCCTTTGGGAACTACCTGACCAGTCAGTCTGTCAGCAGCAAACCTTCAATTCCTCTTTCCCGTTTGCCTGCTCTCCTTCTCAGTCTGCCTTTTAAGTAAAGACAAGTTTACTGCTGATTTACCACAATAAAAACATGAGATGGCTGGGTTGGGGAAAATGACCAGGTAATAAATAAAAGGGACAGCTCAGGCCTGCTGAAGTGAGACTGATACAAGAGCATCCACTTGTGGAGGGATCACCTCTATGGAGCAAGCCTATTGGAACCAGCACCTACATCTTAAAAATGGATTTACTGCACACATCTAACCATTTTCCAAGTCTCCCATATTGTTGTAATGATAAATCACCAGTGGTCAAAGGAATCTTTCTTATTTACGCTTGTGATACATTGATTCTGAAAATAAAAACAACCAAACCAAACCCCAGGTATGTTACAGCTACTACAGGTGATGTCACATGTTATTAGCCTGCTGGTGGCATTGCTTTTGTACCTCCTCTACAATAAAGAGCACTGTGTTCACACAGGCCATCAATCAAGCAATCATGGATAAGAGAATTGCTGGAGGACTGGTGTGCAAAACTGCTGTGTGTTCACAGCACCAAATGACTGTACAGGCCATTCATTCACGAGCTGGACTTGATGATCCTTGTGGGTCCCTTCCAACTCATAACATTCTGTGATTCTGTGAAAATTACATCAAAGGAAGATGCACATGTTCTTCACCTTCAAAATTCCTGACTTTGTGCTAATGTCATTCAGACCTACCAAGCAGAAGACAAAAGGACATAAGAGTACTTAAAGAAGTGAAAGCCAGGTGATAGCACCTACATAAAAGAATCAAGCAAAGCAATAGAATATTAAATGTCTCTGACAGACAGATGTTCTTATTCCTTCATAAAATTACAGGAATTGTTCCCTTTGTCCAATCTTAAATGCTTCATGGAATGGAACTGGTACCATTTCCTGACAACAGCACAACCTAGTAAGCCTTATGATAAGGAAATGTTTCCTGCCATTAAGCCTGTTTCTTATTTCCTCATTCATCTTCCACAGGTCAGAATTACTCTCTTCAACATTCATTGAAAACACAATTTTACTTCTACTCACTGTAGCAACCATGGATTAAGGTAAGTATTCTTTCAAGGCTCTTTCACTTCCACCCCTGCCCCCATCCCCAAGGGGGAGCATTATTTCTGCTCATACTGGTTTTCTCAGAATGTTTTTCTGAAATTCAGGTGCTTCCAGCTGTTTACAGTAACCTTCATGTGAACACATCAATATCAGAGGGAAACAAAGCTACATTAGCACTATGCAATGCAATGCAAAAGACCTCACCCAAACCAGGAACAAAACTGCAAATATTACACAAAACCTCCTACCACAGGCCTCCTGTGACTTGACTATCTTTTGAAAAGATATGCTCCTATTTCCCAACCAGTGGCACAGAATGGCTTCCAAAGATACCCCTTACTTATGTGGACTACAGCAGAGACATTGGGATAAAGAAAGGGAAAAAAAAAAATGGTTCCATCCCTAAGTGTCATCCATGTTAAAATTTTATGAGTCACTGCCAAAGGAAAAAGGGCTATCACATTATAGAAAGAAGATGCTTTTATTTTGCAAAATCATTTGCTTGGGATGGCTTCCAAAAAACATCTTACTTAGCTGAACATAAGCAGAGTTGCCTCCAGAGATGTTATATGGCAAAGCCTTAGGTCCTACTAATAATATTCCTGAAGCCTATCCAGGGTCCATTGTAGACAAGCATTCCAGTATTCCCTAGTTGCCTGGCTGTGTTTTTATGAAATATTTTTTCAAAATAGTAAAAAAAAAAATTTTGTTTTTCCTGTACAATCAGCATGGTTATACTGTGACCAGTATTTCCTGAGCTTAACATGAGAACTGAATTCAGATACTCCACATCTGCAGTTGGGAAAACAGCTAAATATAAGTCAAGAGATCAACAATACCAGTGCTAATAAAATAAACTCAGATTTACTTTATTTTTTTGGGTGAAAGCAATGTGCATATTCTCACTGCAGCAGTGTTTCTGGAGCAGTGATTCTCAAAGATGCTTCATCAGGCACTGCCAAGTAGACCACATTTGTTTACAGAAGCGTACAACTTCCATGGTGCTTTCTATTAAAAACTAGATGGAAAAAGTGTAGGAAAATCTACAAGGAAGTTTTAGTAGTGACCCAGGTCAACCCACTCAAGAATTTGGGAATAGCTATTTTAAATCTACTCACTCTGAACAAGCTGTACTTGTAAAACTAAAAGTAACAAAAGGTGAGAATCTTGAACGCAAAATACAAACAGGATAATAATATGCAAATCTTCTGGGTGAGAGGCCTAATTGTTGGGTCCATCAGACACTGGATTTTAATAGTACCCATCTCAAGGTCAGAGATGGGTACTTTTGGAAAATCACCGTCACTCAATGTCCTACAATAATTGTAGACGGTAGATACAGTAATAGCTGTGCTGCTCCCCTCAACATTAGCTCTTAAAATTAAAAACTGCATGAAATTTGGTGAAATTCAACCTGAAGAGAGTATGAAGTTTCATTTGTAGTAACTGATCAAGGATGCAATTTGTGTCTCTTGTGCTGATGTGTTCCACCCTGGCTGATTTTGGGAACTCTAGCAGGGAACCCTAGACTTAAAGCAAGAATCCTTAGAGACAGACATAAGAAATCACCCATTTGTCCAGATCTGACAAAGATTCCTATTATTCCCTGGCAAAACTCACCAGGCAGGGAATCCTGTGTAGGTGATGAGCCTGTCCGTGCTGCCTAGAACAAATGTGCTAAGGGAGACACTGAAGTCTGGGCTCTTGGCAGTAGAGTTCTGCAGAGACAATGTTATTCTTAAGGTCCCTGAAGCTGACAGCAAGATAGATGCCAACCTGCTTCTAAAAGTGGCTTTGAGAAATCACTGGCTGCATGATTGCGACACTCAGGGATTGAATGAAGCACAGCCTCTGAAGTGAAAGCTGAGCTCACCTTCTTCGGTATGCTTTGAAAATTCATCTGGAAAAATATGGCATCTCTCACCCATTAAAAAAAAAACCAACCAAACATCTGTTACCTTCCATCTCAAGAGTCTTCTATTAAAATCATGTTTCGGAAGTCACTATATTGCAAGCAGCCAGCAATAGTGAAAAACATGCTGCAAAGGACTAAGGAAAAGGTTAAAGCTGATACTAAAACCTGCTGGTTTAAGCTCTGGTTTTTTATTAAAATTGAAGTTAAAGTAGAAGGAGCTGCTTCTCTACATCCCTGGACCTCAACTCCCATCCTAGAGCAATTAGAAATGGCAAGATGGGGAGGAAGGGAAAGAAGGTGCCATACAAAACTCAGTTGTCAGTGTTTTCCTTGAAGTATTTGCTCTATATGGGTATCATGTAAATGCATGAAAGGATAGGAGAAAGATCTCCAAAGAACAGTATGAAAAGCCATCAGCAGGCCTTAAAAGCAAGGAGATTCAGCTCCCCAGTGTAGCCATTCCTAGTATGGACAAACATGTTTCAGATTTTTTTGTTGTTGTTTTAACCAGGCCTCATGTTGGCAGTATTTTAAGTAACCAGCTAATGAGACCTGAAGCCCAACAGATCTCCTACACAAGTACCTATGGCATTGATGTTAGTATTTAACAAGGTCAACATTATAATTACAGCAGTTACAAAGAGAACCAACAGTGTTATTTCGAAGTGTGACACTGATTATTTACCATGTTCTCGTTAACTTAAAGGTCTGACTTTCACCAC
Source organism: Vireo altiloquus (assembly GCA_013396875.1). Classification (NCBI taxonomy): domain Eukaryota; kingdom Metazoa; phylum Chordata; class Aves; order Passeriformes; family Vireonidae; genus Vireo; species Vireo altiloquus. The sequence continues at coordinate 155,559 of VZRF01008113.1, read as the reverse complement.
CTGCACCAAGGAACAAAGTGCAGGTCCATTGCTTCACATGTTTTTATCCCCAGTTTGGAGTGCTGGGTGCAGCCCATGGAGAGAACAGACCTTAGACCATCTGTTGAGGCACAGAACGGATTTAGCAAGACAAGCGTGGGAGCTGAGCAAGTAAAATCTCAGTCATTCTAGCAATTACCCTACTTACTTTGCACTTCCCATGATCAGCTGGCTGGTCTGTTCCCTAGAACAACCAGGGATTGTGGGGTTTCTTGCTGGCAGTTGCAGTTTTTCTCCTGCAGCTCAAGCAAATTCATTCTCTATGGTACATCCCCCTGCTCTGCAGCCAGGCACACGTGCCAGGAATTCTGTTGGGGGCTTTCCTGGAACTTTCCTCTCAGTCTTTTTTTTTTTTTTATTTTCTGGAAGAGATCTAGTTAGCTTGATCTTTCACCTGACCCAGCAGAGCTTAGCTAAATTCATCCAACCCACATTTAGGGAAAAATACAGCAGCGTGACAGCCTCGGCAAGGAGTCATCTGTTGAGTATTCTCATTTCACGCTTTAAGAGATGTTAACACCTGTGTCACTTCTCCATTCCATCCACAAGATTCCTATGCACACCCTTAACAGCAGAGAGCTCTCGGCAAAGGCTCCCCACACTGATTAGACAGCAGGTCCACTGAATACAAATGAAGCAAGCAGTGCAAACCCAGGATGGTTACTGCAGGACGTTAATAAAAATTCTGTACACATCTTTAGGTATATTTTCTCTGGATATGAGATTCAAAACATAAGAGTTGTAAATGGAAGTCTCCTTCCTTTATCTGCTCTAAGCCTATCTCAGCTGAGGTCATGAGGAAAGTATATTAAAATAGAAAAAGAAGCCACTGGTTTCTTCAGTATCAGAAATAGTGAATAATCTTTGAAAGATTAATTCATAACTGCAGGTCCACTCAGAGCTATTCAGATGTGTATTATTCAATACCTCTATCAGAATCACAGGCAATAAAAATCCTTTATATCCTAAATATTTAGAAGTAATTTCTGAGGGCCAAAATGGAAAGGCTATTTTTGAGCTTGGAGGATTTAGTACTTTTTGGTATTTTATTATCATTGTTATTATCTTTTACAGAACAGAAATCAAAGCTTTATATAGGGGTGTGTGTGTATATATATATGTATATAAAAAGTCCATCATCCGTAAGAGCATGAAGATTCTCAAACAGATCTTTACTTTTCCTATGCTTTTTTCCTCGACTAGCATCAAGCAGGATTTTAACTTTATGGCTAATATAACAATTTGATAGATGTATTTAATAATCTATATTTAATACAGATTTCAAGTCAGGTAGATTCAAGGACCAAAGGATTCATGGTAATTTCACCCAGCTTCCAGTGTGATACCACCCACAGAACATTCTAAAACATTTCCCGCACTAAACCCAAACCTCACTTCCCATCTTAATTTCCAGCAGTGAGAAATCCATAACTGATAAACCTAGATACTGCTATTCAGCAGACTAGGGAGATAATTTCATTCATCCAGACATTTTAATCTTTATTGGTGGAGCTCTGGTTGTAGTAATTCACAAAAGATAATGACTGCAACTCAACTTTCGCTTTCCAGTAATTAAAATCTAGTTCCATATATTACAGTTTCTCTTCTGTCCTGGTGATGTGAGAGTGGTTATTTTTAACTACAATAACTCATTATCAAAAAATCAGGGTGAATTACTTTGTTTGCCAAGGGATTCATCAGCTTTCTTTGCTGTCTACTTGACACCATAATACTATTTCCAGCATGTAACCTTTGCTTTCAGGAAGGCTGCAAGAGGAATATAGCTTGCATCTCACATTTTACAGCTGAAAATCCTCAACCCAGTCTTACCTCTCTACTCCTAACAGTAGGGATGGGATGTAGACAGGGCCAGTTAATGTAAAATCTGGAGACTCGAAAACTTACACCAAGGTAATGAGGAGAACTCCATACCTTCACAAACAATTGACACTTCACTTAATTGCTAATTAACCAGGGAAAGCCATAGGCATACAAACACTTGAATTTCAAGCCTTTATACTCAGAACAGGATTTACTGAAAAGGTGTATCAAGGTTGTTCCTTGAAATCTATCCAGAACTACCACAAACTAGCAAAAGCTCACTCATTAAAGGGAGTTTTTAGAGAAAAGCAAAAAAATAAGCCAGAATGTCACACAAGTCTGAAATAACCCAGAAGTGCCTTTGAAATGCTTGGCAGAACTCATCTATTGAAAAATATTGTATGTGAGTTATTGAGTTCTGATGATCACAAGTGTGTGGGAAGAAGGGGGGATTCTGGTCCATTCCATCAGACACTCTGAAAAGGAAATGAAGGCTGAAGAAATGTGAAACTTTGTACCTGCACAAATAAAGCTATGTTTAGACAATGATCCAAGTTCATAATTAGCGTTTCTCATTGTAATTTTCCTAGTAGTAGCAATGTTTCATATCAACGGTTCTACTATCTTACCTAAACAATTAATATGTTTTCTTTAACACTTGTTAGTGATTTTCTCTGTACCATTCAACATGATCCTATGTACTTTTATTGCTGCAAGACAAAGAAAACCAAGAGTTTCTCTTCTATCTAAGATGGCTGTTTCACAACAACTTATCAGTCACCTTCCTTACACTGTAACATCAGGATTACTCCTGCATAATAGCAAGGAACCAATGCTGTAAGGAGACTACTATTTCCCTGCAGGAGTCAGAGAAGCAGCTTGAACCAGTTTGTCAAGATAAAAGCTATGATAATTAGGCAAGGACACTGCCATCTGAATCTGAACAGGATTCCTGGGGCTGGAAGTGTGTTTAAGAGTCAGATGCCTCATTAATCATAGTTATGTTTTCTTGTGTGAAGTTACCCAGGCCCCGACTCAGTCAGGAAACAGCTCTCTCCTCTGGGAAGCAAAGCCAAGGTGTTCTCTTTTAAGCCCCAGCTGCAGTTCCAGTAAAATTCCAGAAACACAGGAAGTCCTCAGATAATGTAAAATTCAAGGAAGGGTGCAGTTATAGCACACGTAGTACAATCACCATTTTCTAGCTAGGACCACAAATGCATATTTTTCACTGAGAGCTAAAATATTCAACATGCAATTTTTGTCCAGCATGTAAGGAAAAAAAATTGTTTACTCCTATTACAGCAAGACTATCTTAATATGGAGGTAACAAGCTTAACATTCAAATATGTGTCTCGTATTGCCCTTGCTTGAAAGATGAACATTTTGCTGGCTTGACACACCTGTCACGATTAAAAAAATATGCAAAATAAACTTCACAGTATCCAGGTCCTTATATTGTAATTACCATGTTGTCTGGGGCAGGCATTTCATAAGCACAGTCTTTCACAAGATAATTGCCAGACATACAGAACTCTCTTGTAAACCATACAAAAGATGAGTCTTACCACAGTAATTTATTTCTTAAAAATCTAATTTATTGCACTTGTCTTAAAGCACAAACAAAACCAAAACCTAAATACAGAAATAAAAGTAAAAAAACCCATCCTAATTTTGTTGACACTACTCTAAAAAGTAGTCTGTAAGAGCTCTTGACACCAATTTAATATTTACGACCATAGCAAGGAACAGTATTATACAGTAAATAAACAACTAGCAAGCTCAAACCATTACTAAGATGACTTTGAAAAATGTAATACAAAAGTGTCACTATTAAATAATGCCATTGTACTTGAGCATCTGGTGCTTGGAGGGCACAGAGAAGTTGTTTTTTCTCATGTCCATTCTCCAAAGTGATTGACTCAGGAGTTGCCATAAGATACTTTTAAGCTGAATTTCAGCTTCTTTGGGGTCCTCAAGACACCAAGCTATGCTTGCATAAAACAGACTGGGTTACTTCACAAGCTGATTCCATTACCATCCACTTCCAGACAGGCTAAAAGAATCCCTCTGGGGTAATCTCTGTATAGAGATGAGATAGCAAAGAAGCAAACATATCTTCTGTAAAATGGAAATAAATCTGTCCTTCCCATAGGACTGAGATTTGACTGAGAACTGACAGCCAGTATCACAAGTGCTACTAAAAAAGCATGACATAACTTGGTTCTCTCTACACCAATTCCCATTCTCACCTTGCACCACGTTTGTTCCAAGCTTAGTGCAGTACACGCATGAACTATTCTGAAAGAGAACAGAGGTTAAAAAGAAAACACATCCTTTCCCATATGTGTTAAGTTCTGAAAACAGAAACATCCCCACTTTTCAACTCTTGGCCTTTCCTCAAGCTGGCTCTTTTACAGTATTGGTTAGCAGCTGCTTAAAACATTCTGATGATTTATAAGCTTAGAACAAACACAAAATAACTCCTCCGCCTACATACTGAACTCAGGTTCTCTCATCTATAGTTCTATTGCTTAAAAAAGATGAGGTATCTTTCAAAGAAGATTTAGTATAAAGAAAAATAAACTGCAATGATTAACTTAGGTTACTTCCCAGTTCATCACATACTCCTGTTCCAACATCTGTTAAGTATAAGACACTTCAAAATTTAGCTAACATAGCTAAAAATCAGAATATTGTTAAGTATTTTCTCACAATATCACAATTTTTAATGGGATATATAGGTAATCCTATCAATTACCATTTTATTCTTAATACATCTAAGTTTGGTACTCAAAATAATATGAGTCCAAATGTTAAAGCACTGGCTGGAGGCACAAATACAGCACAACAGGAATTATGAAAGCTGCCTTGTACATTCCTGCTTTGTACTACAAACCCAACAAGCTACCTCTTCTTATTCCAAACTGGGACTCACCCCCAAAAACTCTGTCAGCTTCCTGATGGCTATGGAAATGGGCAAAAGTCCCCCTGATATTAGGTGTAATCCAAACTTCTACCTTGTGAATGAAGCCAAATTATGAACAAAATTTCTGGAAATGGAAGGTTAGTGTAGCCTTGCAATTATTTATATGGAAATGGATCAAACTAAGTTCATTTCAACAATGATGTGAAATCATGATGTTCTCAGATCTTACTATGAAATACTTTACCATATTTTCTTCCATGCTGCAAGGAAAAACAATCCTAAATATATGTACAAGAGTCAGGGAGTGATCCCATCAGTATGAAATGGAGTTCCAAGTACAAGAAGAAACTGAGAAATACTTAATGTTTCCGCTGTAGAGAAATATTTAATATAACAGAATTCCTTCTCAAAATCAGTACATTAGTGTGCATGCTGTTGTGAAGTACTCACTTTCATTGCTAGTAAGGTTAAATTAAGAGTTGTATTTCCAAAGGAGCTTCTACAGTAGTAAGGTATAACACTTGCAGTATGTCACACCTAAAGAGTCTCCCAAAAGATTATGTAACAAACATCAGAACTCACAGCTTGGGGGCTATTTAACAGGTCAGTTTTCCAATACAAAAGTGCTAAGATCACAGGTCCAATATGAGTGGCTTTTAGATCCAATATTCTGTACATACATTACAGAAATTCTGTCCTCCTGTCTTTTTCACTGCTTCACAAGCTTGAGAGACTTCATATCACTTCCCATTCATCTTCAAAATCATCAGGGTGAAGCAGAACAGAGGTGTCATTATTTTTCTGCAAACTATGGGAATGGCTAAAGGTCTTAGTGAGGCGCTGGAGCAGAGATCCTGAAGTACTGATCGCCCACAGTTCATCTAGAGGGGTCACTGCAAAGCATAAATTATCCATCTTTTAATTGCAGTAGCAGGTTCCAATTCTAAATGTTGAATAAATAATATTTGGATCTGTTTTCCCAATTATACCCAGAGAATGTTTTTACTAATGTGATAAAAGCACCCTTGGTGAAACACTCAGAGCGTGTGCAGCGCTCCCTGCATATGGTCAGCTTGAACACCATCAGGCAGAACTCAAAGCAGACATCACAATGTTTTGGACAGACTGTCATGCAGAACCAACTTGCCTGTTAAACGTGAGACATTCCCAGGAATCTTCTTCCAGTAGTCTCCTGCAGGATTCTTGTCAGTGATGCCATATCGACGAGCGACATCTCCATTGGGGCATCGTGCCCACACAGTCCTGGCACTTAGAGCCAGCTGGCAGGCCTGCAAACCTACAGGGAATTGGACATGAGGAGAGAATAATCAGGTTTTCCTAGACACTAAATACACTTGCAGAAGTACATTAAGAGCAGACATTGAGACTGCAATAGTTTATATATATTTATATATTTTTAACATGAAGCACTGGTGAACAAAAAAGCTTTTTAATGGCAGACTTGGTATTATTCCCTGCATCTATTGACTGTAAGGGTTATCCCAACATGGATACAATTCGTTATGTGGCCACAGCCACAAGCAACATTTAATCAGAGGACATTCATAACATGCTTTTGGAGCCTCTACTGTATTTGACTACCACATGGGGAATAAGCCAACAACTACAATCTTAGTTTGTCTAAAAATGGTTAATATTATAGACATTGTGGACTTTTGTCCCCTCTTTACAAATACTCCACAACTAAGTGCCATGAGTAAATGCAGTGACAAATCTTTAAAAAGCAGACAGCACCAAAGCACAGTTATTTAGAAAGAAACAAATAAAATTTAGTTTTATTTAGAGGCAAGGCAAAAGTGCAATTACCTAATCCACAACATACCTAGCACACAGGATTAGTAGAAAGATGTGCAAAATAGCATAAGGTTTTTGCTACCACATCTAGGTAGAAACCTCACGTGATATCACAATTAAATACAAAACCCCACCAAACAGTAGTCGTCCTACTGCTTAGGAATTCTACTTTAGTTTTAACTGAAAGGGAACTGTACCACTTACTAATTGAGGGGCAGCAGCCTGAAATAACACAACAGAAATTCATAAAAAAAATCATATTTCTCCCAGTTAATTACTCAGTGTTTTAAAGTAAAACCAAGGTCCTCTTTAAAAGATAACCCTTATCAAACACTTGACTGCCAAAAAAAATATTTAAGCATTACTATCCAATTTAAAAAGCAACAAGAAAAAATAACTAAACAAAACAAAAACACTGAGAAAGTGGCAGAAACAAGGAAGTGATGCATTAATTTTTACCTGGTACATGTTCCCAGTCAGTGCCTACAGGCATTTCATCTGTAATTCCAACACGTACATGGACATTCCATTTGCTATCAATTGCCCACAACATCTGATCATTTGGACTTGAATGAATGCTGACCAAGTTGATTCCTACTGGCTATAAAAATTAAGCACAGTATTTAAACTTTGTACTACTGTATCTTTGTACTATTGTAGCACTTGTTTTTCACAGAAGTACACAAGAGAAGTAAAATATTTACCAGACACTAAAGACAGGGAGAAATGTAACGGATATTTTATGTGCTATTGTACAAAATTATCAATTTTCCAAGAACTTGAGCCCTTTGGAAGTACAAAAGGAACATGAATGAATGTATCATTACTGATAATGATATTCATATTTAATGTTCAGCATTCAAGTCTAATAATGCTAGTATTTACTTAACCACTGCTATTCCAATCAGATACAGTTTCAACTGCAAGTTGGAAGACACAACTCTTCCAATGAAATTCACAAAATGCAGTATTTTCCTCTTGCCTTACAGAAAGTTCTCCTAACATTACTAACTCTGCATTTTATTTCTAAGCATATTCTAATGCAGTACATTTTTACAGTCTGAATGTCTCCTCTTTGCAACAAAATGATGATCTGCCTTCTTGCCTTTACTCCATTCTACAAGAATACAATCATGGAACATGCTGCAGAGCACTGCAGTACTGGAGCAGCCACACCTGCAGGAGACAATCCACAACACAACCTGTTGGCAAACACAAGTAAAACACAGCTCCCATTCTGCTCCCAGGCATGTCCTTACTCCACCTGCTTCGACAGAGATTTGCCTTAACTACTGCTCAGATCAGTGGTATTGACATTTTAACAATGGTGATTTTGTAGCAAAATATATAATCCAATCAGGCTGGATGATTGCAAATATCCTGCAAAACCTGTACTTTGAATAAAATACTGATATTAAAAAAAAGGGTTTTCTCCACACCAGCCTAATAAAAGCACTGCAGAAGACAGTCTGATGTCTGAAATACATCACCTCATCACAAAGCAGCACCGCATTCTCTTCTTTAGCCTCATGGGCATAAGCTGAATTTCCAGAGTGCTATATAGAAGAGCAAGTAGCTCTCTGTATGCTAAACCTAGGGATACAGAAGCATGATCTGCATGTACACATATATATACATATATGTCCAGTCCCAGATGGGCCTTCTGTGTACATAACAGTTACCTGCTTTGGTTTTGCTTTTAAAATTCTGGGGCTGACTTCGGTCTGACCAAGCTACAACCAAGCCTGACTTGCATCACCAAATCAATCCTGTCTATTCAGGTTTCAAGGCCCTTGACAGACTGTCTTCTCGTGTGTTTGCTCTCATTAGGCATTTGCCCTCTGTTGGAGGCTTGAGGCTCATAGAGGCTTGATCAAGTATTTACCTGTGGTCACAGTAAATTCACAAGTGGCTGAAGTTTGAACACGTACAAGTAAAGCCATTAATTGTCTTGGAAAGCAGGGACTACATAGAATATATAGCTGCCCACCTACTTTCAGATTGGTATTAAACTACTGTATTGAAAAAAAAACTCAACCAACCAAGAAAAACCCCCAACCCCAAAACTACAAACCACACCAAAAAAACCTCCAAACATATCCAAAACCAACCAAACAACCCATCAAACACCCAAACCACACTGAAAACAAAACACCCCAAAACCCCTCACAATTTTCCCATTTGGACTTTCTGCCCCTTCGCTGGAAGTGATCCTTACTCCTGGCTTGGTTTCTGTTTTTCTCCTCCATTTTTTATTTGCTTCTTTCTACAGCTCCTTAGCTCACTCCCCACTTGTCCCTGCTCACCTCCCCACACTGCTGTCATGAGGCAGTGCCTCAATCCCATCCAGCTTCCAGCTCCATCCCACCCCTCTCCACACTTCCACTTTTGCAGTCCCATGTTTCCATACAAGGGAGCTGGGCAGTCATTAGCTTGTGAAGGCTGAAGTACTGCCTGAACAGGAGGCCTTTGCCTTTCATCTTTTTCTTTAATACTTTATTTTTTAAAATCCACTTATCTCCTTCTTACCACATTCTTCTAAATAGCCACCTCTTTCCCAGGTTTAGGACTTTCTGCCACCTTTCCCCCATGTGGTCCTTCACACCACAAACAGTGTGTCTGTCTATGCTCTGCATAGGCAATACACTTCAGATTCCAACCAGGGTCCTTCCCAAACTGTGCCTGACACCTTGGTGGGACTTTTATTGCTCAACTGTTGGGATTTGTGCACCTTGCTCCACATTCTCATATGTCAGGATCCCATGCCTCTCTTCCATTATCATTTGTCTAGATGAGAATTCTCTGAGAAAGAGCTAGAGGAATATTTCCATCCAAAAAGACTTACTGAGTGCCTACACCTAGTACCTAAGCCAGTGCATTACTACAGATTTACAGGTAATGGAAGCTAAGAAAAGCAGAGAAAACACCCAAAAGGAGAGCCATGAAAGGAGTTGCAGGAATCTAAGCTAAATTGCTCCTGATACCACTGCAGGCTCAAGTGTAATCAAAGCAATTACTTCTACCCTATTCTGCAGCACCAACACACCTAAGAGACAAATGGAAATCATCTAAGTAATGTGTTTAAGAGTTTGGCCAAATATTCTTCTCATTCTTTGCTTTTTTAAGTGAGCTCATTTCCTCAAGTTTTTCCCTACCTCTCTGGGTATTTCACTTCCAGCTTCTCTTCCTTCTTTGGGCTGCTTAGCTCCTTCTGATAACCTTGCATGAGTAAAGCAATCTTCTTAATTCATTCCTACTGCAAAGGATCAAGGCAATTGCTCGACCCCCCAGCTTTCTGCTGTGGAACAGCCAGTAAAGGACACAACTGACAGGACACAAAGTGACATCATTATACACAGGAGCTGTTGGCACAAACCAGGGACAAGACACTGGAAACAAAGGCAATTCTTAGAGCCTGTTGCAAACGTCTGACCTCTGGGTTACTTTATACCCAGAAAGCAGCCATCTACAACAGGAAGGTACTCTCATGGCTACCACAGTAAGGTGGATAAAATTAATTTTAAATTTTCTTGACACAATGTACTATTTTCTTGGAACAATCATGCTGATATTATCTCAGATATCTCCCATTTTCACTAAGTTCTAATTACATAAGCATGCTTTAAGTATTTTATAATTTATATAACAAGAAAATCTCTACAGCTGCAGTTAAAGGTTAAATAGAGTTCTCTCATAATACTAAAAAGATATCTGTGCAAATTCATAAAATTGCTGATAACATTTCAGAGACTGATAACCATGAAAATTAATAAATTATTTCAATGTAGCCTTTACTCAGCTGGTTTAACTTCCAACAGCATTCATGAGATTTATATACTTTGACTGTGAAACATGTCCTATTTGTAATTTACTGGAGAATCTAGAATTTTAAAGAACTTTGCATAAGTCTCTCATCCTTCCTGCTCTGATGCACCAAACTCTGTTTATACATTTATTCACAAAATGCATCACTGTGAGAGATCAACTTGTTATGGATCATTCACGGATCCAGTGATATTTGATAAAAAAATCGCAGAACATTGTTTTTCTATTACTTGTAGTGCAAAAAATTTTTAAACTCTAAAAATCTGAGAAGTCGAACTCTTTTAGCCAGTCAGATCTGAATGCATATTCCCCATCCTCTGGTCTTGTGCCTTGGCTACAAACACCCCAGTCACTCTCTGTCTTTTGATATGAAGAATTTCCCACCACAACCATGCAACACTATCAACTACGTCCTTTTCAACATTAAAGCAATATACTAAGAGCTGTAGATACATTTGTTGCCTGCTACAAATAAAAACAGCTTGCCACATGCCTGTTGAGAAAACACTGTTGATAAAATGAAGTAAACTTGAAGGAATCATGTAAGTGGCAAATTGGTAAATGGTATCAAGAAACAATGTCTGTGCTAAACATATCTGAGTTATCAAGTTGCCCATTAGCTTTGTAATTCTGTACAAGTTATTTCTTTTCTTTCTGCAAATCACAGAGAAGTAAGTTTTGGTGCAAGAATTTAATTTAAACAATAGTATCAAACAAAATCCAAAGTAAAAACTAATACATTCCCCCACCCACTCTCCTCTACATACTACCTTATTGGTCACAGCTGAACACAAATGGTTAAAGTTCCTTGTCAACGAAGAAAGGACAAACACATGAACACAAAAAAGGCACCAGAACATTTTCCACGTCACTTTTCAGGAGCACGGAGTCCATGTACCAGCAAACCTCCATTATCTCTGTTCTGTTGCAAATACTCAGGATAAGGAAGACTAAACATAACATTATCAGTCTGTCCAAGCCCAATCCTTTTTATATCAGAACAGGTTGGTGGCTACATTCAGCACAAATGCTCTCCTTGCCTTCAAAAGACAAATCAGAAACACCTTCAGCAGTTCTAGGTCAGGCTGTAAGGTCACAGAGATACTTCTCACACTCTTGCACACCATGAGTGTATGAGTGTATCAGACTAATCTGACTGTTTTCATGACTAACAGCATCCAGACCCTCCTAATGAGGGTAACAAACAAAGAATGCAACTTAGAGAGACCCTCCCCCAATACAGGCCTATTTACATATTCTGAGTTCCATTTAAATGAAGGTTAAAAAGCCCTTTCAGCATTAGCTTGCTAAATTAAGTGCTGCTTTTTTCTCTGCAGAGATGTTCAAGGCAAGATAGAGGAGCAGGGAAGGTGAATCTTTGCTTGGTCTTCCTTGATGCCACATGTTCTTCAGCAAAGCTGGCATTAAAATGTCAGAAAAACATAACTGTTTATTGTCTGTAAAACTAGAGCCTTATTTTCCTCAGAAGCCTTAGAACAACAAGGACCCTTTCCCCTACTTTCTGCCTTTAGTGAATAAAGGGTCGAAGGCCTTAGCTGGGTATTTCCAGCCAAGAAGATATCTATTGTGCTGTCTATAACTAGCACAACCTGAAAGACAAAGCGAAGCCAAGGAGTAAATTCCTTGACCTCTCCCCTCTGTTAGCTCTAGTTTTTTATTCCAACATTTTTTCTTCAGAAACATGGGAAAGACAACAGCGTATGGTATCAAATCATAGGAAAGAACAAACCAAAACCATGCAACTACTCAACATGTTCTCAACAGAACCAGAAAATACTTTAAAAATACTTAGTACAACTGTTCCTTGGAAGCAGTTGAATTTCATGTAACCATTTTAGAGACCATACAAACTCCAGGCCTAGTCAGGTTTGCCCAACTGCCTCCTGGTCACACTGTTTTATAACTAAGATTATAAACTGTAATGTAGGAGATAAGCTCTCTGTAACTGCCACCACAGGTATTTTTAATAACATACTGAAGAACTGAACTGTTGGGAGAATAACAATTAATTTTTTACAGAAATGTGTGTTAAGCAAACACTAAGTGCAAATTCCCACGAAACAGAACGTAATTTAGCATTAGGTAATAAAAACCTTGTATAAGCAAGGCTCTGAGTAACCAAGGCCTTTATTTTTTTTATAAACACACTTTTAATGAGCACCAGTGAAACACCTTCTCATGCAGCCTATGCCCGTAAAGTGCACCTCTTTAGTTTTTGAAACTTAGACATGCTACCGAGGAGAGCAAAGCATTTTCTTGGGGTTCAGCTGTGACAAAAAACCCAAAATTTTTGAGAAGTCTAACAGGGGAGGTGGCAGAGGGAACCACCTCCAGGCAGGAAAGACACACAACCCAGCTCTAGGGAGGCAAGTGATTGCCAGGCTGCTCTGCAAAGAGACGTGGCTGGCACCTTGTCTGCTTATAGCATCATCATAAAACAGGGAGACAGTAATATATTATAGGGAGGGGCCTTCAAGCTCCTAATTCAAGGTCAAAGGGTCTGATGTGTCCAGCAGATATCCCAGGGTGTCTCCTTACTCTGTGCAACCACAGCTCGTTCCTGCTAAATCATGATGTGTATCCTCTACCCATGAATTTTTATACCATGGCACTTTTAAAAAGGGTAACTCTGAAAAACTCTCAAAACTTAATGACAGTTGTAGTTGTTTTATTTGCCCAACTGAATGTTAAATGTATTTCTTAATTTCTCTGAAAAATAATTAAATATCTAATTCTGTGCTAACTAACCAAAATATGGGAATATTAGAAGAGTTGCAGGTATGAGGAAGTTCCAAGTAATGATCAAACTGAAGTACAAAAACAGTACTTCAGAGTACAGAGTTCAGAGACAGTTCTCTTTTCCACAATTGTTTTCAGTGTAAGCCAGTCTCGTCAAAAAGCAAATACACCACCTTGAGATCACACTTCAGAAGGACACGGGAGGATTGCCTACTGAATTTTCTGGGTGTATCCCATTTTGAGCACTTTCTGTGATCTGAAGCTTCTGGTGCTGATAACAATTGCTATCTCCTGTGACAGGCCACATGCACGCTTTTCTGAACATGGTGATAGCAATGCCTTAAAACAAGTACCAGAAGGCTAAAACTCCACAGCAGCAAAATAGAGTGAAATACAGTGACAGCAGTTTTCTTAACTAGCAACAGAGAGGAAGATAATAAACACTACACTCAGCAATGGAATCGGCATGAGGCAACTTCAGAACAAATGCTGGAATTGCATTTTTTCAGCCTCTAAAAGCACCTTTTATGTAACTTACAATTACTTAAGACAGGCATGCCTGTGAAGAATAGCACAGACTTGAACTTAAACATTATGGCATTCTAAATCAGCTAAACAAAAGACACAGCTGCAGAAGCTTTGATCTCCTATACTTATTTGCAACCCACCTTGAGACAGCTGCTCTTACTACTGCCAAACAGCTTTTCTCTACATCATCTCGAAAAGTGCAGTCCTCCAGGAAAATCTTCTCCCTATTAATGTCTTCAGAGGCCTCACATGAGTAAAGATATATAGAAGGACAGACTAGTTATTCTGGTCTAGAGATAACCAGGCCTAATGGTTAGGTTAGGTTAACCTAAGGAGACTTTGGCTAATAAAAAATACTTCCTCAGAATCTCATCTTGGCACTCCAAAGCAGAACTCATGGCAACTCAGAAGATGACACTGCAATGGCTGAGTAAGGCAAGCTGGTCTGTGCTAGTGAAAACCACTGGACTTGGAAACAGGCATGTGGATATTGCATAGGAAAGAACAGAGATATCCATGACAAGTATGTTCAAAAGTAGCATAGATGATTCTTAAGTAAAAGTTATAAAGCATTTTCAACAGAAAAAATTCCTTCCCCTCTAAATATTCAATCTTTGAAGATAATTTCAAACAAACCCTTCCTACATTTCAGCTTAATGGCAAAATCAGATCTTGAGGACTGCTCACCACTTCCTCCTCCAAGTACCACTTAATGCAGAACTGGCCTTAATAATAACAGAAATCTCACTGAGAAATGCAAGGCAGATGCAGAAGAAGAAAGTCCCGAGATTCACATTAAATGTTCTGTAAGGTAAGCAGAATTTTACTCAAATAAAGGAAACAAAGATGATGATAACTGTTTTTAACAAGTCAACACTCATCCATAAGGCCTTTACCTTTCTTGACCTATGTTCAATATAAGGTATTGAAAAGCAGTTAAATCTATCCTGTATTGATTTTTCAGAATTACAGATAATTTGCTTAAATTTCAAATAGTATTTTTAAACATCCATTTGCTTCATTGTTTTAATAATTTTTGAATGACTGTGAAATCATGAACAGCCTTAATTTAGTTTTTTGGAAGCATCTCTATTTTTTTTTATTAAGAAAAAAATAACTCCTCCTACATCAGCAGGAACTTCTACTACCTGTAATAACTTCTCTTACCGATGATATCAAGCTTAGACACAAATACCAGGTTGTTTATGAGAAGAGTAATAAATCAGAAGTTTCTCTAACTTGAAATGCACATACCACAGGTGACAACTTTATGGCAAACTAATTTAAGCGGTGCTCATCTGCTGAGACCCTAGGAACTACAAATGATCAACTAAAACCTAACCTACTGTCATGCAGTAGCCAAACATTTCCTTAAACAACCCCCTTGTACTCCACAGTTCAGGCAAGCTATGTGAGTATTTAAACAGATCTCTGGATTTAAGAAAACTGCTTTTCCAATTTTATTCTCTATGAAATTTGGTCACAAACGAACGAAGAGCAGTAATTAAAGAAGTGACAATAAAATGTCTCAATCTATTTTTAGAGTAAGACTGGTAATTTACAACAAATAGATGATTAGTCACTCATTATAAATACTTGTTCTGTTTCCTTTAATTTTGTCAGATAAATTTGTTTAGCTGATAGATGCCTTAATAAATCTGAGAAGGTGGTTCTCAAGGCAAGTTTTTAAATTGTACTTGTGGGAAGTAAGAACTTCTCAAGACCAGATTTTGTCTCTGCATCTTTTTCAGAAGGTACCTGAAATCAAAGCTGAAATGTTCAAAGAATTATTTTTAAACAGTTCAACTTGGGGGGACCTTTGAAAGCAATTTAAAGACTTTTACCTTTTGATCAAGCCCTACTCTTTAATAACCTAAATTAGTCTAACAGTCTATACTAATTTTCTATTTTATTTTTAGTTATTGTTCCTTTAGGCCAGAAATCTCAAAAACATTAAATAGCAATAAAGATATACACATATAAAAATATACTCTGTATTATCTATATAAATAATATTTCTTTTTCCTGCTCTTTTTTTAAAATTAAATTTTTTATATATATATAAATATATATGTATATTGAGACAGGCTACAGCAGATGATAGTTTTATCCTGCATGTTAATAATAGAATGGAAAAACATTTTCTATTTCCTAGTCTAAAATAATTTCATCAAAGCATTTTGATCAGTTTTGTCAATGTCCTTGAAGCAGCTTCCAGAAAGCTTCTTAACTACATAATTGTTTTGACTTCTAAAACTGCAGAACCAAACTGATGAACCACAGAAAACATCTACATATAAACTACTACTGTTCAAGTTACTCTAATGATGTTATCAACCACCTCTGAAGTACTGGAAAAAATAAAAAAGGAGGGCAGAGAACATATAATGTTATTCTTCATCTCAAGAGATGCTTCAGTAAGGAGGTACAGAGGGAAGAGTAACAAACGAGAATGAGTTTAGTGTTGATTTAAGAAAAAACACAGCATCACAGAGCCAAAGACTGAACTCAAATTATATTCACTCATTTTAGCATGAGCAAAATCTCATCAAAACTGCAGTCTGTGAATACCTTTGTGAAGCTGTGCAAAGATGGATGCTGTGCAACTGCAGCACTCCTTTAAGAAGAAGCGACACCATATAAGCAGAGTCTGCAGCTGCTCACAAGCTGCTCATGAGTCATGAGATCTGGGACAGGCAAGTCATATTGGCTCTGACATTTACTAAGGAATGAAATATCCATAGTTGGTTTTAAATTACGTTATTTGAGAGTGCTCCTGTACTTAAAGCAAGTGAAAAGCAATTTTGATTTCCTTCTTCAAACAGAAAATGGCTGAATCATTCACAAATACTTCTTACAGTATTTCTGTTGTTCTGAACGTAAGAGCGAAGCAGTATGAACTGTGTAAAAGTCAATTAAGGGACAGATAACAGTAAGGTGTTCCTAATAAGCAAACAGTGTTCACTGAACAGTTCACTCTTTGTTTTACAAACACTAAGTTAGCATTTGGAAATGACTTTTAAAGTCAACATATTTTCCTATTTTGCATTAAGCCTCTGTAAAAGCATGAATGGCTGCTCCTTTAATGACTTGTTTTAACACGCTGGAATTGTCTCAAAACAAGCATGTGACCTATGAGTTTTCATCTTCTCTGCAAGCAATGTTTGAATTCTTGCCCTTTCATATTGACTCATTAAATTTGCCATGCCAGGAGCTGGCAAGATAACAGGAAAGGGAATGACACTGCTCTGGGTATCAGAAGGTTATAATTTTTGGAAGGCAACATCATCCAGTTTTGTTGATAAGATAAAGGGAAATAATTTGATTTTCAACCTTGTCCACTTTCTACATAAGGAAATCACTGCCAAATCATGAGCCACAACAAATCCTGTTTCTTGCAAACACCTTTGTATTCAGTAGTTTCATCTACTTCAGTGGAGGAGTAGAGAATCAGTTAGTACAGAGAAAATAGTATGGGCATAGAGAAATAGCTTTCTGGGCTATTTTCCTGGATAGAACTTTGGTAAGAAGATACTACACAAGTTTAATTCTCTGTCTCTCGGCAAGCTCTGTTTTAATGAAATGTTTCTTCCCTTTTTTTTTAAGAATACTGCCTTAATGAGAGACGTCAACACTGACACCTTCAGTCTCCTCCTCCTGCTGCCCTACACCCTTGTTAGCAGGGACAACATGTTACAGATGACATCAGAAAGACCCCCTTGCAGCATGCCAAGAATGAGCACTATAACCAAGTCCTTTTTTCAAGTACTATTTATCAGTCTGCTCTGCTATTCTGCAAAACAAGGTACCATTTCTCCAGGACCACACTTGCAGTACAGAATTAGTCATCTAACCAGTGCTGTGCTAATTGATGGGATACATATCTGCAGTTTTCATTTCCCTGTTCCCCTGCCCTTCTTTGCTGTTACACCCTGAGATACAGACGAGCCAAAAACTGGCCGATAAGAGATAAGCAAAACTAAAAGCAAATTATGTAAAAACCAAATAAATGATTGCAACTCCACTGTCACAGATTTACTTCTATTTCTTAATGTGTACTTTTGAAAGTACCACACGTTTCAAAATCTTTAAGGGAAATGCTGTAACATCATAAAATGCCAATCAAGTATGCAAACACATCCAGTGCTACTGTGCTAGATCAGCAGACAGTTCACTTCAAGCGATTTCGTGCCAAGGAGAAAAGAATGAAATCAGTAGTCAGAGGTCAGCTCCATTACAGCAGTCTCAACCCGCAAAAGAAATTACTCCCATTTCATAGATTAACTTGCAAAGTATTAGAGCAGCAATGAAAGCAAGCACTGTGGTTTAATGAGAGATTAAAAAAGAAAACAACCAAAAACCAAACAACAAACAGACACTGGAGAAACAGATTTTGTCCGTTTTCTGTATTTTGCAAATATATTTCCAGGTTACTTAGGAAGATTCTTTCAACTCTGATCCTCTCAGCTGGCAGGCAGAAAGGATATAAAGTTTTCCCATTCTGGTAACAAGGAAAAAGAGCTGCATTTGTACTGCATGCTTATGATTTACTGCAGAACAAAGAAAGATCCTGAATTCTGGCACAGCACCCTAGCAAGCATCCCAGACTCACAAGGGTGAGGATAAGGAAGAGGGAGGCAGGCACTTGAGCACCATGCCACTTGAGCAGAGCCTTCCCACACCCTCTGCCCTGTGCTGTTTGCCCATCCAGCCCCTTGCTTAGCACATAGCAGGTACTCAGGGTATAGTTCAGTGCTACACTCTACTACAAAACCTGGCTCTACTGTTTTCCATCAATTCTAAAATCACTGTTTTATTGTTTAGCGTAGCGCTAAACCACTGGGTTACAAAGAATTGTAATCAACATTTTACCTGTATAGGTGGCTCAATCATTATCCACGCAGGAAGCATCAAACTTGGGTTAAGAGGTTGAGTTCCTACACGGAAATAAATGCCACCATTTGTGTCACAGGCCCAAACATGCTGATTTCCACAGGTCAAGCTGATCAGCTTTACACCACCTAATAACAAAGAGAGTATTAGCAACCTGGCATTTTCCTTTCAAATTCAGCAAATAATCAGAACTTGTATTTAGACTTCATTGTATTAAACAAGCTTTAAACACAGTCACATAAAAATGATTAGAAGTTAATACAACTTGTGGGAGAAAAAAAAAACCTGGATACAATGAACAAAACCAACAGGTAGTGCACATGTAAGACATTTCTCTTCTAAATCTAAAAAGAAATGTTTTAGTCATAGGAGACTGCAATTTCTAAAGCACATTATAAATACACTATTAAAATAACCAAATTCAAGCAGGGAACCATTCTGTGACAAATGTTATCAGTACCTAGACAAACTTTCACATGACCTAACATGAACTCTTCTTTGTAGCTGGCCATGCTTGAGACTTTCAAAGGTGTTGATCTGCTAATACAGTCAGCAAAGAACATTCCTAATGCCAGCATTTCAAAAATATGAGAGCATATGGGTTATGTATTTCAGTGTTAACATACCAGTGTCACATCTGTAAATAAAGGAACAGATTTTCAAATGGATTTATATTCACCACTGTACATATTTATTACACCAATCTCAAATGTTCAGCAGTATTTTAACCCTGTCAGCACCATGAAAACAAAGCTGCCTTAAAACAAGTGTGTGTTGGAATTTTGGTGTGGTTTGTGTTTGGGTTTAGTCTAGATTCCTGCAAGGACAGTAGAGATGCATACCTGGTATTTTAGACTACAAAGAACTGCTAGTTAACTGTCTACTGAAACTCTTACTCTTTCACACTCATTTTAAAATAGCCACCTGATGTAATGTATCTAACATCTGATTTCCTTTTTTCACCCCATATGGGACAAAACAAAGTAATGGAAAACAAGTTACAAAGAAAAAGGGACCCAAGCAGTACAGATCCCTACAGAAGGAATGCTCTGGTCAGACTCCAAACTAAAGACTCTAAAAATAGGCCTTGCTGGTTAATTGAACATCCCATGCTGCTTGGGATATCCCATTCTTGGTAACGGTTCTGTCTTCGGGGATGTGAAATCTGGCAGCAAATCCTTGTAAAGTGCATTAGACACAGCATTCCTGAAGAGGGGTGTGGAATTTTATCCTACAGAGTTCAAAGCATTTATTTCTGCAGAAGGTAATAATCTCAACTGCTTGCTGGGGGAAAGAACAGGAAGCAACAGGACAACACAGCTTTATCTTTTAATTATCTGTAAAAGTAAGCAGATCTCATTAACCAAAATTATTTAACTTTCTGAATCACAGAAACACAAATCAACCTATCCCCCCCAAAATTTCCTGTAAGCAAACAGCTTCATATAAAACCTAAAACGACAAACAAAAAACTTCTACTGCGTGGGATGAGAACATCTATAGCAACTTTTTTTTGTAGACAGAGGCTGGACTTTCAGCTGCAAAGCCAAATCTTACTTAAAACCTCATTACTTCTTCTAATAAAGCATGACTCGAAGCAATAGCTTTGTCACTTGATACCTCAGCTGTCAAAATGTTATGATCCAGACAAGCATCAGGCACTCGAACATAGAATAATCACATATCAACTACTTGGCATAGCTGATATTATTTATGGCTACAGTACAATTTGATATTCAGAAACACAGCCCTTATGTAAATGTTTTGGGGTTTCTCCCTCCTCCCACTTACTGTTTGTATCTTAGGAGAAGGTCATGCTAACCACATTCACCTACTGTTTTAAAGCAAGCAGCATGAACCAGCAGCATTGTTTATTGTTAAAACCTAAAGGTCATTCTACTGTGTTTAGAAACCTTGATAGTGATAGTGGAACTCTAATCAAAATAATCTGCTAGGTGCTACACCCACTACATAATGTAAAAGGCAACACACTACCAACATAATATGAATATTTCAACTTTAATGCTGATAAACCCCATCACTACCATACAGAATTCTGAACTGCATTTTAAAGAAAGTTGCTCCCACCCCACCTGCCCTCCCCAGTTACAGTCCTAATATTTCTGGACTAAACTTAAACATACTATGGAACAGTAACAATGGTTCTCCAATTTCTTCAGCCCCATTAGAACAAATAAAGGCTCTTCTATTACAACCATGGACATGCACTTGTTAAGCAGTGATCTACCATTTGCAATTAATTAGAGGAAAAATGCCTAAAACATTTTCACATTTTGGAGCTAATCTATAGTGATAGGTACTCTGTTTGAGCATTTCCTGATCCCAGATCTCTGCTATGCAACCACCATGTGCCACAAAGCTGACAGGAACAGCTGAACGTAAAGGTTGAACTTCTGAACTGCTGAAGTTCACAGGCCAGGTATTACAGCCAGCTAACACCAACTACACTAATTTCTTCTATGAACTCTTGCGATTTTCAGACAATGGCCAGAAGTTATTTATTTTTTCACTTAAACAGTTACTGTCTAAACTGCTGGAAAGCAGTGGTTCACAAGAAGTCTTTTAAACCACATTACGGAACATGAGAAGGACAGAGTGGACAAATCTACCCTGTAGGTCAGTAAAAGGCATCAATCAGTGTTTAAACTATGGTTTGATGAGTGATTTGGAACTGATCCCTCAGGTCTAAAAAATTACTGTTGGTATACAACTGACAAAGAAGTTAACTTTTAAAGACACCTTTTACAATTTTTCCATGAAGTATTACAAATTATACACTAAAATTGTACATGAGGCTTAAACTCTGCCAGCTGCATCTGCCTTTCATTAAATCTGAGGTTAAAATTGCTTGTCTGTTCTCAGATCATTCATGAACACTGCCATCAAAAATGGAAAAACTGCTAAACAGCTGAATTATTTTTTAAATGGTGAGAGAATGGTACATAGTCTCAATTTCCTTTATTTTCACCTGAAACAGGAATGCAGATTAACACGAAGGAAAGAATGTTCTAACAGTCAGACAATTAAAGAAATAAATCTGATTGGAATATTACTGATGAAGTTGGCAAATAACCTGATTACCCCAGAGCCAAATTCCAAACTGGGACTACATTTCAATGATCAAACCATGGCCAACCACCTAAGCAAATGAAAAGAGCAGTTAACCAGCATCACATTCTAAGCATTGTGCTGAATTATTACATCACTATAAACCTGAACACAAGTGTTATCAGCTGTATCACTCATGAATGATGCAACTCTTGGAGAATAACTCTTCCTCGGTGGGAACCTTTGATGACTCTGCTAAAAATGTGTTTTAACCATAAAATTGAGACCTTTGTGCCCTAGACCAGGTGATTATGGCTGCATTAAGGTACAACAGCCAGCTTAGTTAAAGCTGCTGGAGTCCCTGCACAGCACTGTGTCAGGCTGAGGCACCTCAGACTGACCATCTGCAAGATGCACTGAACACACTAAGTATCTTGCAAACAGGAAATTTCTTGTCTCCAGGAAAAGGCTAAACAGAACACTCTTTGAAAGCCACAGCTGTTCCTGATGTTTTACAATCATCTGCCAGTAGGTACTATTTATTCCAGTAAATGTTAGATTCTACATCAGTAAACTGAAAGATACTTCTGGGAAATAGGGTATGCTAAGAGATAGTCTACTCAATAAAAATGTCATACCTAGTTGGGAGAGATCCAGTTTTGTCCAATGCATCCCTGTTGGGCAGCTGGAGGAAAGCGTTCTGATAAATATCTGCCCGAGACTATCCAAGCCCCAAATAGCATCCTGGCAGGCAGAGTAGTGCACCATTTCGGCCTCTGGTGGCAGCTGCACCGTAGAAGGACGAAAATGAGGATTCTGATCACTGACACAAAACAGATCCTTGTTGCTTTGGCACAGCCACAAAAAGCTTCCTATGGAAAGGACACCTCTGTTATTAAAATAATTCCTAATCCACTCTGCAAAAGCTTACACATTTACTTTTTCTGAAAAAAATGATCAGTACATTTGAAAGCAAAACTAAAGCTTCTTGGCTTTGTTCATAGAGTAAGGCTTTGAAGTACAAATACACATCCTAAGCCCTTATTTAGACACTTAAATACTCCCTTTCTCAAATAAAGGAAGTAGTAAGTGACCTCATTTGAAGAAATGTTTCATTTGAAGAAACTAATAGAGAGAAGACACATGTAACACTGCACTATCACCTCTCCTTATTCTTTTGCTCTTTTTTATCCTTGATAATAGCCTTTGAAAAGCAGCATTTTTTTTCAGCTCTAAACTCTTTTTTGCCACTAAAGCCAGCGTACTTCGATAATGCAGCCGCTAACTATTGTAACCAGCAGTTCAATTCCCTCACAGGGTCTCACTTTCACCAATAATGTGCGATTTTGCTGCAGTAACTGCACTGACAGG
Source organism: Vireo altiloquus (assembly GCA_013396875.1). NCBI lineage: Eukaryota > Metazoa > Chordata > Aves > Passeriformes > Vireonidae > Vireo > Vireo altiloquus. The sequence continues at coordinate 132,512 of VZRF01008113.1, read as the reverse complement.
AGAAGCACTTGGTTAGTACAGGCACTCCAGCAAAGCATGCTCCAAAACTTCAGTTACAGATACTGGCAATTCATACTTTGGCAGTTTAGGAAGTTGCTGCTCCTGAGGGCCACTCATTTCTGTGCTGGAAGCCACTCTACACCAAAGGTGTGAGTAAATAATTTGTTATTTTAATCTCCAGTAGTTTTACAGACATCTTTCCACCCTACTTCAACTACTTTAGATCCCTGCAAACAGAAAAGACAACCAAAATCTGAAGTAATTCAGGATATTTAATTACTTACACCATCAATTCCACTCTATTTAAAAATCAGATATTATATGCCTTCACTGTTAATTTACCAACCTTCTTTAGATGAAGCTGTGGAAGCCAACACAAAAATCCATTTTGTGGCAGAAGCAGTGCCACGAGGCACAATATTATTCCAATATGTGCCTTGAAAGAAAGAATAGAGTGGTATTAGTAGGAAACTTAGTTTTCAATTAAAATTCGTTATCTAAAATTTAAAAGAAATTCAATTGCAATCAATCATATTTTAGACAAGATTTTCTACGAAAATCGTTCAAGAAACTGTTGGGGGAAGAGGGAAATTTCCTCCTGACATCTTTGTAAACACACACAGAGAAAACTAGGAATGCAGAAGAGGATAAAGAAGAATATTAATGGTCTTCAACAGGGGACCAATTTGGTGACAAGGTTAAACAATATCCTAGACGTACTGTTAGTTTACCTAAACAAAGAAATTTAGCAAATCAAAATTCTATTTTGAGACTGTAGCAAGAAATATAAAGCAATTCCTCTATTAGCACTGTAAAACCGTAACATTAGTGTCCTGCAGTCACACTGATCATGAGCCAGACTGCACTGTGCAAGATAATATAGGTTCAACAGCTTAAGATTGCCTTCTTATCCCAGAGAAGAGACATGCAGGTGTTAAAAAGAGGAACTTGTCCACAGTTCACTGGTTGACAATGACTTTTCCATGAAAAACATTTCCCTTTAAATGAGAAAGTATTTAAGACCAAATGCTAATGCATCATTTAATTTAATTTTTAAACATATTAAAGCTGCCCTGACTTGCCATGGGTAATTTCTGTGGTGACAGAGATGTAGTAAGTTATTTCCTTCTATTTAATTTTCTTATCTTAAAAGAATTAAGATGCAAAAGCACACTAACCTATTAAGTTTCCCTTTGCTACATGGAATTCGTTTTTGCCTGAAGAGATCCAGACTCCACTGCCATTAACTCCAAGGAGGCTGGGCTGACACTGAAGCTGCTGTGACCAAAATGCCATTCGAAGCTTATCAGCCACCTTCTCCACAGGTGCCTGAGCTGCTGTTGCTACCGTGTGAGTTGCCTGGATTATGGTCTGGAACAGGCTGCACTGGTCAAACACTACATAATCAGTGATGCTTACCTGGGGGAAAAAGAAAAAAAATGCTCTTGATAAGTTAAGCTTTGGGGTGAACTGCACAATCTTTCACCAGAAGCTTTTTTAGAAATATTCAAAGTGTAGGAAGGGAAAAATAAAAATGGTGCATTTTGAGTAATTGTCTTGCTAATAAGCCACAATCAATATTGAACGCCAGCTTACAACTTCCTTCTACCCAACAATCCATTTAGAAATCTGCATTTTAAGAAAGCCCTTCGTTTTAGGAAGTCTCCCTCTAAAAACATGTTGAACTCTCCAACTAAGAGGTGAATTTTCAATTTCCCAAAGGAAAAGAGGAACTTGTGCAGTGTAGCAATTCAAACCACATGACAAAACTTGTATGCAATACTCCTTTGCAACTACCTCATGGACATTTTAATTCATAGTGCGGACGGAGCTCTAAATAAGCAATTGCCCAAGTTCTGTCATGAACAACTAGGCTGGCAACACTCTGGGATACTCCTAGAAAGGAGGAAAATGCCTAAGAGCACAAAAAGAGCAGCAGTTTGCCAATAACCTCAAAGCCAAGCTACTCATGATGCCCACATGCAAAAAGGGACTATATATGCACATAGACCAAAATTCTTGTAACATAGGTAGGCATGTAGACAAACAAATATTCTCTAAAACTGTTTTTGTACTCCCTTCTTCCCCACCCTTTTCTCTGAAGAAAACAAGAGAAGCTGGAGAAACCAGAGTCATGAATTCCAAATCAATACCAGACAGCACTTGCAGTAACCGAGCTGGTTTCCACCACATGAACTGTGGCTGAAGCAAGCACCTCCACATGGCTCAAAGACACCCCAACTGAATGGAAAAATGCAAAGCACATTCTTTTGCACAGTGACTTACTATTTATTTTATCTAGCTAAGGAAAAGGATGGGCACTGAAAGACAAGAGAAAAGGCTGCGTTCAGCCACCAGACTTGATGCTCTGCCTCAACAGCATGTCCTGTGACCTGGCAGAGCATTTCTTGTGTTCTTGAAAGATGCTGCTCAGGATGACCATGGGATGGTTTTTCCTCACCTCTTTAAAGCAGACTCAAAAAGAGATTTCAGCCATAGCCACACTGGAATTTTAATATACTCAGTAAAGAATGCTATAAAATATCAAGCAATTAATTGAATTTATTCTTAGAATCTTGTGGGGAAAATAACACAAACAACAAACCCAAGGTAAAAGACTAAACTGAAAGCAAAATAAAAAAATGCCTACTTGCCACCAATGGTTATCATCTCCTTGTGGTTTCTTTGAAACTATACCAGTCCTGAACCAGAGATTGCCATGGATATCCAAAGCCCATAATGTCTGCTGATCTCCAAGGGTTATGCACACGGGTTCCAAAGCTTGCATTTCACTGGAAATGCAAACAAGTAAAAGTGTTAAAAACCTTACTTCAAATTTATGTTGATGGTGTTTTAAGGAAGCTATTATAAAGCTAAAATATAATAGGCCAAGTTAAAAAACACATTTAATATAAAATTCTCAGTTATTCGGTACTTTAGATTTTTTTTTTAAAGTAAAAAACATTCAACAACAACAACCAAAAAACCATGAGTCCTTCAAAGATCACTCAGGATTTGAAACTTGGATACACAACAATAAAACTAAACAAGCCCTATTTTGTTCAGTAAATAAGCAATCAAGAGCTCTGTTCTTTAAGTTTTTGATGTAACAGCTTCATAAATGTATCTCCTCAACTTCCTTGACCTATTCTGAGAACAATACCTGCAGTTCAGGGACCACAAGTAGAAAACTCAACCTAACTATATGACAAAGATAAATGCTGAATTCAGGGCTATAAGTTTCCTGCATAAGTAAACAATTTCAAGCTTAGAAAGTCAGCAGGCTCAGGTGATCATATCAGACATTGAAAAGGGAGCAAACAATGCTAGTTTTTTCAGATAACCTTTCTTGACAATTTAGGAACAAATAGTGACTGCTTTCTGCAATTTTAACACAAAGCCCAAGAACATGAAATGTACCTAATATGTAGGTCAAGGGGCTATTTTCATTAAACAAACTCATTAAAGTACATGAAAATTTCACATTTGAACAAAGACACGGTAGCTTCTTATGCAGTTCAAGCGCCAAATACTAGGCTGGGAGGTAGCACAAGCTGAGATTTCACAATAGGATATTCAGTAGATAAAATCACCTGATGAAAAGAACTTGAAATTCTTCCTAAACTTGCTTCAGGCTGATGTCACAAGAGACACCATATTCTACATTCTCAAAGCCAGCAGTAGAGACTCAGTGCTTTTAACTTCATCACAAAGGAACTACTGTGAGCATAGGATCAACTACAAAGCTAAATATCAACTGCACAAAATATTTATAAAAATCTGCAGCTGGTAGATTTTTTTTTTATATTTATATATTTTATAATATTTATAAAAATATGCAGCTGTGTGGACAACCAAGAAAATGCATAGATTTAATCTCAGAAAAAAAAAAACAACATAAAAAACCAAAACAAAACAAAAAAAAAAACCAAAAACAAAAACAAAAACAAACAAAAAAAAACCCCAAAAAAAAACCCTCTCAAAAACCTGGAGAGCTCATTAAAACCATTATGCCGCAGATTAAAGAAGCAACATTTAATTAAAAAGTCACATTGACAGACATTATAAAGGTTTTTCAAAAATTGTTATCACTCTTTAAACTCACTTCTGTTTATGACAATTCCTCTCATGACACAACAGTCATTCAGCCGACAGAAAAACAGCAGTTACTTTGAATATGTCTGGACAGAGACTAAAGGAAGGAAGGACAGACTGATGGACAGATAGCTAAAATAGCTAAATACACACACAGAGGTATATACACACACGGGTTCAGGTAACACTTTTTCAAACATCGAGGACCTCCAGCATAGTTATTTGTGTCATTGCTATGCCCAGAATGTCCCAGCAGAGTTTTTACCTGACAATATCACTCTTCCACTGCTCTCCCTCAGGACAGAAGCTGCGCACTCCCTCCCGGTACAGCAGGGCCCGCTGCTCGCTCAGAGCCCACACCACATTATTCCTGGATGTGACCTGTGACAGTGGATAAGGGCAGTCAACCTTTACTGCTCGGGCACAAGGACGATCCACACTCAGGCCTAGAAATCAGAAAATGAGGATTGCTTTACAAACCTTGGCTTTTTGCAACAAAAAGGAAAGAGATAAAGCAACTCAATGAAAGAAAATGCAGAAAGGAATCTCCTTGACAAGCTAACATTTGTCATTTGATCACAATTTCTGTGAGTGACTGTTCTTTCTATAAACTATTAATAATTTCCTCTATTATAGCTGAGTTTATGTTTTAAATAATAAGACACTGTACATCCTTCAACATCCTGCACAGTGCATATCCAGTGCCGTCATTTCTGTTCCTTTTCTCCCTCTAGTGTCAGCACCAGGAATCTCCATTTATAAAATATCTATTGGAGCTGACAGAAGCATCAAAAAAAGCCAGCAATGGAAGAACTTTTTGCCCAAAACATGCCAGGGAGAGAAGTAACCTGATCTGAATAGTGACAGCAGAGCAATTACAAAAGAGCATACCACAGCGTGCAGTACTGAAAGGAGCAGAGAGGTTCTGGCAGATTTACAGGCAGTTTGCACACATTTCTATACGTAATCTACAGGAACATGTCTTCTTTATGATTACACTGAAGCTTGATTTACACAGGTGAAACTGCATGAGAAACACCTCAGGAGAGATAGCTTTTGTTTCATCTTCTCATGCTGCCAAAGCCAGTATGAACAGATTAATCTGTATGATATTCTACACTAACAAGAATGCTCATTTCTAAACCTCTGAGCACACACTTCTGCTATAAACGTTACACAAGACAGTAAAGGGAATGAAAATATCCTAGAGAAACAATTTTCACTGGTTGCCTTGCATTAGGAAGACAGAATATACAGAGAATTTATTTTTTGCATCAAAAGACAAATTTGAAAGCCTAAGAACAGCAGAATGTAAGCTGATGTAATCAAATCAATCCCTCAAAGGGAAGAAAAATATTGACTCAAACCTTCACAGAGCCCTGTATGATTAGCATCCAAAATTCACTCTCCATCACCACTATCCATGCCTATTGGCAATATGCATGTGACCATGGGCAAGCCACTTGATTTTTCCGGAACTACTATACTTAACTAAAAAATAATTTTAATAGCATATCTTTGAAACAGTGATGTGTACTTAAAACAGTTTTCTTAATCACAAATAATTTTTGTATTGTGCTACACTAACTAAACCTAAAAGGCAAATTACCAGAGTGCCAAAATTAAATGAAAGGTAAATAAGAATTCTGATAGCCACTCAGAGATGGTGTCCTGTTTCAGTACATCTTACAGAGTTTCCCTTAACCCAGCCCTCCTCTTCATTCTCCAGTAATTCCTTCATCATGTTATTGGTAATTTTTCCTTAGTAATTCAGCTCTCTGTGCAAGCCCTACATGCCTGAGAGTCCTTGATATTTTTCTCCCTTAACTCTAAAACTAGTACTGCCATCCCTCATCCCAGCTCCTTGCATTTAGCCTGAATATTGTTTGCATAACACCTTCCAGACACGTCCTCCTTTGTTCACTTAAGAACTTAAAACTAGGGCCATGACTTCAAAGTTGTCACCGCACTATCCTTTTTCCAATTTGTGCCTCATTCATACCTGGTAAGAAGGCAGCTGCAGATTCCTGCTCTACAGTCCATTCCATTCCCCCATGGCTTTGCTTTCTCCCTCACATAAAATACCACTTGTCTATACTTCCAAAGCACTTCATGATTTTCTGTCTCAGAATACCTTCCTTTTATTATCAAGTGGTACATAGTATCTTCAAGAGATCTGTGCTTTTCAAAACACAAAGCTTCTACTTTCCCCTATTCTGCCCACTTAAGGCTGAGTTGTTTCAGTGCACCATATCACATTCAAAGCAAGTATTTATTTTGATATTTTCCACAGTCCCTTTCCATTTATCTCCATCCATCTCATATCCTCCCCATGTCATCAATTCTCTGTACTGTATGTACTCCACTTGGCACACACAAAACGAGTGGCCATGAACTGGCTTTTCCACTCTCCTAGTTACACAAAATCTCACAACTGTTTCCAAGTGTTTCTCAAGATAAAAAGGTTTTCCTTATGTCCTGGCTGCAGATAAAAGTTTATAGCAAACTGTGATCTGCAAACTTGAAACCTAATAATCTCAGCCCACAAAAATTCAAAGAGCCTGCAATTAATTCAGGTACCTGTTTGCAGATACACATCTCCATTTGTTCTGATAATCCAGGCGGTGTCATCACTTAGAGCTACAAACACAGCTTGGGGTAAAGCCTCATACCAGTGCCGTTTTCCTTTTATAGTTACTTTTCCACAAGCAAAAGCTTTGTTAGTTTTCTGTTCAATCTTCCAGAGAAGAGCCCCTGTATGAGAAGTAAAGAAAGAACATAATAGCATTCAGCAATTACTGCAACAGTCACAGGTGATGTGTCCTACCTACACTAACAGGAGGGGAAAAGCAAACCAGTAGCATCAAACAAAAATGCAAGTTTAAGAAACCTGTACTTTTTTTTTTTTTTAAAGCAAGACCAGAACAGTAACTGACACCTAATATATAATAATAGTTTAAAAAAAGAAAACCAAATGGAACTCCAAACTTAACTGCTGGCTTGTACCAGAACAGTACATTGTCATATTAATTTCCTTTGAATGATTCCACGAAGTTGCACTTAATTCCATTTTGACATTTTGTGGTTAACATGCTCCTGCATTAATACATCCATGGCTAACTGTGGATGCTAGAAACTTCCACAGAGTCAATGAAATTCTGGGTGAATTCCTGGAACTGACTGATGACAAATGCAGAAGAACAACGTTTTGCCCAGGCTATCGGAGCCACCAACAACTGCAGCCTGAAACTACCAAGGGCAAACATGACACATGCTCATTCCTTTCACTTTTCTGCAGGGACCTGCTGTTGACCACTCATAAAGGGAAGATACTGAGATGGATGAACCCACACTCTCACCTAGGACAAGTACTCTTAAATTGTTTTGGTTATAGCAAAGCTCAGCTACAGATCAAAGAAAATGTCTTTCTTCTTAAAACAGATAGCAAGTGTTCCCCTACATAGAGAAGGGAAGATTGGCATGTGCTTTTAGAGAAGACAGAGAAGAAAAGCAGTGGCAAGGCAGGAAACAAAGAGATTAAAATGGCTGAGAAACTTTGTATTTTCATTCCAGTACTGGAACAATCTGGAAGGCCAAAAGTGATGCAAGTTTATAACCAAAACCTCCTTATTTTGAGTCCAACATAATCCTCATTCACAACCACCCAGAACAAATTCATATGCAAATGTACTAAAACTTCAAAGTTTCTTTCCTTCATATTTAAAAAGAAATCAAATCAACCAACCCACGCATACACAAAGTCAATTCTACATTTACAAGAAAAAGAACTTTAAAATTGTGAATCACAGAATGGTTTGGGTGGGAGGGGAAGATCATCTAGTTCCAACCCCCTGCCATGGGCAGGGACACCTCCCACTTGATCAGATTGCTGAGGACCTCATCCACCCTGGCCTTGAACACTTCCAGGGATGGGGCATCCACAGTTTCCCTGGGCAACCTGTTCCAGTGCCTCACCACCCTCACAGCCAAGAACTTCTATAGCTGTGACAAAAATCAAGGGTTTGTACAAAGAGCTCTTCTCTGCCGACCATGAACTGCTGCTTCTGAAGTTCACTTTAATCAGGCAAATGCATGTTGAAAGCCTCCAAAAATGCAATGTGAACCTGTTAGAAAGACAGCCACTTAAACGAGAACATGGGATGCAGGGTAGTGAAGATGCAGTCACGTAACTGTGACTAAAAAACAAACAAATAAAAAGAAACCAACACACTACTTTTACATGAAACAAGCCCTAAACAACCAAGTTTCTGGAAGTAATTTATTTGAAAAAAACAAACAATAAACCACCTATGTGGAAATTACATATGCACTCAACTGTATCTGTAATCTCATAAAAATGACAAGTTTCACCTAATGAAATAGTAACTGATACTAAAAAATCCTAAAAACCAAACAACCAAAAAAACCCCAAAGAAAATGCCCAAGATTCTCCCAAGTTTTGTATTTACAAGGTGACAGTGCAACACAAGCCAACTCACCTGAGGGGGAAACTGCCACTTGCTGGACTCCATCCTCAAACTTCTGCCAGCGCAGCCCGGCTGCAGGAAGGGCACTGCAGTACAGGCTGCCTCGGTAGTCCAGGCACCAAATGTATTTTTCTGAGACAACCAGGCTCAGGATGCCATAACCAGGGCCAGAGTATCCCATCCAGCTCTCTGCAAACTAAAAACTGTAGAGTCAGAACAGTGTCAGGTGTCTTCAAACTGCATAAGAAAATGGATATGTAAGAACAGCAGCTCCCACATTTTGATTTTATAAAAGTTAAATTTAAGTACTTTAATCAATGAATAAATTTGCCTTGTGTAAAATAAAGCTACATCTGTCACTGTTCTCTACGGCCGTATGTGCACAATGAGACTGCTAGAACAACAGATCTAGCAAAAAAATAAACCCTTCCACCCCATCATCCACCTCCAAAGAAGGAATACATAAAAATGCACAGTCTGCCCATAGTCCAGGCAATTATTCATTGTCTAGGAAGTGATGAGCAAAGGGAACAAGACAGCTGGAGGGCAGAGACAGCTATATATCCAACTCCAGTACTCTCTGTATGGTATAGGAGCCATGTGTTGCAAAAATCTAGTTTACAGCCTGCTCTCTTAAATTTTAATTGCTTGCATGAGGTGAACTCAAGCACTGCATACATTACCAGGGGAGTTTCTGAACACGAAAGAGTATAAGAATACCATAACCTGAAATTAAAATGTTCTGCACCTTGGGCTGCAGCTGTTACCAGATAGGACACCATCAACCTGTAACTCAACCTTTATGAATGAGTATTTGGTTGATCTCAATACAAAGCTGTTACAGATCTAAAGGAAACAAAATCCCCAGCCTACAAGAACTGCATTTCCTTCTTAAGTCTTCTGCTAAAACTCCCACTGATTCTGGCAATTTTGTAGATTTTACAATTAACTTAACTACTTCTTTTCTATAGTCTGTGTGAGGATTACCCACAAAATAACGATGAAGGAAAGAGGGATAAGAGAAAAACGAAATTGTCAACATTTTAAACAGTACTAACTACTGCTGGCTAGGGGGCAAAGACTAATCCTTATTCTGAGTATTTACAGGTAAAATAATGCTTAAGCAGAAGCCAGCTATGTGAGATAATTAGCATTTATTCTCCATGAAGTCAGCTGAATTTGGGAACAGCATCACACAGAATTTGGACTACTGGAAATCCAAACAAGGAACAGCCCTTGAGTGTGACTGGGTCTTACTGTTCACTCTTTAATGGAAGGGTTTCTAACAGCATTTTTTTGAGCCAGGAATAATACAGCCAGAACAGCTTCTTTGCATTGCAAGCACATATCACCCATTCTGAATTCAGATACATCACATTTTTTAAGAGTTACAATACATATCTTGTTTGGCTTTATACTTCACTTGTGTACTTAAATCACATTAAAAAAAAAATGCTCTCCTAAAGATGTGAAGGACAGTAACGGCAAGAACATTTCTTTTCAAAAGCTGTTTCTTTTTAAGGTTAAAGGTACTTTAATTAAACTGAAAAGAAATACCTGATCAGATTTTAAGAGCACTGTTTCATCCTGGCTCATCCTGGCTACATCCTGTGCACCAGGCACAGCACCAACTTCAGGCACGCTGGTCTCTGAGGACGAATACGGCAATCCATGTCCATAAATATCCTCTTCATCACTTGAGGCAGATTTTTCAGTCTTACTTTCAAGAATGTCTGCTACCCTTTCAGCAGCGCTAGTACTACATTTAGCTTTGATTGCACTTCCAAAATTCCACCCAGAAATGGAACAGTTATCTGAATGAACATTGTCAGAGATGTCAAACTGGGGTGCAGAAGGGTCTGACAGAGCGCTGTGGATTAGGGAGAGTGGCTGTTCATCTTCCCTACCAGTTTCATCACTTTCCCTTGGTGTCAAGGATGTCTGGACACCAAGTATACTGTCACATTCCAAAAACATCTGATCTGAAAGGTCTGGATCTTCAGAAGATTTTTCAGAATCCTGCAGCTTCATTTTATCCAAGTCTTCATCTATTTTACACAGTGTAGGAAAATCCTGCTCCTCCTCCTCTTGGCTCAGTTTTCCAGGACAGCATTCATTGCTTGCAGAAATCACACCACCATTACATTCACCATCAACACTGCTTGTCAAGTCTTCTGTGAGAATCAGAGGAGATGCACATGCCAAAGTATCTATAATAGCTGAAGTACCCATACCACTGTCACTGTTTGGAAGTTTCTGAAAATCAACCACCTCTCCATTTTCTTCATTAATTAGTACAGTTGCTGACTCGGGAGACTGCAGGACACTGAAAGTTTCTGAACCGTTATCTTCTTGCAAGATGGTATGGGACTCCATACTGAACATGCTTTCCCGATCTGGAGATCCAGTACTCAGATGATCAATGCTGCCACTCATTATGCTGGAAGACACAGAAAAGGAGTCTGCGTTCAAGGAATGTGGACTGTCACCAGAAAGCTGACGTTCATAAATTGGTGTGCCTTCCAGAGAGCTGTGGTTTTTCCTTGTCCCACTTTCTAGTATCACATATACACAAAAAGAAAAGGGAGAAAAATAATATTACTAAAATGTATTAAATTCCAGTGCCAAGTAAGAAATTAAAATATTTTTAGAACTGGAGGAAGAACAAAGCTAAATCTAAACTTCAACCATACTGATTTTTTTTAACTTTAACAATAAATGATACATAAAATGCAAAAAAAAGTCTTAATATAGTAAACAATTAAAATTATCAAGTACTCGCACTATTTTATCAAATTAAAAAGGACAGCTAAGAAAGACACTGCCGAATATTCTGAATAGGATGAATAGACATTACACAATTCCAACATAAAACTGGATGCAGAATCTGCTGTATGGTCCCATTAACGAATACATTAGAACTCGAAGCATGTTTACATAAAGCATAACAAAGTTAAAAGAAAAAAACCCCAAAGAGATCTAAAAAGACTTCATGAATTTATCACTTTTAAAGCAGATTTTTATCTTAAACAGAAATGGTCCACCACAACCCTTCGATCACTTCAGAAGCACGACAACACAATATAAACAAAGCCTGTCAAACACAGACTGCTTCATGTAATATGCTCTAACAACAAGCATGGCTGGGAAGGTTCTGCTAGACCTACCCTGTTTCTTCTTTTTTTTCTTTTTCACCTTAATTGGTTTTACAATGAGTTCTTGATCAAAATCTTCAGAGCTGATGGTGCTGAACCGTTGTGAAGAAAGTTGGCCTTCTCTCTGAGCTTCTGGAAGTTGGTCTGCACACATCATAAAGCTCGAGCCACTGTCCACAGAGTTCACAGAGCTGCTCCTGCTTCGTGATTCACTTACTACAGAGCAGCCCCTTTTTCTGGTTTCATTGCTCAAGTCTCCCACTCTATCAAAACTTTTCTCTGATAGCGTTGGAGTTTCCAGATCATCTTTCAGTGAGGAAGAAGTGCCATTTTTATCACTAGTAACTGAAGGGGAAGTAACCATTTTTTTTTCTGTTTCCACTGAAGGGCTGGATGATACAGATGAAACTACAGATGATGGGGTCAGCAACTTAGGACTTGTATCTGTTAAAGGATTTGACAATTTTGAATTCACATCTGAAACTGTCCAAAAGAAAAATGAAAGTATAAATACTATTTCAAGTATAAATTCTAGCATCAAGTTAGTAGGGGAAAAATTCTTGGAGAGTATTGAAAGAAAAGAATATTTAAGCAAAGAAGAAGAAAAAATTTCTTAGCTCACAACATTTAAAAATAAGTATTTGCACTCACACATACACTATAAACATCCTGCAAACTAATCTATATGATTAATTTAAAAGCACTTCCCTTCAAACCTTGTATTAAGCTTCTATTAGCAAAATTCTGAATTTATGTCTATATATAAAGAACAGTACAGGTTTGCAGCTTGGAAGACCCAATTGTACACCACACTGAATTGCCACCTGGTATCTTTAACTTCTTCATTCAAACATTTAGTAGCTTGGAAAAAAAAATCAAGAAAAATTACCAGATAAATCACTGTGGTGATTTGAAGAAAATACACTTCTAAAGGCTCCTTTAAAACTATACATGAAAGTTGAAATTAAAATAATAAACAGGCTCTAGTAGTTTGTGAGTAAAGAACTGCCTAAATGACTAAAGCTATTGCCAATATGCAATGACAAGAAAGTTAAGGTCTCCAGCACTCAATGAGGCATCATAGCATATTTACTAGCATTTCGCTAACACAAAGCTAAGATGGAGGATTTAAATGCATTAGTAGTCCCTTTTAGAGAGTCCTAGTAACATAAATGTTTAACTCAGATGGCAACAAGTAATAAACAGATAAATTATTTTTGGCATTTTAGTGAGCATTCTTTGGATTTATTTGCCAATTCTTTCTTTTTCATTGCTAGGAAGGCTGAGATTTCCCCTGGAATGTGGCTGGTGACAGGTGGCACAGAAATCAACATATTCAGCTATTGAGACTGATCCTAAAGGGATAACCATGATCAGGAATCCAGACTGCTTCAGCATCATGGTTCAGAATGAGCTCTCAAATGCACAGATTAGAGATGCCTCATTAGGTTAATGCTGATCCACTCTCAAAAAGGACAACCATATTTAATTTCTTAATGCCCCCATTCTCACTGCAGCCAAAAGAGAAGCTCACATAAGCAGATAAACAAAATCGCTAAATATAACCTACCAAAACAGATGAGTAACTCTACAGGACCTGGCAGGTTTTTGCAATAATCTGAAGAGTTTTGTGTGGGGTCTGGTTTCAGTTTTCTTGGTTTTGGGGGTTTTTATATTAAAAAAGTATGATAAGCACCATGTTCCATGAGGTACACACCAACTTATACATACAAAACTTACTAATTTCTACATATTAAGTTGACTGATCTATACGAACCTATTGATGATAGTCCTTCGGGTCTATTTGAAATTCTTATTATGTCTCTATCGCCCTTTAAGAGAAAAATCTCATTGTTGGTACAGGACACAGACACAATATCACCATATCCTTCCAAGCCACCAATCAAAGCCTATGAAGAGTCAAGAGAGAAAGAAATAATTGGCATCAGATTAACACACAGTTTGCATAATATGGTAGTCTTAACAAAAGCATTTGCTGGATTTTAATCAACATAAACAGTTACAAGACAAAGATTTTTATCTTATAAAAAAAAAAGAAAATGGAAAAAAGAAACACAAAAGAACCCTTTAACCATGATGCTCAAAAAGCTCCATTTTTATACTAATTAAAGTTCCACAGATCTATTATTTGTCCAACTAAAGGCAACTAAATATAGCAACTTAAGCAATATACAATTTGATGGCAGAAGAGTGCCACAGTACAAAGGTTTAATATCATTTAGATAAAAATATACTAACTTGTATCCACTTTCATATGCATTTTTAAGACAATAAAGTAGCTAACACTTCACTGTATACCAAATAGAAGGCAATACTTCTTTTTTTTCAGACACCAACAGTAGTAGAAGGGAAAGAATAAATAGTTCCAGGTACATTTTATAGGCCTAAAATATCTTTTTGCATTAACTCCTAGATTTTAGGTTTCTATATGCTTCACTAAGCATCAGAATTTATTGTGATGTTAAGACCCCAACTGAAAGCTTTAAATATATATAATTTTCATAAACAACATACTGAGCTAGTTGGTGAGTATATCATCACAATGACAATTCGAGGAAGGTGACAATAAATATTTTTTTTTGTTCATTTCAAACATGGTTTTAAATCGCAGACGTATAATGGATAACCAAAACAGTCTCGTGGCACAGTGGGAACAAAAACATGGAAGAAACAAAATACACAGCCACAAGGTTTATCTACCTGGTTCACAGTGTCTAGTAAATAGATGCTGTATTCATTCCAGGTCAGCACCCATCCCTCTTGGAAAAAGCATGAAACAAGCCCAAGGTGTTTTTCTGAAGAGCTGTAACTTCCTCTGTCAGGTGGTTCCAAACGAGGATACAGTTCAAAAGTTTTTATTCCTCCAGCAAATACATCTTTCAATATGAATGTGGCTTGAACAGCCCCATGAACATCAGACTTCCACAGACGAAGCCCAGGTCTGGCTGCAAATAGTGTCAGGTCACTCTGTTTACACAGGCCAGGTATAAAACATGCTCCAAATTTGCCAGTGCTAAAATGCAAAAGAATTTATTTTAAAAGCTATATACTCAGCTTAGAAACACTTTTTAAAACTAATGGCCCAAATTTACAAAAAAAATTAACAAAAGTCTTTGATTAAAATATTCAGTCAAATGTTTGAAGTACAAATTTAGTTACAGTAAGACAAGAGCAGTAATTCCAAATAACAAGTTTACCCTCAGCTTTGGATGTCAGACACTACATCAATTAAGCAAGTTAAATGCTCTTCCTAATAAGCTTGATAGCCTTAATGCCCCTCTGTCCACCTCAAAAAGATCCTACTATGCACTCTTCCTTCTCCCAGAATTAATAAAAAACAAGCAAAACACTACAAACTAATGCGAAGAAACTGCCAGCCTTTACTTGCAAGAACAGATCTCAGCTGTTAAACCCGGCATTTCTCATACACAGAAACACCACTACTATCACGCAAGAAAACCCTTCACATATAAGACAGCCCTTGGTATTCCTCTTACTATTCATATCCCTGAAAGATACATCATAAACCCTCTTTCAAGTGTAAATTTCCTCTGCTCAGACATAGAGTCAGTCACGCTGTTCTATGATCAGGCTCCCTCTTCCTTACCTGAGAGAGATTACGTAAGAGATGATGTCAAAGCCACACAAGAGGTTCTTAGCCTTCAACTCAAATTTAAGTGCTTACTATACATTCTCCCTATTAACTCACTTCAGTCTATAAGAAAAACGGGGATGCTGACTTGTTTTTTGCATCAAATATTTCATCACTTATTAGACAGACTTGATTACAACGCCTGCTCACTCCAAGTCACAGTAAACAAAGAGGGACTGGAGAGGAAGTTTGGCAGTGATTTCAGTTTGAACAATGAGAAAACATCTTAAATATTTTTGCCTAACAGTGCCTCGAAAATATGATTGTGACATACTTGCAACCACGTACTTTCTAAATAGGTGTAATTGTCATTTCATGTTCGATCACCCATAGCTATTGTAACTCGCTTTTTACGAGCAGATTGCTGTGTTGTATTAATTGCACTGCCTAGATCACTCTGCCTGTAATTCACTTTGAAATGCTAGAATTAATAGATGAGTCTGCATCGGGATTTTATGAGGGTTACTTTTTTCTGGGCTGTGTTCCAACTTGGTTGACGGATTTCTCTTCTGTGTAAAAAAGCAGAGTCCGCTGTAAAGTAGAGACAAGCAGCACCTTCTGGTTGTAATCCAACTGGACAATCGAAGATGGCTCTTCCAATACAAGGCTGGAGTTGCAAATACCCTTTCAAAGATACACACAATTCACAAGAGTCAAACCCTCCTAAAAATACAAGGTCGTAACTAACAAAGAAATGTGTAAGCCCGAGAGAAAACAAATTAACAAACAAAAAGGTTTTGAACTCCTGTTGCATAAATTCACTTAATGAATATGGACTTAATTTACATAGGCAAGAGGGGAGTTGGATTGTGGGTGACACACCATGAAATGTAGTTTCTCTTGGAATATTAGCTAATACATTTCTTTGGAAATCAACAGAAACTTTAGGACATATTTTCTTCCTTTTTCCCCACTGCCAGGTCATACTGAGACAATCATTACTTTTGGTGATTTCTGTCAAACCAAATTGAGGGACAGTCACAGATAAATCAGGATAGATGTTGTTTAAACTTTTCTTCCATACAGAAATTGAAGTTAGCATTAATTTTGTTGACATCTCAGGTCTGTATTAATTAACAAGATGTAAGAAAAATTCCATTTACTAGTAACATGCTAGTCAGCCAGCAGCAACCAAATGTTACTTTCATTCTACTCTCTCGACTGAGATGCTGAACAATCCTGGGAGAAGTACCTCACCAATAGAGCCACATCAGTCAAAGGTATCCCTTCCAAACAAAAGAGAAAGTACTGGCTGAAAGCTGAAGAAAGATTTGATAGTTAGAGTTCATGAAAAATGAGAAGGATCACTACTTCTTTTAAAATGTGTTACTTTTTTTAAAAGGTAAGGCAGTTGTGAAGGATATCCAATGGTTGCCTTGCTGGGTGTGCACACATGACCAAGTGTACACATACCAATAAAGCCATCCAACTAAACACTTAACACTGAGCAATTAAGTAACTGCTAAAAATTTAAACACACAAGCATTCTTTCAGAAAGTGCAAACGTGAATTAAGATCCCTATAACAAATGCTCACCTGGTCTAGGTCTAGTGCAGAGTAGACAATCTTTCCTTTGTCATCTCCAGAGAATAATTTCATTCCATTGGGACTCCAAGCTAAAGCTGTAATGCTACTTTTGTGGATGCCAGCAACATCAAATCTTCGAAGCTGTGAAACAATAACAATTGCAATACAAGAATTAGCCGAAGACAAGATGGACACACAAAGCCTATTCCAGGACTCCTGACTGGTTTGACTGGAGATCGAGTACAAAAGCCAAGTCCTTCTGAAGTTTATTTAGCACAAAAACCCTGTACCAATCCAACCTCCCCACCCTTCCCCCAAAGAGATCAGCCTATTATTACACATGAGAAATCTCTCAGAAGCATATTTGATTAAATACATCTTCTGTAATGCAAAGCATGCTTTAATATTATTGTTTTATAAGCTTAACATATGAAGTTTGAAACATATTCACAGCTATTTCATCAGGCAAGTCTTGCTGGGTTTTACTCTTACAAAGAATCACAGTAACACTCTACTAGGATTGGCCATACTAAACCTCACAGAAGTTTAGCCAAATGCAAAGATTTACCTGTTTGTTCCTTCCAGGTAATGAAGACACAAGCTGAAAAACTGCAACTCGACCTGAGGCTGTACCAACAGCAACCAGATCATCGAAACAACTCAACAGCTTTACAAAAGTTATAGATTCACACCTCCCCTGTTGAAACAAACCATACAAAGAACTCACAAAGTTAATGAGACACCAACAGGAGAGCTCAATTCTGAGCAACTCAACTTCCTTGAAAGAGACAATAGTAAAAGTTAGTATTTACCTCAAAATTATATTTTTTCATCTGGTTTAAATGTCTGCAGTAGAGATAAAGCATTCCAATGCTGCTCCCCACAGCAATGTAGTCTCCATTGGTATCAAGTGCTGTGAGGTAAACCACAATAGAGCGAAAGCCTTTCTGGATCTTTGTAGGAATGGCATTGAGGAGATAATACAAGGGACAAAATTCCTTAAATATAACCGGTGAAGCCACAGATGCCATAGCAAGGATTTGCATCAGCAATTTTAAGACTGAAATAAACACATTTGCATGACCACATAAGGAAATCTGAAAGACAAAAGCAAAAGACATGTCATTAACTTACGTGGAGAGAGTAGAAGGTTAACAGAAAGCCACAATTTAATAAAAACAGAAGAAAAACTTTGCCGTTTTTGCTTTGCATAAAGAAAAAGCAAGTTAAACTCTTGTAGTGAATGTAGCCTATTCTTAGAAGAAACTTTTTCTACCAAAAAGTGTATTTCTACCAAAAAGTGTATTCCTTAGGTTCAGCTAACATATAAGGATGTATGGTTACCACTAAATATGGGATAACCAGTTTTTCTTGCAGCTGTAAGCTTGTCAAAGTTGAGTTCAAATGCAGTATTTCTTCTCATCTGCCTAGTGAAAAAACCGTAAGGCCTCCGACACTGAACAATCCATGTGATACATTTCTTCATCTTTCTGCAACCTCAACCAGTGCCCAAGAGCATGGGATATTCACTGTGTCAGAAAGTGCTGTAAGATCAAAGCAACAAACCAGCATTTGGGCTCCACTCCTTAATGCCCCACAGCCCAAGAAAAAACACAGTTGAGAAACAGTTCAGCTAGAGCTACGTCTGCTATACATTCAAATAACAACCAAAAAATTAGAATACTGCGGGAAGAAAGAGGCAAAGTAAAAATGAAAGAACTCCTATTTTGACAGACTCGGGAAAATATCTGTGTAGCAACTGAATTTAGGAAGATAAGGAGCAAACAGGAAAAAGTACCATATGTTCAGCTTTCCTTTTATGGATAAGAAAATAATATCATGCTTGTGAGCAATACTGTAAATATACTTAGGAGATAATATCAAAGAATAACATAAACAAAGAATCTGTTTGCCTTCTCCATGAAAAACAATGTAGTCAGAGCCCATCACAGTAACAACATACTAGCACCTTCAGAAAAAGCTGACCATGAGGAACGTAAAAATATTCACAAATTGTTATTAAACCCAGTAATTTTTCTCATCACTACAACTATGACAAGAATATTTTGCAGCACTAGCTGCTGCTTCTCCTCATGGGTGACTCTGAAGCATGGAAAAGAAAAGAAGCTTTCACTTCTTAAATTTTATTTTGCCATGAGCAAGTAGGATTAACAGAACGGTTTAGAGTCTACCAAAAATACTTGCAGTTTTCCAAGACAGGAATTTTGGACTTCTGTAGACAGGAAAGTTTTCTACGGTTGTTTAAGATCTTAACACTGAAGATCTTGTTTATCTTCAGCAGAGCTAGAATTTCCTTTTTTTAGAGAAATAAAAAACAGGAATCTGCCGACTGAAGTTAGAAATGCTCAACATTCTGTGAAGTACTGCTACTGCAATTTGTGATATGTCCTATTGCGCCTAGTTTTTAATCATCTAAGGATAGAAAACGTTTTTTGTTTGGCAGCTTCATACATTGCTTGTATGTATGTGTATCAACTAAATTAGAAAAAAAAAAAGCTGCTCTAGTTTACTATCTCCATTACTGTAAAAACCTCTGGCATCTCAGTTTTCCAACTACTTCAGTTATTGTGCAAGAGCATTCAGCACACACACTTTGGGCCCTGCAACACCTGCTGTCAATATACAATTCTACTACATCCAAAGGGACTGTTTGCATGACATTGCCCATGCATGTGATAGATAAGACCATAGGAATAAAGACTGGTTATTTGGCTTATATTTTATCTGTTACAAAAACTGTCAGTAACTATGCTAGAACCTGTTGTTAGATGTTCCTAATTGTGATAAAGTTCATGGCTTGTGAGAGCTTAGAAATGAATTCCATTCTCCTCCAATGTTTACAACATGTCATGTATCTCATGAAATATAGTAAGGACCGCTGACACATGTGTCCAAACTATTTCTGAATGAAGAGTTCCTTTCAGAGATGTGTAATAAGTTAACAGATAACCCCGGTGCATCATGACATTTTCACAAACCATCTATTTCCTATCCTATATTTTAAGTCTCCTACTCCTTCCTTCAGCATTTACTACTTTCTATCTACAGTCAACTAAATATAAAAAAATTCCACTGCTAAAGTCGTTTGCTGTTCTAAATGTGCTGGTTTGCCATTTTAGTAATTTTACTAGTCAAGGGTCTTTTTTTTGTTTTCTCTAAAAAAACAAAATTCAGTCTTTGTCCTGAGTCTCATATATACAAATCTTCCTCTGTCTAACCTCAACTTCTGCCACTACCCAGCTACTGCCTCATGAATTTCACATATTTTGGTTTTTAAGTCCCCTTTGTGACTCTTGCAATTTACATCTGTCAGAATCCAAAGCTGCTCTTGTGGCTGTAACCATCTCACACTCCTCAGTTACCTGAGGACCTTCCAAGTCCTCAAAATTCACCCTCTTTCTTAGTTTCCATCACTTATTCTTCCAGCTCAACTAAACCATTAAAATATAGTACCTGATCATCAACTATGGAAATATGCAAATTAGTATTATCCAGAAAGAGTTTTCCTCTTTCCTCTATAATAACCCTATCTGCAACCTGATACATATTTTGGAAGTATACATTTAATTTAAAAAAAGAGAAAAAAGGGAAGTTTGATATGTTTTTTTCATTTCCACCCACAAAAAAACATGGGAGGAATTATTTCTTGTCACATACTAAGTTAAATTAAAAAACTCTGTTAGGTTAGGGTTCTCACTCTTCGTAAAATTTATATACAATCTCTGATGGCAAAGTAGTGAAAAAAAAAATAAGATTTTGTTCTATATAACCCATTCAACCTGTAAAATAAAAAAAAAGGAAAAATTTATCAATGAACTATAATTTCTTTACAGTGTACACAAATTAGTTTCCTCTTGACTGATTTACAGATTAACACAACTCATGTACTGCTTGCATAAAAACATATAAGTGAAAGCTCAAAATCATAATTTTACTGAAAATACTACTAATTAAGTAATTTTATCTACGTCAAACAAATGTATAAGGGACTAGAAGGTCTCCCATGTGGTCTGTACATTCAAAACATCTGCACAAATGCCACAATTCTCTGCTTTTGAGCCTAAAGTCTTCAATATCCCTCTAATGACAGTTGCGTATCACATGTAGTCTCTAACAGCTTTAGGATTAATTGTTATCTGTTTTTCCTACCTCATTAATCAAAGGCAAACAGTTGATATAATCTATTTTCTCAGGCAGATTTTGGAACCGGATGCGTATGTTCAGTCTGTGTCAGCCACAGTTATTCTGAAGTACATAACAGTCATTTGTGGCAAATCAGCTTGTGCTAAGCAGCTGTCCTGCAGCAGAGATAAAGTGGAGAAAAACACTAAATCAAAAACAATTACCAGAGTCCTTTCTTCTAAACTCTCAGACTTCGCAAGTTCTTAACAACTACATTCAAGGGTATGTTTTGAAAAGCAGCACTTTTAAAATTTTTTTTTTTTCTGGTCTTAGAAACAGGAATAAGGCTCAATGCTCCTAACAGATGCAACTAAACTGAGAGATAATCCTGTGCTTCAGCAGACAGGCAGTGTTAAAGGTTCAGTACCAGGGTATGCCACAGATAGACTGCAGGAAGCTAAAGCTGTCACTGCATCTCTCTAAGCTCAAGGGTCCTGTTTGTAGGAGACGGACAACAGCTCATTTTTTTTTTTTTTTAATATCTGACGTTAAAACTTACATTCAACTTCTTCAGAGCATAGACAAACTCCCATAAGACCACAGTTACATACAATAGTCTCTGTTCGCAGATAGATCCTGCCAACTAAAAAGGAAAGCAGTTTTCTTTTCTAATACTTCTCACACATTTAGCCCCAGAGCAGGCTACCCCACTGTCACATCTCAAGAGCTTTCCACAGCAGAATGCTGCCAAGCAGAGCAAAGAACACAATCATACACCCTGCCAAAGGAGCCCTGCTTTCATGTGTCCTGCACACAGGTAAATGACCAGCTAGCACACAGGTCATGGTTATCTGATTAACACACACTTGACTTTACACAACTCACGAAATGTTGCATTTTTGGCTCAAATGAGGTTTGTTTTTTTCTCTCAGTGACATAATAAAAAATAAATAAATAAACAGATTAAAGAGACAGCAAGGGCAGGAAAAGGAGAACCCATAGTCACTGCACATCCTTATAGGGATGAGGAAACTCAGCTGTATTCATGCTGATGGTCTTGTGACACCCTACGAAACCGTCACAGAATCCTAGAATGGTTTGGGTTGGAAGGGACCAAAAACATCATCTAGTTCCAACCCTCCTGCCATGGGCAGGGGCACCTTCCAATAGATCAGATTGCTCTGAGCCCTATCCAAGCTCGCCTTGAACACTTCCAAGGATGGAGTATCCACAGCTTCTCTGGGCAACCTGTTTCAGGGCCTCCCTACCCTCACACTGAAGAATTTATTCCTAATGTCTAAATCTATAAATCTACCCTTCTTTCAGTTTGAAGCCATTCCCCCTTAACTTCCTCAAATGTATTTCTTAAAAATATTCTATTGAAACATATCCAGACGTTTCAAACCATTCCTTCCAAACAGGCGCCTTCTCGCTACAGCCCCTGCCAGAGGACAGAGCCGGTGGCTCCTGGCCGGACACCCGGGGGCTGCCTCGCCTTCCCGCCGGCTTTACCTCGGCTTACGTCGGATTTACCGCCCAGACCCAGAGCCCTGGCAAGGGGAGGGCGACGCAGCCCCTCCAGCCGCTCCACGGGCGGTAACAGCCGCCGAGCCCCCTCCGGAGCACGCCCCGAGCCCCCTCACCGAGGGCTGCCCGCGCCTCGGGAGCGCCGCCGGGAGCACCGCCCGCAACAGGCGCCCGCGGCAGGCCCCGCTTGCGGCGCCCGGGGAGGGGAGCGGGACCGGGCCGGCCCTGAGGGGTTCCCCCGGCTCCGCGGGACGCGGCTGCACTCACCGCTCCGGAGCACGGGCGGCGGCTCAGGAAGGGCGGCAGCGAGCGACGTCACCGGGCGCCGAGGCGGCGGAGCG
>VZRF01008113.1:90229-109374 GCA_013396875.1 Vireo altiloquus | reverse complement strand
GGGCTGCCATGGCGGGTGAGTGAGGGGGGGAGGCTGGAGGGAGTGAACGGGGGGTAGCGGGGAGCAGCCAGAGGCCGGGTCCCGGTGTTTTCTCAGCAGACTAACGGGGTTTAATGTGCCTATGGTGCCCTGCCAGCCAGCCGGGCTGCCACTGTCATACTCTGCACCTCGCTCATGCCCCGGGTCGAGCGGGGGCTCCCGGTGACTCCCCGTGTCTGTTACCACATCCCTGTGTATAAATATCGAAAGGGTGGGTGTCAAGAGAATTGAGCCAGGCTCTTCTCGGTGGTGCCAACCAACAGGACAAGAGACAGCGGGCAGAAACTGATGCACAGGAAGTTCCACCTGAACACCAGGAAGAATTTCTTTACTGTGCAGTGACCCAAGCCTTGGAACAGAGAGGCCAGAGAGGTTGTGAAGTCTCCTTCACTGAGATAGCCGAAAACCGTCGGGACGCAATCCTGTACCATATGTTCTGGGATAGCCCTGCTTGAGCAGGAAGGTTGGACCAAGTGACCCACTGTGGTCCCTCCCAACCTGACCCGTTCTACGATTCTGTGTGGACTTTACATCTTTTGATGTGACGAACTATTTTCGGGCATCTCTGTGGATAAAAGTTGAAGCCAGCAAACATTCAGGCAGGGCATTTGGCTTGGCTTTGATCCCTGCTTTGGCTGCCAGGGCAGGGCCTGAGGTGCAGAGGTGGGGCTGCTTTGTGTGATCAGAGGATGTGCAGCGAGTTCCTACGGCTGTCTGGCCTCCGAAGAGACACCGTGAAACGAGGGCTTTGTGCTCAGCAGCAAAGCACCCACCGCCTTCAGCGGGACCCAGCCTTCCCCTAAACTCTTACAGCTCACGTGTTGCTGTGAATTAATTCTGACGTACATGGCATGAGCACTGCATGCATACACAGTAATTGCTGCCATGATTTCTTTCTGTCATACACTGCATAAGCATCTGACTGTCATTTGACGTCAGAAGACTGCTAAATCTGCCAGCACTACAAAGCCACTGCCATCCATGCTACATCTCAGAATGTGCTTGCATTTGTTTAATAACACGGTTTTCTTGTAAATACAAATAGATGAGGAATTGGATTTCACAACCAAAGACAGTTAACATAAATTCCATTTTACTTTTATCAATATTCGCCAGTAAAGCAAGGAAATCCTTCACACAAATAGCTGTCGGACACTGATTTTTTTTCTGTATGCTTTAAATGGCTTCAATATCTTTATTTTCTCATACAGCAAAAAGTCCTCCTGATAGTACTCCAAGAAGGCCTGTTTTATCTGTCAGTGCAAGAAAAATTAAAGATAATGCAGCAGACTGGCATAATTTAATGATGAAATGGGAGAGACTGAATGATAATGGATTTACTACAGCAAACAAAATAGTCAACATGAGGATCAGTGAGCAGTAAGTATGCTAATATGAGTAAAGATAGCATAAAGATTGCTTTTATTGAGAGATTAGTCTGCTTTCTTCGCTAGAAAGTTCTTTTTGGAGATGGGGAAATAACATGTCACAGTGGATAAGCTAGCTCTTAGATCAAACTCAGCAGTTGCATTATTTGGTTACATAAACTATACATTCAAATAACGTCTTATATAGTAATGATATTTGCAAGAAATGAGAAATGTTTCTTTTACATAGTCAAACATAATGTATTTAAAATCCTTATCTAATGTAGCAAGTTAAAATCTAATTCTATAAACCTCAACCCATGTGAGTTCCCTTATTCTCTCGCACATTTTACAGTGAGGCATTACCAAGTTTCACACAAGTCAAAAGTTCAGAAGATTTTAAGGAAGAATCACTGACTTGTACAGACAAAAAGGTTTTAACAGAGATGATTTAAAAGAAAACCAACAAAGAACAAACAAAAATACCACACAACAACCCCCATAAAAAAAAACCCAAAACAAAACCCACCAAAAAACTGAAAAAAACCCCACTTCAGTAGAGCTTTTCTTTTCATACTGTAATGAAAAACCTTAATTAACAGGGCTTTGAGCAGCTTCTCCAGGGTCTTGACAGCTGAGGAGGGTTTGTCTGACAGGGTTCTGACAGGTACAGGCTGAGGAATATTTTGCTGTAATGGTGCCAGATGTTGCTTTTGCTCTCGAGCAGCTCCCTCTCCTCGGTCTGAGCTTACTGCTGGTGTGGGAAAGTCTGCCAGACAGGGCAGGTGTCTGTGCATTGGCTGCTCTGGTGTCACAGGTAAATGTCTTGGCTTAAACTGGGCACAAAGATGAGTTCATGGTGAAGCACCAGATTGTCCTGTGGGGCAGCTGAAGCCTGGGCATATCTTGCCCATTATGAGAGAACAACCTCCAGCACAGGGACAAGGTAAAGAGGGAAAAAGTGTTGTCATAACACCTGCAAATGTTTTTTTCAAACACGTGTTCTAAGGTAGCGTAGTTCCATTTTTCTCTGAAGATTATGGTGCTAGCCCCATTTTCTCACATGGACAGCTATGCTTAGTGCTATTTTTATGTAGAAATTCTCATGAACAGCCTGTGAGAGAGAGATTTTGTAGGATCAGACCACAAGGTTTTAAAATCTGCACTACTCAAATAAACCTATATGCAGTTGTTTACACTGCCTTATGTTTCTATTTTAGATTTCAAGACAGCAAACTGGAGATTGCATGTGATAACAATGCCACAGAACCTGAAAAGCCAACCCCAAAATACAATGAAGAGCTGGAGAATTGCTGTGCAGAATTACTTGAGACGTTAAAACATATGGTAATACTCATTTTTCAGACTTCGTCAGTATGAATCAATTCCAAGTGTGCTCAAGTAACAAGGAAATGTCCTTAAGTATTTATTGTAGACAGAAAATTGGGATTTCCTTCTATAGTTCTTTGGCTTCAAACCGTAATGACTATAAATCCAGAGTGCACCATTTATTTGATTGATTGGTAAATTTCAAAGTTGGTTTTACATCTGCTGTCTGCTTATAGTTCTCCTCCCCCCTTTATAAAGTGATCTGGAAACAAATCACAGAAAGAATGCATTCCAAAGCTGCACCTGTTTTCTGTTTTCTCATCCTGGATATTCCCTCTGTTTAGAACAAAAGAAACAGCAAAGCATAAAGCAGTGCTTTACCTGCCATCATATCCTTGCAGCTGTCTTTGATCAGACATAATGCAGTCATATTTTTAGCCTGCCTACCTGCATTTGCTGTGCAGATCTCCTTCTCTGGAGAGTGGAGTAAGATAATAATTATGTAACCCACCTTTTTCTTTCTGGATACCTTGCTAGGAATTAATGTCACCTGTCAGTTTGACAGGAAGCAAAAAAAATTATTTTCTGCCTGATAATGTAATTGAAAATTCTTACTAAAATTAACTTTTACAGCCTTTTGCCAAAGTGAAGGCCCATTAAAAGGATGGTAGATCTATTTTTTTAATATAGACAGGATACAGTTCTCCAGTATTTAGAAAAAGCAGGAAACTGGCTAGATTTCCCTCCGATTTTGTTCTGTGGGGAAAATGTGGGCAGGTTTGGTTTTTTTTTTCCTTGAGGTACTTTTGTATTCAGACTACAAATGCATTGATGAAATTTTTTACTCTTCCTGAGTAACAGGAGTCTAAGCAGCCAGTGCTAGATTGGATTCCAAACATAGCTACTATGACCTAATTTATTTTTCATTCCTCAGGAGTTTATGTGAACTTACAGGTTCATAGATGTATCTGTGGTTTAGCTGCTTGACTTAAAGATACTGCCTGCAAGCTTCATTTTGGTATAAATATGCATACCCAAATGCACAAAGTAAGGTGAACATGAAGGAAGTGGATAGAATGAACTGGTTTTTAAAGCAATCTGTTAGATCAGCCTAGATATATTGTCAGTAGTAGCTTGAGCTGCTTTTTTCACTTGCTGCTGATCTTTTGAAATTAAAGTCATCTTGATATGATAATGTGAGAAAATATGATAGGGCTTGTGCTGCACCTGTGTGATGTTTTTCCCTAGTGCTAAATTGCTATAGGAAAAACTAGGGAGGTGAAAAAATGAGGGGGCTTTAGTATATTTCTACATGAGGGAAACAAAAGATTGTGCAAAATCAGAGTCGTATCTGCAGAGTTCAGAATTTCAGAGTATCTCATATTAAATCTCTATATAGATTCCAGCTTTGATTCCTGTCTGAAGTTAAAAAAAAGTGAGAAATATTAATACTAAATAGCCTTCATAAATAGTGTGTTTTTAGAAAATGCTTAAGATTACAGTAGCCTAATGTTCCTGAGATATTCATTAACGTTCCATGTTCATCATTTTCAGACAAAAATACAACTGAAAATGGAAAAGCTTACTTCAACTACTAAAGCAATCTGTGACTTGGAAACATTCCACCATGGAGCTGGGAATTGCACAGCACCTTTCTTTCATACATGGCCCACACCATACTTCTGTAAGTGAAATATCGATTATCTTAGCTAATTACATTGTGTAATCAATTTCATCTAATTTATGACTGAAAAATAAGCCCTCTTATCTGGATGTCTTGCCTGAGAGGGAGAGAGTGCTGTCTCCTTTACAATTGACTAATCAATAAAAACACATGAATGCACCACTTGGTTTAGGGTTACTGCTGATGACTGCCAAGCATTGTCTGAGATGCAACAATTACAGCATAGAACTAAATTTGTCAGCAGTTTACAGTGTCCAAGCTGCAACAGCCACATCCTCTGCAAGCAGAGATATATTTGCAATTTGCTGGTGTTAAGCTGCAGGCTTAACTACTTGACTTGTTACTTGACACTGAAATTAAATCCTTGAATGCAAAGAGCAAGCTATACCTCAGTTAATTCTCAAGCAGCCAAAGAAGAATACCTCTGATCTCAGTGTCAGTCAAGACAAGTAAAGAAATGTTACTGTCTACTGTTAATATTAATTCTTTCAGCATTCACTTGATGGCAAAAGGTACTGCCTCCCAACTGTTATTACCCCAGTTTTGAAACTGTCTGAATTCGAGAGAAGCCTGATTGCATGCAAGACAACTGCCTTCTTTGTGAAGTGAAAATCATACCTCTGTGAAGCCCTGCTTCGTACTTCACTACCACAGCTGAGCAGGAATCTTACGTATTAGCTTCTGCCAGCTTAAAAGATTAAGAATGACAAAGACAACTGTTGTCAAAACACCCATTGTCACTGAATCATTTAGTGATGCTGTCTACTCCATGAAAGACTAAATCCTTCTGAAGGCAGTGATAGTTCAGGCTAAGAAACAAAAGATTAGTCTCTCTTTAAAAATACTTTGTGCAGTTACTTTTTAAGAAGTCAAACAATGAAAGATTACAGATGCATTTGTACCCTCCTAACAGTATTAGTAACATAACTAGTAACAGTTTTTAAAATAAATGCTTTAGTTTTGATCTGTTGGGGAATTTTACTGTTGCTTTTCACTATTGGTGTTACTCATTGGTGATCATGCATTGCTGAAGTGCATCACAGTATGTGAGAGCATCCTTTACATTAGCTAAAATCAAGAACAACTCTAAAATGTGAAGCTCGTATTGCAGGATAGCATTACCAAATTTTAAAAGCAAATTTGGGTTATTTGAGGAATAGCTGTAATTGATAATTTTACAGTGGGTCCTGGGAACCACTACCACTGCTTATTCTGTAATTAAATGGGGACTCGTGTCAAAATCAGAAGTGTGTAAAATATAACCCAAAGCCAAGGAAATTGTTTAGCATTTTATATTCTAATGTAAAAACACGATTAATGCTGTAAAAAAAAGAAAAATATGGTTAAATTTGAGGAATAGCTTATGTAAGGTAGGGTTTCTATGATCCACAGATTACAAGTATAATTTAGCTTTGAGAGAATTGCTGAAATGTTCTGGTCAATGTGTTTGGTTTTTCAATCCAATTCAGATGAGGTTTCTCTGAAGCTCTCTGAAATGTACAAGAAGGAACTACAACTCAAGCAAACAATTGTACGAGACATTGCTCATTCTGCTGACCAGGATCTGATGATGGTCTATTTATCATCGTGGTTGTACCAGCCTTACATTGAGAACAGCAGCACACTGCTGCTCGAAGCCATGCTGCTGGAAACAGGACACAGGCAGTGCTAGAATTCCAAAGGTTACATGGCTGGCATCTAGTGATGCTTACATGAAACTGAACTGGCAAATTGCAAGGCTTCCCAAGTTGTTTTTTTGTAAAACTTATTAAAAATATTTTTCTCTATTTGTATTCTTTACTTTGTCTCAGCTGATACTCCTTTTCCTGTGTGGGACAATCTGGTTTTGGTTGCTTTTATGTATTTTTGGGCAACACAGAGGCTACAGGTGGGAGGCTAAGTCCTCTATGATCAGAAAGAGGTAAGCACTGCTTGGTGGTCTGGAGGGATTCAATGCATATAGAAGCTACAGCAAAAAATGTTACTTCCTCCCAAATCTGGACAGCCTAAAATACTTACAGTCCCTTTTGCCATCAAAATTCAGCACTTCTTGATCTTTCCTGGGCTTTTTTTTTTTGCATGAATGGACAGGGCAAATGTTTTTGTACTTGCTTTATAAGTGGAGGAGAGGAAAACACAAAGGAAGAAACTAAAGGGATCCACATAGTTTGGAGTGTGGTTTTGAAATGCTGTTGCAGACAATAGTGTGAATTCTGGTTTGGATTCTGGTGTTGTTGGGTACATCACCCTCGAAGAGTGATCCAAATCTGAACCCATGGAAGCTTTAGTACAACTCAGCATTCCACAGTTATTATATAAGAAGGTCTTGTCCCTTTTAATTAATTTTAACTTTTTTTTAAGAGATGAGTTGAATAAAACAAAACTTTCTTTAGTCAAGGCTGTATCCTATATTGTTTGCTCCCTGTCAAGGGGCTCAGTAAGTTTTTCCTTGGATTATTGTTACTGATGTCAAGTGGGTTTGGTTTGAAGGTGTCCCTCTGTACTGATAGGAAAAGCAGGGTCACTAACCTAACTAGCTCCAAGGTGAAACCTCATAAGCTTAGTAGGGAAACAAAATCAGTTTCCTGCAGTAACAGGACAGAGGGTCATGAATTGGAAAGTTTTTTTGAAATGTTGCTCTGTTGAACAATGAGAGTTCTATTCTTAGCCTGCAATTCCAGCATCTGAGAAGAAATTCTGCAGTAGCTCAAGAATACAGTTAGGAACAGCTTTGTTGGGTTATTTTTTCAGTGGAAGTGTTCCACCTAGTTTAACAGCCACCTTAATTCATCTGAGTAGGGCCAGACCTGTGTCACTATGGAAACATCTCCATACTTCAAAAATATTTTCCAAGAAGAAAAGATTGGTTCACATATAGAACTGTTCTTTAAAGATAAGAGTAGGTGTATTGTTATTTCCCAGCATGTACAAATTGATAGGGAAAGCAAAATTGAAGCAAATTTTCATTTTCTGCACAGGATGAAATTGTGGTTTGTTCTCATTTCTTAAGATGAAAGCAGCTCTTCAGGAAGAGGTCTTGCTTATTGACTGTTGTTGGACATTGGAAGATTACTGCAAAATCATTGCAGAGATGTTTTGTCATTCTAGCTCTAAGCAGTTGATTGTTATATTTGTAGCCCTCAGATATCATTATTAGACAGTCAATACAAAAGAGTATCATAAAGAATTGGTCACTGCAATCAAAGACTGTAAGACCAGCAGAACTTTGCTTTGTATACTACCTTCACTTAAAAGGTAGGTCTGTATCCTCTGGCAATTACCACCTCCTAAAAAAAGAGGGGAAAAACCCCAAAACAAATAGTAACACATTAATAACTCATTAACATACAGTATCTTTCACAACTACTCATAAAAGGCAACATTTTGGGTAATCAAATTTGTCTCCTACTTAGGCAACCAAGAAAAAAACCCACCAAACAAAAAAGCCTAACTCAACTATGTTTAAATGGACACAGTAGAACAGTTTATTTAGTGCTTTTCTTCAGTAACAATACAGTGAAAAAAATCAGTGTTCATACTCGATTTTAGAACAATTCTCCTGTCCTTGGCAGATTTGCCCAATTATCCCAGTAGTTGCATCTATTCAGCAATGAGGTGACACACATTTTAAGGATGTTACCACTTTTCAGTAATGTCTACTCATTTAATGCTGGTTTTTTTCACCAGCAAAACTTCTTGAAAGAAAAGACAGTGCCTCAGACACGATGCTGGTAGGTCTCCACAAAAATATAATATGATCCACGGATCATAATGAAAGTATGACAAAAATTCAAGTGATTTGGCAAATTCTCTCCCTGCCTAGAAAAACAGTCCCTTTGTATTATGATTAAACAGTACAAGGTAGTGTAGTGTTACTAGGAAGGTCAAAGTGTAGACTTCATAAAGGATGCATCATCTGAAAGAAAACTAAAATACCAGTCTAACAAAAATAGGCCATGACAGACTAAAGCAAAAAAAGAATTTGGTACCTGATAAGGAATATTAGATCACTCCTTATGCACCTTCCCATTTATGTCTACGTAACAACAATTTTCAGAGGTGTGGTTGAACATCAGACAAGCAACTTAAATACATTTCCAACTGTTCAGTACAAATCAGATCTTGTTTGAGGCTATTTTTGTCTCTAACTCGGTGAATGCTTATTTCAGTAAGGATCAGCTAGGCTGTCACATTATTCCCGGAATGCACAAGTGTGGATTACACTTAAAACTGCCCAGTTTTCCAGGCAGATTTATGTGCATCAAGTCTAGATGCTATTGAATATTCAAGGTAGCTTTTAAAAAGCACAGTAACAGTGGTTTGTAATCTCAGTGGCAGAGAAAATGCACATTTTTAATATAGCTTTTATTTTACCCATATACAGCTTGCCAGTACACAGCACATCACTGCTGAAAAGCAGTACAATTTACTGCATTTTTAGATGGCTAGAGAGAAAAGGAATTATGTAACAAAAGGGAACAGTGCAAGTTCTAGGGTTGACAAGATTTCCACTTTCCACCCATCCCCAACATAAAAAGCAAATAGAACAACGTTAATTCTAGAATTTTTGGTTGCAATGCTGCTAGATTTATATAAACATAAGTTATAAAAAGTACAGGGCATAGAAACAGTTTACAAATAAGTTAAATTTCAATTATCTCAGTATTCACATTAGAAAAATACACATTTTATAATCAGTCTTTTCCAGAAGAAAGCTTATAGGGTTTTCTGATTTATGGCTCCAATTCACTTTGCGAGAACAAAATATCTTCACTTTGGCCTCCTGCTTCCATTGCCAGTAGTGCTTCCACTGTTTCCAAAGGTATCCCTTCGGGTGTGCGAATGTGCATTGTAGTACCATTGGAATCAGTCACAATAACGATGCCTTCTGCCTGAGACAAAACAGCAGTGTCTGGATGAGACAAGATAAGCCCATCTGAAGTCTGAATAAAAATCTGTTCGTGTCCCTGAGACAAAAAATCATGGCTCTCATCAGAAATCTCAAAAGCTACAGTTTCATCTACAGTGACTGTATTCTCCAGCTCATGTGCTTCTTCTGTCCCACAAGAAAATTCACTCTCGTTTTTAAAAGCATTTTCCTGGTTCCCGTGAGTGGACAGGGAGGCTCCCTGGACAGCGTTCTGGTGCGACTCAGCCTGAGCACTGTGGGGGTAGTTTATTGGCACAACGTTTGTTGAAAAAACTTTTTCAAGTTCCTGTATATCATCAGTCATATCAGCATTATGAAGTTGCTCAGAACATTTTTTAATTGCAAAGTCAGGGTTTTCTTCTTGCAGTTCCTGATATTTTGGATTGTGACCATTTTCTTCACTCATTGGTAAGCCAGTGCTCTGACTGGCCACTGCCTGCTCTGACACGGAGCTGTGGAGTTCAGGAGCTGCCAGTGCCCCTGCCCCATTCCCACTCACGAAGTGTGCCTGAACCAGCCCAGCTGAGCCACCTGCTTCAACAGGCAGTGCAACTTCAGTGTGCAGCAGAGATGCTTGGCCTGCCAAATCTGGTCCCTGTATGCTCACAGGCTGGGGATACTCTATCCTCATTTCCACAGTTTGGGAGAAGGTACTTGAATTTTCACCATCAATTGTAACTCCAGAATCAGCAACTGAATTATGTTCCTCTACTGTCTGTAATGTACTTCCAGGTGTGCAGCAAGTGAGATGCCTATCTTCTGAAAGCAGAATTTCTCCATTTAATGGATTAAAACCTGAAAAGGGAAAAGAAATGTTATTTTGTTGGTCAATCTAATATTGCATGCCAAAACAATTATTTTTCAGCAATAATTCTGGAGGAAAAGCTAGATTACTTCCCTGCTTTCTTTCCTCCAAATCAGCAAACCTGAAGCACCTTACAAGAGTTTCACAGTACTTCCCAATGAGAAAGTCAGTATAAAAATATTTAGGGAATTTTTGAATAGTGATATTTTATCAAGTATTTTTATATTAAGAGACCTTATGTTAAGAGGCAGCATTTTTCTGTTAATCCTGAAAACAACCTGGGCTGAAAGTCAAACTCATTTTTCTTCCATCATGCAGCCATTTATATTAAAATATCAAGACTTTACCAGGCAAAAACTTGTCAGCTGCTTATCCTCATTGCCATTAGTAAGGTGATGGAAGCATTTAAACTTCTGTTTAAATTTCTATTCCTAATCAAGCTCTTCCTGGACTCAGACATGTCATCAGGGTACTACAGATTAATGTGCTAAGAGCCACGGAGGCACTTTTGTCCTGTGCCAGAAAAGGTAAAAACCACAAGAAATGCAGTGTTCTACCAGTTACTTGACCTGGACCTGACCAGGGTCCCAAACCCTGCAGGTAATTGAACGCTAACTACTAAGCTGCAGTAGTATGAGCTGTCAGTCTTTATTATTAAAGGTCAAAAGAACAAGTAGGTTGGTTTGGTTTTGGATTTTTTTGTTATGAAAGGTATCACTGCACAACAAAGGAGACCTTACACTGCAGAAAGGACTATTTTAAATTTTTTGCACTATAGACTAGCAAATGCCCTACTAGCAGGTGCAAGCAAAACATAATTATAAAAACTCATAGCTCAGAAGAAAATCATAATGCAGCAAGAAGTAAGCATGGTCATGCAGAGCACCTTTCAGAGAAAGAAAATCAAATGGAGGGAAACAAAAATAACCATTGACTGAAAGACATGCAAAGGGCAAAAGCAAAACTACTTACATCAACATCAAAACAAGGTATTTACAAAGAGGATGGTACTGATAGACTTATCTTACTAGAAATTTACTTTCCTTTCACTGTTACCCTGCTAATCTGAAGGGCAGCAGGATGAAAGATGAAGAAGGAATAGAAAGGCAACCACCTGAAGACTGGTGCAAAATGGTGCCTCAATTCCAACACAAGATGCATTCCAAGGATGGATAGAGGACAGCCTACACTAGCTCTCCCTTTCCCCCAAGATGCACAAAGCTCTGGGAATTCTGCTATTGTAGCTGGCTGGGACCAAGAGGAAGGATGTGCACTCTCCTTCCTCTTCTTCTGCTCTCCCAGAGCTGACACAATGGTCATGCACTCAGGGATAGGAAAGACAGGAAGCACACAGCAGAGAACAGTACTATGCTCCTAAGTAGTATCAGTAACTGGATTATCATGCATCCAGAACTGAGCTACTGCTGTCTGCATCATCTTTCCTCCTCATGAGGCCTTTCCAGTTAAACAGTTGCTTTTGAAGGACCTCGGAAGCAAGTTAAGAAATGAAACTTTAATACAAAAACCACAGTAGCTTGAAAAACAAAGATTTGTTCAGCTCCAACATGAACAGAACAGAACTGGAAAATCTGAAGAGGTTACCATCTTTTTCAAACAGTGTACACAAACTTCCACTCTTTTCTTTCACTTCATCTTGACTGGTATAAGCACTGTTCACATTCTCTGTTACATCTTCTAACTTGGTCCTTTTGGCTGGTGGCAACAGTTCTTCCCCTGAGCTCTGTCAATACAAGAGATGATTAACTGCTGCCCTGTAACAGTTGAAAATACTGGAAAAGATAATTGTGGAAACATCATGGCTGTGATCTGATGATCCTTAAAAACAGGATTTACACTTAAGGTCTTCTAAAAGGTAAAGATTTAAACACAGCCCTCACACTTTGCCAAAACTCCAAGGGGAGGAAACACAGCTCTCTGCTGCAGCTAAAAACAGACTGAAGTTTGTCAACTAACTTGTCAGAAAGAAAGAAACTGTTTTCATGCCCCTCTATCCACCACCAATTAGCACAGCAATCAATTCTCCAGTGTCTGAGCCTCCTGTAGGTTAGGCCATTTCCTCTAACATAAGTTGGTATCTGTGGGGTCCCCAGTTATCAGCACCTCAACAAAGTTCTTTTGTCCCTGTATCATGACATTACCTGTAAGTCTTTGATATTCTGTCCTGAATGCTACCAAGTGTTTTCCCAAAGCACATACTTAGTGTGCTAATTGATATGCCCTGGTATGATACCACAGCAGAGAGTACTTTCAGTATTTCTGAACACCACAAAAGCCTTAGTTTAACATGACTCAGATAATACTAGCATGATTTTGTAAGGAATAATTGTGTTTTAAAATGCTTTAATTTGTCTTAGTTTCATTGTTAATTTTCACAAAGGTATTCCATACCTCAGCTAACCGTTTTTGTCCCAGTACATCCACAGGCACTTGCTCATTAACTATTTTAATTAGACATTGTGAACAAGAGCCTGCACCTTGCATCTTCTGTTCTCCACTGAGTATTTCTGTGATTCCTAGAGATTCAGCAACCTTTAAAAACAGATACAGGGAAAAAAGTAAAAGTTAGCCTCTCAGATCTGAATACACAAATGCAGAAATGCAGATTAGTTTTGTTAAAACTGAACTAGAATTACACCATGTCTAGCCTGACAATCACCTCAGCTCAATCCAAGTATTTAGACTCCCAAGTTTTCTACTAACCTTCACACTAACACATGATCTTCATCTGAAGGTGACTGTTAACATGCAAACTTGAAAGAATTATGATTATATATATAGAATCCAGGGAGAGTTACTCAGAGCAGAGTTTAATAAAGATAACTGAGGCTCTCCATCATATAAAAAC
This sequence comes from Vireo altiloquus, assembly GCA_013396875.1. Taxonomy (NCBI): domain Eukaryota; kingdom Metazoa; phylum Chordata; class Aves; order Passeriformes; family Vireonidae; genus Vireo; species Vireo altiloquus. Next base: position 96,354 of record VZRF01008113.1, on the reverse strand, counting down.
ATGTAAGTCTTCCTGTTTAGAGTATCTCTGCATAGTTAAGGGGTTTCCTCCCTCCTCACACTCCATTCCTGTACTTCCTGTACATCCCTATGTAGGGGTGCTACTATCCAGCTTCTCAAGGCTAGGTTGTTTTGGGATTTGGTTTGGTCTTTTCTTTTTTAAAGAGCATCATTCTATATTAAGAATGCACATGAACACAGAAGAGAAGCAACAAAGAGGCTCCATCTGTCTTTCAAGATATAGCTCCATAAACAATGAATCTGGAGTCACTGAAATAATAGTCTGCAGTTTTTTTAATGTAGTCACTACCTTGCACATTTGTTAGTATCACTGTGAATTGCATAGATGCCTTCAGTTCGCCCTCATTTTGCAAGGAAACTACTTATCCCTTGAAATCAAGGTCACTCATTATAAATATAGACCCCACTCTCCTTCCGGATCAAACATCAGGATGTATCTTTATTAGCTGTTAATGCTAAATACACCTTGCAGTCATGTGTAGCTTCATACTACCCCAGATATACAAGTCAGGTATCAGCACTGGTAAAATTGTTTTTAATCTTTCTAGTTGTATCCACTGACATAAACTAGAATTGTAGATTTATTATTAATTTTTTCTTTTTCTTCTTGGTAAATTGTTGAACTTTTTACAATAATGTCTATTTTTGCTAATCAAAAATCATATTGTCTTCAAATAAATTTACCTGCACAAGAAAGCTTATTAGAGAAAATTAAAAATACAAGGTATCTAAAATAAAGCAAGCAAACAAACTAATCATAGTTCCAAACAGAGTGCATTGTTACCTTAGTATCTTTTATTTCAACAGGCTGCTGGCAACTCACAGAATCAGAATTACTGAGGTGATCATAAGCCATTTTCTTTACCATGTTATGCAAGTCTTCAAACTCCCTATACACATCTGGAAAGTAAGCTTTGGCTGGATATCCTTTTTCAACCTAGGAATAAGAGGGGAATAAAAAAGGGCTTGTTTCTCCCTCCCTATACTTTAAAAAAAGATGAAATTAAGATCTGTCAATTTTGTTTTGTTCAACATTTTAAAATAGAAACATGCAAGTCAAAACACTTTGGAATATTCAAAATGCCAGTAAACCAAGCAGCAAAAAGCAAGGCTTTGAGCTGAGACCTACGAGAGTTTTGCTTGTGTAAGACTGAAGTGATGTGTGAAACACCTACATGCTGCACAATACTAATTTAGGAAATTCAATGATGCCTCTAAGGGGATCTTTTTATGTATACTAATGGAAGTATCCCTAAAATAATTTAATATTATTACATAAAAACTCACCTTCATCAACAGAAATTCATATACCGTAATGAGCTTTGTAAGACGTGGGAGAGCCAGCTCCATTAAGTCTTCATTATCACATTGTTGTATTAGCTGTTAAAAGGCAGAATGAGATTATTACGAAAAAGCAGCCCACACATTATGTACCCCATTTTCAGAACATAAAATATCACTACTTTTTTTAGAAAGATATGCTGTATGTTTAGGCAGCTTTAAGAATAGATGCAAACTAACTCCAAAATGGGGTAAGTTAGAAAACCTCAGAACAGTTTCTACTCATGTGCAGACAAAACTCAAGTCCCAAAAATGTCGCCAATTCATAGAAAGAACAGCAACCTCAATAGCTTTAGTAGCCATAAAGGATCTACAACACACAGAGAACAAAGAACAAGTTATGTTAGTTGGATTTTAATCCCCATTCTGTCCTCTCCCAAGACCTTTGTGGGTTTGTTTTGGTTTTTTGGGGCATTTTATTATTATTTCTTTTACTGTGTTGGAGAATATATATAGTAGTAGCTAGTTACTTTCCTTCTCCAGAAAAAGGATAGCAAGAATATATCTGTATGTCAAAAATCCCTTTCCAGACTGAGTTCCCCTCTTCCCTTTTTCCAGTGTTCTGATGGAAGTACTTTTTTCTTAAAAGACAACTTAATGTTTTCTTCTTAGAAGCCATCTTAGGCTTTCATCTTCTCCATACACAATGATGTAAAAAAAAAAAAATATTTTTAAATGATTCAAATTATTTAAAAGGATTAAAAAAAAGGGTGGAAAAAAAAAATAAGGCAGGAGAAAAATACTTGTGAAGGAATTGCAGAAGAGAACCATACCTCTTTTAACCTAGCTTTTCTTCTGAATACATTGTGTTCTGCTGACACACTACTAAGTGACTTTGAAGGGGACTGACCAGGTCTGCTAAGCCTTCCAGAGCACCTGGATCTTCCACCCATCCTGGGTCGACCACGTCTCTTTGGTCGTCTGGGTCTTCCAGGTCCTTTTGGTGTTACAGGTCCCCGGTGTCCTGAACTGGTTTCATTTGGTTGTTCTGCCAGCAAGTGTCTGCTTTCCTCACACTCTGACGCCTTAATTAAAAGAAAAAGTATTTATTCACCATTTTAAGCAGTTTTGAGGAAGACAATTTTATAATTAAGTCTGCCATCTATGCAAACAATAATAGCATATTAAAAAAATGCAAAGCTGGATACAAGCCTAACTTGCAAAGACAGTTGTGGTATAAATCCAACACATTAGTAAGACTGCTACTTCTGCATCACATGTATGCCATTATTTGCAAAGTTAGCATTTTTGAACCACAAGTTGTCATACAAAATAAAGAGATTAAATAAACATAATGAAAGAGCTGTTTTAAGTGGGTTAAATACATTTAATATTTTTGAAGTAAAATACATCCTCTTTAGATAAAGAGGTTGTAGAAATAAAACTTAATTAGCAGTAAAACATACTCAAAGAATAATTTGGGTACCATTGTAACCATGTCAAAGCATGAAGACTTTATATGAAAGACAAAAACTCTGTCACCATGAACAGTGACAAGCCCAGTAATTAAATACCAAAATGTACTGCCCAGTTTCCACATTTCAAAATCCAGTCTTCCCTAGGAGCACAGCTAGGAAGTAGCTTCTAAGATCTCATAGAAACTCAAAGTACCTTTTCTATTATTAAGTTATTATTTCAGTATGAAACTTCTTAACTGTTCAAAGGAGTGATTTCTTACTTAAATGTCTTCCCTTCCAAACTAGAATTTCTAAGAATGTTCTAGCATCTTTTAAGAAATGAGTTTATAATAGTACTGAGGTGTATCAGGCTTCTTTGCATAATCTGTACATTTGCATCCCAACATTCCGTAACTCCCTACTATTCTACTGATTAGGGAAGCTCTAAAAATGGCATATTTATGTCAGTTCTATCCAGGGATTAAATTATTAAATTAGTTCTAAATTTGACATAAGACTAGAGGTTGAGCATGGGGATCTTGATTGGCTTCCTGTCTGTATCAAACAACTGTAAAATAATTCAGAGAGCAGACTTCAGTATTCTGCAACTCTCTTTTTCCAGAGATGATAAATGAGTGTAAATGATGAGGAAAGGTTTGTTTGCTGCGCTGGCACCATAAGATGTAAATTTTCACTTTCCTGAGAACAACTTCACAATTACAAACACAAGTAATAAATGTGACACCCCTACATCTAAACAAATACTTTTTCCTAGCCAGCAGCTGCATCAATTTGCTGCAAAATGTTATGAGTCATTTTAATATTAAAAGAGAAACTTTGAAGTGACCAGCTTAAAACATCACAGGAAAAATTTGCATTTGTGGCAGCTTCCAACTCAGAGACTCATATTTCACCAGTGTTTGGTGTGCAGGGTTTCAAAGCCCCACTTTGAAAACCTGCTCTAGGAAAAGTTGCATTTCACTGTTGTGCTCCAAATAAAGAGATTTTTCTGTGATGACATTATTCCAGCAACAGAAAATGAGAGAGCAGATGATGTGTTGCTGTCATGTTAAAAGCTGTAACTAAACAACAGTGTTCTTATCCAAGTAGAGAGAAGAATGTCATTTATGCAGCCAAGGTGAAAACTGTATGTCAGAAACCCAGTAACGAACACTCAGTGAACATTTAGTTATCTGTGTCTGTGCAAGAGTACTATTGCTGCAGCACTGCAAGAGACAATTTCATTTTTAAAGCACTTCAATGGGAAATTTGCCTAATGTAGTCTATAGCTTGCTATTTCTGAGCAGTACAAGACTCTGCAGCTACAGAACTGCCATTCTACTTTGAATAAAATAACTGACAGTTTTTCTAAGTAACACTTTACCTGTTCCCCAGCCTTTGAATCAACAGTTTCTTCCAGATTGGTAGCTAGTACTTTTTCATGATTTAAAGTGACAGCAATTGAATCCAAATGTGCTGGACTCATCATTTCCTCTTCCACAAATATACTTCCATTAGGCTTATTTAGAGGTATTTTCTGAGGTGAAGACTCCAGCTGTCCATGGTCTGGGTTAAGTTTATAATGTCTTGCTAATCCTCCTTTTCCTATGTAAGATTTTTCACAAGTCTGACATTTAAACATTTTGGGTTTCAGATTATAATTTGAAGAACTGAATAATGCATCCTTTGCCTTCACCTTTCCTTCTTCATCATCTTCTATACTCAGCTCAGAGTAGTCATCAGAATCAGACTGATGACCATCAGCCAAATCCTCCATTTTAATGAATTTGTAATCTTTAGCTTTATATTTGGGGGGGCGTGAAATCCGTCCAGAACGAGTTTTCACCTTCAAGGATTTCTTTAACTTGTCATCCTTTTGCTTTTTTTCCAGGCATGGTGTACTTGCTGAACTGGCTGCAGCCACAGTAGGATTTGGAGACCTTGAAGCCGATGCTGTGGCACGAGTAGCCCTCTGTCCATTCACCATCTTAGATGGGGGAATCCTGTTCACAGACACTGATCCATGAGATGATAAAGGCTTCTGCATAAGCAACTGAACCGGAGACTCAGGAGAACTTTGCAGGAATAGCTGCTGCTGCTCAGTTCCTGAAACAGGCTGTATCCTAATTATCTGGGGATTAATAATGCCAAGTCCTGGTATGCTAGAATTCCTACCAACTGGCTGACTCAGCGTTAGAGTTTTGGACGGGATTGGTGCCAATGATGTCATTGGCCTTTCAGTTTCCTTCACCTGTCCTGGCTGAACTTGGACACAAATGGCTTCCAGCTGCTTTTGTGGAAAAAAGGAAGAATTGCAATTACACAAATACACCATTAATAAATAAATACAATAGTTATCAAGATAATACACACATGCCCTTAAAGCAAAGCATGAAGAAACCACGGCACATCATCAGTTTTCCATTTTAATGCATCAAAGCACAGATTTAACATCAGAGCACAGATTCCATTCCTTCAAGCTATGGGTTTCCCTGCACATTTACTGCTGTGACTGCTGTTCAACTAAAGCATGTAAAGTTTCCTCTGAGGCCATGTCACAGCTCTGTTTCCTGCTAGCAGGCCTGTCTGGAATAGCAGAGTCAATGCCATCACCAAGGCACATTCATAACCTTCAGAAAACCCCAAAAAGGGGAGAACTACAGTCTGCTACATAACACAGGCCAAATAACCAGTCCAGGACAGTTCACAAAAACTTTGTGGTGATGATTCAGAGAATCAGATGTTACTGTTCATCTCCCTCACAGTTCTCTCTGCCTCATCCAAATTTCCGCCTCAGTTTGAATCGATCACTTGATAACCCTTGCACCCCAATCGTGGGTTGAAAGCCCAGGTACTGCCACCTGCAAGAGAGGCATGCACTAATTTCCTGTGCATCACCACTATGAAAAAGCTCTTCTAAGCTGTTCTTGGCTGCAGGTGTTGTCAGACCAAAATACTGAGCACAGCAGCTATTAGCTACATTCAAACACGTATTTTCCTAAACCACATTGAAAGCTGTGCCTTTGAGCTACGGGACGGGAGTCTACACCTGAGGGCAGGTGTGANCCCGCCGGAGCAGCCGTGGCTTTCATCACCAGCGGAGCGCCGCAGCCTCCCTCCCCCGGCCCCCGGGGTTACCTTCTGCGGGAGGAGACGGGCGGCCGCCGCGGCCCTGCCCTGCTGGAGGGCGACCTGCTGGGCCACGCTCTGCAGCTGCCGGGCGGCATTCTGCATGATGTCGCCCGCGGGGCAGCGCTGCGGTGGGGGCGCGGCGGCTGCCGCCGGCTTCAGCTGCTCCTGGGCCTTGCTCACTTGCTCGATGACCCGCCGGAGCTCCGCGGGGGCCAGCGGCGCGGCGGCGGGACGG
>VZRF01008113.1:19704-89857 GCA_013396875.1 Vireo altiloquus | reverse complement strand
GACCCGCGGGCGGAGTTACCGCGAGTTGTGTCTCCCCGCTCTTCAGGCACAGTCTAAGGAGTCTCAGTTCAAGAGCGGGGCTCCTGGAGCAGATCCAGCGGAGGGAAACGGGGGGTAATTGCAGGACTGGAGCGTCTCTCTTACGAGAAAATGATGAGGGAGTCGGGGCTTTCCAGCCTCGAGAAGAAACAACTGAGAGGGAACCTCATCTCTGTGTATAAATATCTCAGGGGGGTTGTGCCAGCCTCTCGGAGGTGCCAACCTCTACACAAGGACACAAGACAACGGGCAGAAACTGATGCACAGAAAGTTCCACCTGAACATGAGGAAGAACTTTACTGTGCAGGTTACCGAGCACTGGAACAGGTTGTTCAGAGAGATTGTGGAGTTTCCCTCAGCTGGAGATATCCCACAACCGTCTGGACGCAAATCTGTGCCGTGTGCTCTAGGACAAGTCTGCGCGGGGAGGGCAGCGCACACGGCAGAAAAGTGCCTGAAGGGCTCAGTCGAGCACGCTGAGCCGCCCACGCAGACACAGAAATCGCGCTCCCCATCAACCGCAAGAGCGCTGCAGCAGCCGCGGATGCTCGAGCCCCGCACACACACCCCCACCGCGCGGCCGTGCCCTTGTGCGGAGGTCACACCGCATCGCAGCAGAACCGCGTGAGGTGGGGAGACGAGAAAAGGCGGGAGGGGGAAAAGGAATACCTCCGTGGCCCGTACGGGGATCGAACCCGCGACCTTGGCGTTATTAGCACCACGCTCTAACCAACTGAGCTAACCGGCCAGCTGCCGGTTTTGTCTCCTCTAGCATACATAAAGGGAGATCCGCGCCAATATTCCACCCGCTAGCCACAATCGTGAGGGTGACAGACTAGGCGAGGAACCCCCTCGTCCCCGGGAGCGCCGGAGCCGGGCCCGCGCATGAGGAAATACACGCTTAACTCCTCAGAAAAAACAAAGAACAAACCGGAAAACTCTGCCCTGCCTATAGAGATGCAACGCCTGGTAGTGGAACAACCTTAACAAGGGATCGGGGACAACTTCGCCTCTAAGTCAGTAAGATAATACTTCAAGTTTACTAGGATATGATTCCAGTTTCATTTAATTAAAATATCTGAACATTCTTAAAAAGCATTTATTATTGTTTAACGCACTACTAGGATCTTAGTTTGCACGGACAAACAATTCACCTTTTCTTAGTATTTTGATTTTTGCTACATGCGGTGCATATAAAAGACAACTTTTCTGCTCACCTTTAAAGCCTACGTCATTAAAGCACAGGATATCCATTTAGCAAGAGACAAACACCGGGCGGGCGGGGACACGGAGGGGACGACACAGCCCTCCAAAATGCAGGTTTTTGGAGATAGCTCAGTGAGTAGAACGCAGCCCCTGGTCTCTCCCCGGACTCCTCTTCATGCCGGGCTGGCGGTACGGCTGCTCTCGCCATCCCGCAGTGGCGCGTAGGATCCGCCAGGGATCAGGCCATCACCGGGGATGAATCTCATCCCGCCGGGGCGCTGCTCCGGCCACGGGAGACTTGACAGCAGCCAGGGCCCGCCGCTGGATTTATGGAGCACATCTCTTGTCCCCAGGGCTCCCCTTCTTAACCCCTCAGCCCCGCCATCCCCGGGGAGACGGGACCGTAGCGTTGTCCCGAACAGGCTCGCTTCCGGGTACGCAGAGCCAATTGACACCTCTAGGCGAGGTATTTCTGGGTTTTATTCTAGTTTGCACAAAGTAGGGAACTAGGTGGTAACCCACAGAAGTCTAGCTCAGTGGTCAAAACTTTACACTTGCTATGTATTCTGACAAAAACATCAGCATTCCTCGGTTACCAACTACATAACTTCTCTATTAATTAGTACTCAAACCACTATTTGCTAGTTGCATCTCGCTTCTCATGCTAATTAGTCCGCAGGCGCAGTTCTTTCTTCCAGTTGAGTCTGGGGTCCGTTTTGGGTAGGTGGCCAACGGGTTGCGATCTCACACTGCCGAAATTACGTTTCCCCTAGTTACTGCTCCATTCTCCCGACTTCAGTGCTGGTAGCTCTCGACCAGATAGCCCGTTCACCTTGGGATTGTCTTCCCTTTTCCTTAAAACGAAAGATTATCCAAGGGTACGACATGCACAATTCCCCCTCACCTGGACGCGCACCTGGCGGGGAGGGGCAGGGTGATGGCGCCCCGTGCACACTGCGCGTGCGCCTCCCGGCGGTGCCGTGTGCAGCGGGCCGCGGCGAGGCTGGCGCGTGCGCGGTTGCCGGGGCGACTGGGACACAACATGGCGGTCTGAGGGGAGCGCCGGGAGCGGGGCCGGGTTGGGCCCTGCCTCTCGTCCGCCAACCCCGGCACCTGCGGGACGGCGCGGGATGCACAGTAAGGGGGTACGGGGGAAGGCCTCGGGTCCTTTCTGAGGGGTGGTGCGGGCCCGGAGCCTCTAGGGAAGCTGGCGGTCGCCGAGGGGAACGTGTTCTTAGGGAGTACCCGCGCTGAGGGGCCGTAGGTACTTCTGTAGCCCCTGGAAATGCCGTCCCTGGAGCCCGTGGGCAGCTCCTGGGTCTCGCATGCCAACGCTGGTCTCTGCGTCCCACTCCTCCGCAACAGGGTGCGAATAGGACTTTCGGCTCCTGCGGGGCATCGCCCTGGCTGCTCATTTCTGCAAGTGCTTTCTCAGGAATTGCTAAGTTCTTCTGGTTCGGCACGCCTTGCCTTCCATTGCTTAGCATCCTTCTTCACATCATCCCGTGTCACACCCTGCACATCTAGCGTGTCTCTGAGTGTAATAATTACGTACCATGGCCTTGAAGCTAAACTTCTTGCTTTCTTCATTTCTTCTTCATTTCTCTCTTCCTTTGTGTATCAATATCATACTTAAACATCATAGCTTTTTTTTTCCTCAGTATCTTGGCATCTTTGTAACAAAGTGTCTGCTTTAGATTTTTATAATACCCTCTTTTGACTACTGTAGTGCTGTCTTTTCTGTCATTTTGTATTGGATTCTTTAATTCTAAATTATTATTAATTTTCTGCACTCTCTAGTTGCAGTGATCAGGTGTTGTCTTTGAATTCCATCATTATTTCCTTGTTTCCTGGGTTCTGCAGCCTCTTGCACATTAAACTCTTATTCTGTTAAATTAATCACGGCCACTTTTTTGGCCATGAGTTAGATGAGTTCATATTGCTACAACTTGTTCTTCCCAGCCTTTATTTCCCTTTCCACTAAAGATTCTAAGCTTGAACATCTATGTGTGCTGAAACAGAGGGGAGGGGAGAGGTTAGATAACATCTATTGTTACAGATGCGTGCAAACTGCTACCCAATGATCAGGTCTCTTTTATTCTTCAATGTTCTATGCAACTGTAATTAAAACACTTCCTTTAATTTATCCTCGAAGCTTTCAGTCTTACAATGCTCATAAAATTTTTAACCTTTCTTTCAGTCTTCATCTTTGAGTACAACAAATTCAGGTAATCTAACTGGAAGTTTTGTTTTGTAGCTGTACTAATTTTCATAGCTTAAAGTTGCCAGGCTCTGACCTGGCTTTTTTTTTGTTCAGTGTGTGTTTGAAGTCTTTTGTTTTGGTGGGTTCATTTTATTGCCTGGTCACTCTCAGGATGTGATCACATCATGATCAGGATGGTGCTGAAGTGGATTTTTCAGAATGTCCAAAAATCTTGGCTTCTGAATGCAAAATCAATCTTTGTTAATACATCTAAATTTAATTTCTTCTTATTCTGTATAAACTTTTATGCTGTTATTCTTACAATACCTGATTTTCTTTCAGCTGCTGATTAAACAATAACTAACTTGTCATGTGATCATTCTCATTGTGTCCTTGTAGAAAATCTCTCTTATTTTGGTGACCTGTTCTGTTCAGAGTTTACACGTTGACTTTTTTCATCAGAGACATTTCAAATTATGCCATTTTCATTCCTGATTCTGCAGTTTATTCAGTCAGTTGAAATTATTCAGGCCTTTGCTTCATTCTTTTCACTGGATGGATCTCATATGTGCCAGGTTAAGGCCCCAGTTGTTTGTTATGTGTGGGGTATTTATTTTGTCTACAGAGCACTCTGTTGTAAAAGAATTACAATAACAAGCTTTATACACTTCCATGGAAAAGATCTTCAATGCTGTAAGAATGCTTTAAAATGTGTAAAGGATTAACTCTTTGTACAGTATTAGTACTCTGCAATTTAAAATTTAAACAACTCAAGTTGTTTTGAGCTCTCCACTGTCATCTGGGCTTCTTTTGTATGAGTAAAATGCATTTATAGAAGAAAACATATAAACATAAGCAAATAGTATAAACATATACTATCTGATTTCTATATATACCTAAAGATATTTTCAATAAATTTGTACAATAATGCTTTCCCTGCATTTCTCTGCCCAAGTACTTTGGTTCATTAACACCTGTAACACCTATGGTATGTCATAGATATTAAGATCTTATTTTCAGATCATATGATTTGAATTTTTTTTTTTTAATGCCAGAGAATCAATTACTTGCATGTCAGGAAAAAAAAAAAAAAACAACAAATGTCTGAATGTCCATCTTATATTTAGCATTTTAGTAAAATTTAAGGCAGGGATAGAGAACGTGGTGATTTTTGCTGATGAGATGTTGTTTCCTCAGTCTCGTTAGTGAAGGCTGAGGATCAGCTTGCTTGAAGCACTAACTGACCAATTATCAAAAACAGCCAAAGCAATTAAACAAGTCCCATGGCTTCCTCCCCATTTGGGAGTGTCCATTAGAGATTGCCTCCTTTACCCACAATGGTTTTCAAATTCAGTTTCTGCTTTTAAAATAGATCTATATGTAAATTGTCTATATTGAGTGCATTAGATGGTTGATTTTAAATTACTCTGCTACTTCCAGTTTTTAAAATTTAGATGGCCTAATTAGTTAGTTTATGATGCAGCATGATCAATAGTGATCAGAAAACAGAATCAGCAGATGATAAAAATGAGAAGAGCTATTGACAGTTTTCATGTAAGTGCTGCTACTGTATTGGAGAAAGAGGGGCTGCAAGGGGAAGGTTTCTCCTAAGTAAAATACAAACATTTGGCTCACAAGGAAAGAAAACACTTCGTTGTTGTTTGTTGGGTTTTTTTAACAGGAGCAAGTGTGAAAGCTGGGGAGATGAAAAGAGAATAAGACAACACAAATTGATTGTTAGTAGGAAGACGGCATTAGAATGTCCCTGCCTAAGTAACTTTTCCCTCTGCAAGATTTCCTGGCAGGCTTTCTCCACTATAAGGCTGTGTTTATACTTGTAAATTGAGCATATCTGGAAATCTTCTTGGAGACAAAGAGCAACTGGCATGAAATGGCCCTCATCTCTGCTAGTAAATTCTCTTATCTTCCAAAACAAGGCAGTAAGACAGAAACTGCTTGAGAACTGACCTTAGAAGGAGTCCTCACACCAGGCAGGGAAGGTGCCGTCAGGAAAAAAAAAAAAAAAAGGCGTTGTTTCTGCCAGGGACTGTTGTCACAGTAACTAATAACAGACAGCTTCACTGAATTTGCTGCTATCGACATAGCTTGAGACTCCCACAGTTAATTCTGACACCCATAAAGGGCTGAATATGATAAAAGGTTTTCTGCCCTGCCTCCCTCAAAATGACTCGGTTTGCATCTTTCTTGAATAATAAGACCCTGTCAAAAGCAACAGTAGCATAAAGCTAACCAGAACTGGATTTTGCTCAGGTGAAATTACTGAAAAAAATTATCAAGGATAGAATCTGTACATGCTAAAAATAAAAGGAAATAGGAGGATGAAGTGGGTGAAGGAAACTAGGCACTGGGATTGGTTAGGAACAGTTAGTCACAAAGCTGAAGGAGAATAAAGGAGGAAAGAAAAAAGTCAATTCTGACAGAAATTAGAAGACCTGAAAATTAATAGAAATAAAACTTTTTTGATAACCCTTCATCTCCTAAAGTTCTGCAGAATTAGAATTGACTGATTTTTTTCAAATCCTTGTATTTGAAGCACTTCATTATCAAAGCCAAACATTATTTTTGGCCCAGTGCAAATCTCATATCTGAATTTAATATGGGAATAAAGCTTTAAAATCAGAAACTGCTTTGCTTAAAATTAAAAAAAAAAACAAAACAAAACAAACCAACAGACCAAACAACACCTCCACAGAAACCCCAACAAATAACTCCCATGCTAGAACAATGATTCCCTGATATACTTGCTTTCCCAAGATAATTTTGTTTTCAGTAAACAAAACTGTAAATTAAGGAAGTTTTTTTGTTTTGTTTTTTGTGAAAGAAGCAAAGAATAAATTCAAATATAAATTGCTAATGTGTTGCAGCATAACAAAGGTAGAAGGGGCAGTGTGAAGAGGCATCATGTCTCTGAACAAGGAGGTGGTAGTTTATTGTCTAAGAATTACTGTATTCTGCTTTCTGGAATATATATTTCTGTAATCTGGGCAGCAAAACTTCATTTGCTGTTTTTCATTTTATTTTCTCTCAACTTATATGTTAACAAAATACCTCTTTTATTTGAAAGTTTTCCATTAGTTAGCATTTGACAAGTTAAATAAGCATTGATAAAGTCTTCATAACAATTTCAAACATATTGAAACAGCATATTTTTGTTTTTAAAATACCAGTTGATAAGATAAGGAGAAGGAACATTTTCTGATGTTTCAGAGAAACTGAGTCTTAGGCAGGAAAGTACTATACAAGTAAACACATGAAGCAACATTTTGAAAGGTATGCATAATTAGTCATGGAAATTCTACAGAAAATCTTGTTTAAATTCAGTGAGGGAATACGAAATTAAGACTAAGTGAAGCTTTTTAAATACACATGAATTAAAAAGGTTTGCATGTGGTACAGAAAGGGAACTCAAACTATGCCTTCCTGTTTGGCACTGGGGGGTTGTTAATCCTTGAGTACTCTTAATAGATGTCACCCATTGTATTAAATGGTGCCTGGCCACTGGGTCTAGGGTGAAACAAGATGAATGAGGAATAAATATTTGATCTCTGCCTTGCCAAATGCACTGAATATACTTGTGCTGTTTTTCTTTTAGCTGTAAATAATAATTGGAGGAAATGTGTCAGTCCTCTCCTTGGGTAATACTTTTTTCAGTCTCTTTTAACCTGTTTTAATGCAGGTTAAAACCAGTATATTTATCCTTTGTCAATCTATAGCATTAGTTCTCCTTCATCTTTCCATTTATATTTACATCCATCATCCAGATGTTTTATGGCCACAAAAAAAGTAGGTGCTTTTTATCAGAGGAGAGGACTGTGCGTAAGCAGATATAGACTTGACATTGTCCTCCAAGAATATAAGTGCCAAGCAGTGCCTCTTGGGTTACTGATTTTGTATTCTCAATTAAATATATGAAGTTTCTAATGAAATCACTGGGAATGACTCGTTTGTACATACAAAGTGATATGGGACATTTTGCTCTTAGGTGAGATTTCAAAATGTAACACAGAGCTTCAAAGAATATAAGTTAAAAAAAGAGAACTCAAATATCTTCACGGAATGTGGCTTCTTATTCTGTGTTATATTGTTAGAGATCTGTTGGTCAATTTATACATTACCCACAACTGACAAAATTTTCCAGTTTATGATCAAAGCAGTATTTAAACTATCTGCTTAACTGTATCAAGGGCAGATGTATACAACTCAGTGGTAAGGCACAACAAGCAGACTCTTTCGTCTTTTCATCTAAAACATCTTTTAGGCCTTTAACCCTTTGATAAATTGACTGACAAATTCTTTTGATGAAGAGAGCTCTTTTAACAACAGATAACATTATTTTAAACAGAACTTGCCCATACAAGGTATTTCTCCTCGTTTCAAAGTGGAAAATATTGTTTTGGTGTTTAGCTGTAAGTCTGACTGGGAAAAGACGTATGTCCTGCTCTGATCTATTCAACAGTGTGCAAAGCTCTTTGTTTCCTGCTTCCTCCCCAGAGTTTCTGTAGCATGGTTTTTTTGTTTATTAAAGCCTAGAAGGGCAATGAAGTAATATACACAATAATTGAATAGTGTCTATTTTTCATTTAAAAGGTTTCCATCAGAATTTAATTTTAAATGTTAAATTTGGCAATGCATCACACTGAGCAATGTTTGGAATGTATGCTACAGCAGCGCAGAGTAAACAGTTTCATACATACACTTATGCAACACAAAATTCCTGCTGGGTAGCTCCTTGGCATGGTGTCTGGAGCACAACACATTACTACCTTTCTTGGGATAAGCCCAGCTCCTCCAAGCTACAAGAAGGAATAAAGCCATTTACTAATTACTGATTTGCTCAATGAAGAAAGGGCAAGCAAACAATTTATCAGGCCTTGCATTTGAAAGTTCAGTGACAGACTAAAGTTCTGACGGCCTCATGGCAGGGGAAAAAGTCAACTATAATCCAGTCCCTGACTGCAAGTGAGTCTTCGTCTTCTCTGTTTAATTCAACTTTAGTGTAGAACAAGTGAATAATCTGAGATAAATATTAGCACTAAGGAGGCTGAGTCCACATCCTACTATCTTTATGTTTACATAAAGTTGTTTTGTATGCATGCTGCACTGATTTCTTTCTTCCTTTTTCCTATATTTGAACAACATCCAGTAACTTTTGGGTCTAGAGACAACCTGTAGATTCTTAATCAGCTTTTTATTTCAAAAGACAGAAAAAACAACATGTTTCTCAAAATCTGAAGTCTATGTGCCTGCCTTTGTTAAGAAAGTCTGATGTAGCTCTTGCTTTCTGTGGCTCTTTTCCTAACAGACCAAAAATATTTCAACATCAGTATTAAAATTACAAACTTAATATATGTAAAGCATAGTTAAATTTCATTTCATACTATGTAATATTTGCTACTGATTTCAACCCATGTCCCATATCCAGTTAGTACTTTAACTGTGCACCATGGCTCAGTATTCTGGTTAGGCACACTCACAGCTGAAATAGCCTCTGGTACTTAAAGATCTTGGCTTGAGTTACCAGTTTGAACTAGGGATCAAGGCAAACTATTTGGCACTATCATTTCATATGCAGCTTTACAGACACCCCTGTACTTCAAGTAGTTGAAGTTTTATTCTCAGAATTAGGCAGTAGCTGAGCTGTGCTTTTGGAAAGAGGTGTCAGTGACAAAGTTTGGTTCCTTGTCCTCATTAAGTACTTCAGCATCTTCTTGTTCTGTCTCACAGAGTTTTATGACAGCATTTACTCCACTACTGCATGTTACATTTCATCTCTATGCAACAGCAGACATATCCTTCATTATTCAAATACTTGTCACAAAACTTGTTGGCTGCTCTATTTTTTCTTGCCCTTCAGGCTGTCTTATTTCTTTGTTCAGGGCTCAGGTACTACACTGTTATTGCCAGGCCCATTTTCTACAAATACATGGGAAGCCGCTAATCGTGTCAGCAGTTGGGCTTTTTGGAATTCTCAGCCTCAGCTGCTGTGGTGTTAACTAAGTGTAATCCAGCTGGCCAGCCAGCTTGCTGAGCTCCTGCAGTCTGTCTGCAAGCTGAACTGCAGATTGTACACTGCACGCTTTTACTGGCTGGGTTAACAACATTGCAGGGGAGATGTACTGTAATGCAATAATCTTAGGAGAAAAACTGAAGACTTAAAGATGTCTGCCTCTGCAGGGCAGTGAAATGGAAAATAAAGTGTAAG
Organism: Vireo altiloquus; assembly: GCA_013396875.1. Classification (NCBI taxonomy): domain Eukaryota; kingdom Metazoa; phylum Chordata; class Aves; order Passeriformes; family Vireonidae; genus Vireo; species Vireo altiloquus. Next base: position 80,186 of record VZRF01008113.1, on the reverse strand, counting down.
ATGTATTACATCATGATTATACTTTAAATTGCTGTTGTCAGCAAAACAGGGATTCCAGACGGATACTCATTTCCAGGCAATAGAACACTACTGGAGATCTAAGTACAAAGTATTTTCACATATGGTGTAATGGCTTCCCTCTCTTTTACTGTAAGCTTGTATCAGTTAATTTACTGGAAATTTCTTGATACTGAACAGTATGATATGCCCAGAAAACATGTCTTCAAAAAGCTTCACAGAGTAAATCAGTTAACTTCTGCAGTGGGCACTTTGAATAGTATAAACTAAAACTATGATACATCAGACTTAGGTGTAAAAACTTCTATGAGACAGTATCAATTAGAAATGAAATTGCCCATTTTAATACTGGTTAAACTAAGTACTTTTTTCCTACGCTGTGTACAAATCATTGTGTAAGTTTTATTTCTAGCTTAAAGTCTCCTTATTTGTTTCTGCAGTGATGAAAACACTGGCTCCCTTTCACTGTTATGCGAATTTATGGCCATGAATATTTATGAGCTGATAAAAGGTATGTAGCATATACTTAAGAAACACACAAACTTCCCTTGTGCAGATCACAAAGTGGAATTAGTTATTTTTCCCTTGGTTGTTCACTGTTACAGATTATAAAACTCATAGGGAATTTTGTGCTGTACTGCTTTACCCTTAAGTTCTTGCCAGTGGAATATAACCAATTGTTCAAGGCATATGGGTGCATGCCTGACTTCCCATGAAGTCCATAGTCCATAGCTACAGTCAAACAGCCTCGACTGCAAAACACAAAAAATAAAACTTAAACAGTTAGGTCAGGACTACAGTGAGGTAGTAAGAAAATTATTCCCATTTGTTTCAAAACTATTGAATCAATGAATAAGCATTTTTGGTTTTTATACCTAGTAAAAAAGCCTTTTACTAAGTTTTCTTTATAAAATAACACTGTTCCCTGATACCGCCTATATTTAAAAATTCTGGAGCTGTTTGTTGAAGCAGGTTGAAGACCATAAAGCTTAAGAAAGAGTTCCTACAAAAAAATTTAGAACAAAAGCTGATTTAAAGCCAGATCTTGTATAAACAGTAAAGAAATTGTATACAGCAAACGAAGGGGCTTACAATTCATAAGTAAAAGAGGATTTTTTAAAATGAATAATTAAGAATTTGTAATGTCTTAACAGTTGGGGGATTAATTTAAATAACTGAACATGCAACTGTCATTCATTGTAATAGAATAAAGACTTGCTCCTGAACATGGCATTGGTGACATTGAATATTCAGATATCTAACAAGAGGAGTAACTCTGTTTCTGACCTAGATGAGAATGTGAGATGAAAATTGAGTTGTTTGCTGATTGCTGAAGTAGACATTAGTGTGTACTGGTTTAAATAAGACATTTTGGGTTTGCTATATTTAGCATGGTATTCAGATGGAAATTAGAATCATCGTTTCACTATGTTCTTTTTTTTTTTGTTTTTGATTTTAAAATACTATTTCTTTTAAAGTTTTCCAGAAGAAGATTGTTTTCACACCACCTAGTTGTAGTATCCTCCTTTCCTATGGCATGGTGAATCAGTTCAAAATGAAATCTGTGTTCAATAGTAATCTGAAATGTTGCAGTTAGGGATTATCTGAACTTTAATTTGGGTTTACCTGAACTTCTGTAAATTGCTGTTTCTTAAAAAAGGTCTGAATTTTGAGTCCGGACTGTGTTTACTGTGATACAGTGCCTTATTTTTAATGTTTTATAAGGTAGTGGCAAATGGGGTGGAGCTTGTCAAATCATAGAATATAATAGGAAAGTGATCTGAAGTGGACTGAAAATTATTTTTAATTTGATAAGGAGTATGGAGACCTTTCTGTAATTATGAGGACAGTTCACTGCAATGCTACTAATGCGGAAAGCTGACACTTTGGTTTTTTTCCTTAAAAAACCAAGAGATCCATGTTACTTCAGTCAAGATAAGGCTATTTGTCTTTACACAAAGTCATGATTCTCTTGCTGTTAATTTATAGGGGAACCATTTAATAACTAAAAACCAGCCTTGCCCTTTGTTTAAACAGCAGAAGTTTGGTCATTTAAAGCAAAAAGGGGCTCTGAGACAGATGTCGAGGATCTTTCAAGAGGAATGATAGAGGCTTCAAGTGCCATTGCCTTAGGATTCACTTCACCATTGCTGCCAAATAAGGTTTGTCCAATGATAAATCTGCAAGCAGAAGAGCATCTGTTCCCAATTTTACCAGTGACATAAAATGAAAAAGCAATTGAGCATGACTTCTTTTTATGAAGGCCTGATTCCTTAAATACGAATAATAATCTAAATTGATTTGAATAGCAGCATTTTATAATATCTTTTCTACTATAAATGACAAAAATCCTGATGTTGAAAGTGCCATTTATCTCTACTGGGGCACTACTACTACAATTCCCAATGTCAATGGTACTCTGTTCCAAGTGCTTTGTGATCTAATCCTGCTCAGTGGATTATGTGGCTGCCTGGAGGAGCACTGTAATCAGTTGGGAACAGAAATCCCACTGGCTGCTGGGGCTCTGGCCTCAATGAGTTACTGTCCTGATAATCTCCCTCCTCCTCCCCAGCCAATTACTCATACTACTGTCATCGTGCAGATCAGTACCTGCTTTGTTTTTCAAAAATGTGATCATTTCTGCCTCCGTTGATGGCATTGCAGTGTTACATAAAGGCATTACAGCAAGATTAAAAGGCTTTTGGAGCCAATAAAAAAAAAAAAAGCTGAGCAGTTACTGAATGGCTCTGAAAAATAGATAAATTTTATAACTGTAATTATTGCCTGATGGCAACAGCAAGCTAAACTACATAGGTTAGCCTTTAATTTGCAATTCAGATTTGAATCACAGTCACTTAACCGTTGCGGTAACTTGAGGTGATTGATACAAATCTTCAACCTTAAGGACAATTACTTTGAGTAGAGAGGAAATGAGATATTTACAAGTGAAGTACTGCAGTTCTGCTAGAACTTGAGGAAATAGATACTGCAAGCAATACATGCAGTAAAAACTAAGGCATCTTATAGAGTATTGAATTGACAGTTGTTAGCTGAGCTATTCTGGCGCATACTGAAATATAAATTATGTCAGAATTTGAGTGGAAAATTAATTACAAAGGTAGCTATAAATGACAGAAGTAGTATAATTGAAAAAGGTGGTATCAGTGTGCCTCTGGAAGGTGAAGACTATGGTATTTGTATTCTGTTCTTTACTAAAAAGGACTCACACAACTTGAAATTTTATCCTAAGAAGGAGAAAGCCATCACCTGAAAAAAAATTAGGAACAACATATACCAGTTATGCAAATCTCTAGATTGTGTATGTAGGTAAAAGACCTGGTTCAGCAACAGCTTTCCAGTAAATGTAGCATACGTTTATTTCAGGATCATCTCTGAGCAGATGTTTGGGGCAGCAGCAGACTGCTGCAGGCAGAGGAAAGGCCATGGCCCAGACACATCTTTGCCTGCAGCAGAGCCCTGGGAGGCAGCAGGCAGCCTGAGCTGCTGCCAGTGCCCCAAAGGAGCTCTAGCACCTACTGCAGGAAGTCCTCCTGGGAGGGGATGGCCCTTGCAATCCTCTGGTAGTCCTGGAGAGAGCAGAAGCAGAAAGCCTAGCCTCTCCTTCCTGGGCTTGCCCATTCCCCATATCTGTAGCTGTTGTCTCACCACGATGGCAAAATTTAATTTTTTACTCTTCTGTTGATAAGTTTGAAGAAAGTGCTGGTTTCTTTAAGTGGGTTTTTTTGTTGTTTTTTTTTTTTTTTTACAAATAACTGGAAGCACTGATGTTGTTTATCTTTGTACTGAATTCTTCTCTGTGCTGTATTTGTATTAGTACAGAAATAGGATATTTCAGAGAGAAGGGCAACCAGAAAACATAATAATAAAGGTAATTCATTTTATGGGAGGATATTTAACTAAAAGTGAAGTATGTAAGTATTTTCCCTCTACTCTGAGAAGGTAATGTTTCTTCATGAATAAAAACACAGTTTTTTAAGAAATATAAAGACAGTTACTGTATTCCTGATCTAGGGGAATGAACAATTTTATTACTGGCTAAAACCTGAAATGACTGAGATGCATTACACCCTGCATATACACACTCCAACCTAAAAACCTGTTCTTTATCCACTCTTAATATATATTTGCCTTTCTGTCTTAATCTAGACACAAGAAATAGGGTTCAGTTTTGCAGCTACATTCAATTGTAGTTTTGTTTCTACATTCAATTCCTACACTTAATGGAAGTTACACATACAAGAGAGCAGAAGATAGTGGCTTCCAGAAAATTTCATTGTAAGCATCTCTCCTGACAGTTTCAGAAAGTTATTTTGCTAATGTTTGAAAAGAAAGGATTTTTACCTTCAGTTTATGAAGTTTTGTTTTCTGAAGAGAAATTTTTCTTCTAAGTCATAGAAGAGTACAGGAGAAGTCAAAGCCACCTATTATATCACTGCTAAACAGAAGAACTCTAATAACTTAATCCAGATGTCCTGTTTAGCAGCCTTTCCTTCTGCGATAGTCCCTATGCTCTTAGGCCTTTCTTTTCATGATGTATAGGACAGTATTTGCATTACATACTATGGACACAGATATCTTCATGCCTGGAGCTACTTACTATGTTAATGCAGCTTTACTGCTGTGATACTACTACCCCTGGATTTTGGAAAGTTTCCTCTTAAAGTAATCTGTGATTTCTTTTATGGTGATTACTTTACAGTCATTGCTTGAATATTTTACTGTTTGTAATTTGTGGAAATACTTTATTTATTTTTGCAGCAGAACACCCTGAAGTTAAGAGATTTTGGATCTTGTAGGAGTATCTATTCTCAGCAGGCACATAGGCAATGTACCTCCCCACGCTGGTACTGAGCACCTGAATGTTTGCTTACAAATGGGCACTATAGTTACATAATTGGGATGTGGAGTCCTGGCTGTGTTTTCTATGAAATCACAAGGTACACTGTTCAGTGGAGGGTTTTGCTTATCATTAATCAAGATAATCACAGGTAAATAGTTCAAATTCAGAGCATGTGGTTTGGGTAATATGATCTTTGTTTCCATGGATTTGTAGAAGACACTTCTGTGCTTCAGTCTGCAGGGTTCATGAGGCAGTAATCTGGTCTGGTCTGGCACTCTCTTCACCTGATGACAGGTTAGTAATAAAACAGTTCAAGAGAATACAGTACAAACAAAAGTGATTTACAAAGAACCATTTTTGAACATTTTTCCAATGGCTTCATATTTACTAAAAATGTATTTTCTCTGCTTTATCTCTGTGTAGAGTATAGCACATTTCCTCTCATGAGCATCAGAGACTACCTTCAGTCTTGTTAATGCACTTAATGGTAAAATGTTTTTCGCTTTTCTGGACTTACTAATACTATCTGGAAAAACAGAGGAGATTAGAGAATACCTTCCCTCTGATGTACAACTTCGATTTACAGTGCAGTGTTGTCTAAGAGCCCTGTGCTATTAAGATTTTGTGTGCTGGTATATTTTGAAATTAGGTTCTGATGAAGGAAGAGTTCAGGAAGACACAAAGTCTTTTAAGATTTTTGGTAACGATGAAACTACAACTCAAAAAATTTGTCACTGGTCTTCAAGGAAAAAGTAAAAATACCCACCATGAGTATTTCTCCAATATCTTTGTGCCCTAGCAACAGCAGCAGTTCTTTATTCTCCTCCCACACTGCTGTCTCTGATATACAACCAGGACTGATAACATTTGCTTTGCTGCTTTCCTCCTCCACAAGGCAAGTGCAGCTGCTGCCATCACCATCACATTAAATGACAACCATTATGCTTTGCCTGCTAACTTGTAGAAACATTTCTACTTCTCCAGCCAGAAAGCTGTTAAAAGAAAAATCCCAAATGTGGCAGTACTCTTGCAAAGTAAATTGAGACCAAAAGCTTTAAGAATGCCACGTTTTTTCATTTCAGCTTGAATCAGCTGGGCTTTGTAGCTTCATAAGAAAATTACATGCTGCAAACTTAAGTTTTCTTAGGGAAAAAGAGCCAAACCTTAAAAATATTTCCTTGTTTTTTCAGCTTAATGTAAAAAGTTTCACTCTTTACAACCACTAAATGTTTTCAGAGACCTTTTAGGTATGTTCAGAAAGAAAGAAGGAATGTTTATTGGAAGTCACTGAATTGGAAAAGATACAGTGTTGCCAAACTAAGGCAATTATGGACGGGTTTGTTTCTTTTCCAGTGCCTCCTGCACTGAATGGTTGTTGCTGTTGAATGGTTGCATAACCCTTTATGCTTTACACCACATTGTGTAAGAAGTTTCAGTCTTCTACTCAGCCATGCTGATCTTTCAGATCTTGTTGTCTCACCATGATGGCAAAATTCCCTTTCTGTTCCCTATAAATCATGATTCCTGGATTGCACTTTTCAGTGGCTTGCACAGTTGTTCTTCACTCTGTTACAGTTTTACATTCAAAAACAGCACATTTTTTTAGTTCACACAGAAGCTAGTCCCAGCTGCATGTCTTGATGCAGCTGCACAATGTGAATCAGATCTTTTCTCACTTTCCTGTACTCTAAGCTTTATGAAGACACTCAGAGTGTGCAGCCAGCTGTTTGATTGAATTTGCAAACAGTTAAAAAGAAGTTTCTCATGTCTACAAAGGGGCTGAGTGTTTTGCTTTCAAGAGTCATGTGGTGCTACCAAAGTGTTTCTTAAATTATAACCCCAAGGAAAAAAGCAACATGTGCAGGAAATAAATGTCAGTGGACCTGACTAAAGTCAGATTGCTCTATTATGATAACGATGTTTTCAATGACTCTGTGCAAGTTTTATATTAACTGAGGATCACGTTCAAGGAATGCAGTTCAAATTATCATCTTTCCAGTATTGCTGCTTGCAAAGAACCTGTGTAGGAATGGAGTGTTATAAATACATTTCTATGTGCATACACAGCAAGAGGGACTGCTTGATTCTGCTGTCTTAAAACAAGGAGAACACATTGTCTTCTAGGATCTGCCACTTTACTAGAAGCAAACATAGTCCCAGATCCATTGCCCTTCACCACAAGGGATGTTCTCTTTACATATTTTGCCCCAAACCAGCAGGAGAGGGAAGCTACAGATTTCCATTTAATAACCCAAGCTACTCCTTCAATCCAAACCAGCAACTGTGTTGCTCTGCTGCTCACATTATCCTTCAGTTGTTGATAGGTATTAAACTGTCCACAAATAATTCCAACATGTTCTCTTACTCATAAAATAAGCAGTTTCTTAATCAAAAGTGACAGTTTAACTGTGTCTTTAGTGCTAATACCACCTCTTACCTTGCAGTTTCCAGCATCTTTTTCTTGGATCTCGTGAGCTGGACCACATTTCAAAAATCCATGAAGTTATAGGCACTCTTGGTAACAAAACTCCAGAAGTTCAAGCAGTAAGTATGCACTCCCACAGTTACTAATCTCACTGTTTCGGTATCCACAACAGAGCTGTACAGCTGTGTGCAATTTCTGCTCAGAGAACCACCACAAAAACCTAAATCTGTGCTGACCCAAGAGCAGTCAGCATCTTCTATCCCTACCCAGAGACAGACACCCATTAATGAACCTTACAGGCAGAGCAGAGGAAATCTGAGCCTTACTTGGTCTTTTATTTCCTTCGTATCTTTAAGGCCTCTGACATATATTTTTAGGAAAGAAAAGGAGTTTTTTTCAAGTACTACTTACTTTTCTCTAATGAATGATTACCTAAATCAGGTGAATTCTTTCTTTTCAGTAAATTGTAATCCTCTATGAATATGCATGAATAAATGTTTTTCTCAACTTGTTTAACACAAGTCAAGAATTTTGAGTTTTGAATCCTCCCTTTAAAGAAAGGAAAATCTTCTCTTCCTCTTGTGCAAAAATTGTCTTTCAAAGGTTTCTGTTTCCTGTGTGAAATGCTAAAATATGACCCCAATGAGAGAACTGCTGTCTATCAAGCCTTACAGCACCCTTATTTTCAAGAATTCTGGCAAGTGACTTCAAATCACTTTAATTTTGAAGACTAAAATCAAAAGGTGGGAGGAGCGTTGTGCCCATGTTTCAAGTGGAGTAAAATTAAATTTGTTTCCAGTGCTAGTCCTTGGCTAGTCTACAATGAACCTAATTCAGTCAGCATAGTTCTCAGCATTGAGCCCAAACCTCACCTGAAACACTATTGGTGTTTGTCTCTATTTTTCTTTTTGCCCCAACCTTTTTAAGGCAGCTGATACACAAGCTTTAACCATGCACAAAAAATTAAGACTAGTAGGAAATAGGTCAGGCCAAGTCCCTCAGTATTTGTGGCAAATTTCAAAGGCAAGCCCAAGACAGGTAATATTTAAGTGGAAGAATTGTCAGTCCATTTAGAGAAAGTAATTTGTAGCACTGAGCTTGTTAGCTAGAAACAAATGTTTAACTTAAGCTGATTACTTGGGTTTATTCTGTCTGCCTAAACACAGATCTTTATTTGGTCTGATGCAGTTCCCCCTCCCCCCAAATCCCTGCCATACACCAGTTAGAATTTAGAAGCTCTGATACCTCATAATCCCCTCAGCAGACTCTTGTTAGAGTTGCTGTTACTTAAAGGGTCAGCTCCACCTTTATTTTTAAATATCATCATCCTGTTTTTGATGTCTGCCTTTGAGTTAAAGAGTTTTCCAGATGAAGTTCTGGCAGAGACAGGACTTATGCTTTTGCCTTTTCAGGGCTTCAGGCTACATTTTGAGCAAATAAAATATTTTTTAAAAACTTAATTATCCTGTATATTGTTGATATCTGGAAAAATTCTAAGGATGTATTTGACATGAAATAAAAAATAATTAAAATCTGATTGAAAGTTCTGACAAACTAAAACTTTGTTTATATATCAGCTGTTTGAAAAATACTCATATTCACGTGCTTTATCAAGGTGAGGTGAAAGTCAGAACTACATGGAAAACTTTCAAATACAGGTTTTTCTCAAACTCTCAAAAACCCCTACAAACTAGCAAAGGACAATTATAAATTATTTTCTGCTGTGCATTCAGCTTTGGAAGCATGAACTCTCCTTCTACAGGACAGTTCTATGTTTTCCACAAATTTAGTTCTGGGGTTCATCAGGGTAGGTTTTCTAAGAAGTTCCTTTAGGCAAGATTTCAAGAAACATCAAGTAACTCAAGTAATTTTTAAAAAAGGAATGAGGTGAAGTTGTATTTGGCTGAGAGTTTTTTATTTCTGACTATTTTAGTTTTCTCTTCTAATTGTATTCCTTAAGATGTTCTCAGAAATAAATTGAATCTTTTTTATTTATTTTAAAAACATTCTCTTAAGAAAAGTCCAGGATAAAACCCAAATCAACAACATGGGCATCCTCTGGGAGAATTACCAAAATTAAATTTTTCTGGAGTAGTCAAATTGGCTTCCTGCCCTACTCCTACATTGCAGTCAGTTTACTGGCGACCTAAGGAAGGTGGTGGAACCCCTGTGTTCCAGCCTGTCACATTCATTGGATCAAATATTGAGGTGTAGACTCTCACTTGCCTACAGAAGCACATTTCAAACTTCTGTTGTTTCTTCAACAGTCTGAGAAACAGAAGGCACTTCAGTCTTCCCTGAAACATTTCCATTTGCCTGCTCTAGAAGGAGTAGAAGTGAGGAAAAGCCTGGCTATGCAGTGACAGAGACCCAGTCATGCTTCTCTTTGTTAGAGATCTAACAAGAACAGCAGTGCCTGATTTTGTGTTGCTCTGACAATTTGTAGGAAAACCCCACAAGGTTTGAGGGCTGCTTTCCTCCTATTTTCATATTCTGTTCCTGAAGGGGGTCAATATTTAATTAAAGCATTGTTCGTGCAGAGCACAGAGAGTATTCTGCATTGAACTTCCTAAGTACTTGTTCCTTTTAGAACCTGGTGGAGGAGGAGGTTGGTTAAAAATAACATGAAAGGATTCTTTGAGCCTCAAGTATGTGGAATGGAATGTTATCTACAGAATTTAAGTTTTCCAACTGTATTACAAATGACAGCTAACTGCTGTATTTTTTTTTAGATTTAAGGGTTTGGTTGGGAGTTTTTTTTTGGTTAGCTCTGGAAATTATTCCCCTCCTGTATTCAGTAACTTCTACCTCAGTTTTTACAGAGAATGTGCAAATTGTATAATCATGTGAGATACTTGATTTTAATGCAGATTTTGTAATTCTGAATATTTTTATGTAATTATAACTCAAAGCTAAACCAACCTTTTATCTGATTCAAAAGCAAGTAAAACTTAGTCATAGTTTACTTCAAGCCATTGATCTTAACATTAATCAAAAGTCTTAACAGGGGCTGATATTGCAGCCAGTTGTTTCAAAGAGCAGTAAAAGCACGTAGCTGATCATGCTTCAGAAATCTGCCACACAGATCATCAGTAGCAATTTAGCAGAATGTTTCTATTGCTATTTAAGGTAAGAGTTAAAAGGCAATATCTTATCTTACTAGGAAAGAATCTTTATTCCAAATTGATACCATTGATTTTTAAATTCTTGAGATCTAAAAATTTGCATTAATTAGTTTCCAATACTTAAATTTGGTGATGTTTTACAAAACAATTTTTTTATTTAGAAAACGAAAGTCTGTGAAAGTCATACTTGGCTGGGGGTTAAAAATCTGCATATCAAGTATGCATGCAAGACAGGTTTGGCAAATAACTGTTTTGGAGGTTTTAATAGTTATAAAAGTTACTCTGCTCATAATTGAGAAGTGATCATCATTTTTTTCCATAACCAAGCACTGAACACTGCTGCTGTTTAAAAACCCAGCCATGAGCAGGAGGCAAAGGGCATTTTGTGAGAGAGGCCCTGCTGTGGGGAGGCACCATGGAGAACAGGGCACTGGGGACAGCACATCACATCCAAGTCACTGAGCCAACACTTAGGCATCAATTTGAGATTGATGCTCTAGATCCAGACAAACTATATATTCTAACCAGTTGAGATGCAGCTCAAACAGTGCAGTAAAATACAGGTTAACATAAAGATCTTGTAAGAGTAAAAATTATGCCTGTTCTTAACTGTCCTTTTGAGATTCCATAGGGCTCTGTATTTGTGAAAATAATTATTCTTCACACTTACTTTGAGGTCTTGCAGTAAGTGGGTTTTTTGCTGTGATTTGTTGATTAGTTGATTGTTTTTCTAAGAGGCATCTCAACACTTGTAGGGTGGTTTTGTTGTGACTGGATTAGATCCTAATCCTTCTTCAGGCTTTGAACAACTTTGAACATGCCCAAATTCCACATGGTAGCTTTTCCATGTGGAGAAGCTCATGAGATTTAATTCTTTATAAATCCTTTTGACATCTACTGCTTAAAAGCACTTGTCTACCTTACGTTTATCTTCCCATGTTTAGAAGATGGTGTTATTATCACACACTGTACTGAGGATCAACATGACATTTTTAAGGAGATTCTTGAAAATGTGAAAATCTTCACAGGTAAATGTAGTGCAGGCTGTGGGAGTATTTGATACTGATTCAAATTTGACTATCCAATTTGAATATTGTGCCCCTGCATCATGCACCATTGCACGATTTATTTATTATGAATTATTTATAATAAATAAATAATTTTTATTATATATTCCATTTCTTCATAGCAAACTTTTAGAATCTCAATAGCAAGAATGGAAAAAAATCCCAGCCCTGGGAAGAATTCTTATAAAATAAGGATAAAGCATTTGAACAAGGCTCTGCAGGGAGACCTACTTCTGCTACTCGTACTAGGTGTGCCAAAGAGAAGATTTCTCTTCCTAGGACTGAACAAATACATAAGCCAAGTTTTAGTGGAGGAAGTGTTTTATACCAGTAGAATGAGAGCATTGTAACACAGGGAAACAGCAGAACACAGTGGTACAGCTAACTGCTCCTTTTCATTTTACTGAAACTCCTGGATGCTGCTTTCCTCCAGCTCCAAGCAAAAAGTGTTCTCCTGAACAGAGTAGCTCAAAGTGCAGTCCAAGTACATAAAACCACATTGACTGGCTGAGTTTTCCTGCTCTATTACGTTTCAGTGAATCATCTCCCCACTTCTGTCATGCCTTCACATGTTAGCAGCTCATACTGATAGAACAGAGAACTTCAACAATAAGGCAATACAGGATTTGGCTGAATACCTACCATAGTGGTTTTTTATAGATAGATAGATAGATAGATAGGTGTGATGCTACACTTAGAAAATGAAATTAAGGACTGTAGGTCTATAGGCAACACGGTGAATCAGTAACCTCCAAGTTCTTACCTTTGGAACACTGAGCAAAACGTGCCATGAGCTTATCCAGCGTTTTTTCTAGAGAGGAAGATGGTGAGTTGCTTAGTGCTGCTATATTTGGAGCTGAGCATAAAGGAGTAGCATTAAAATTGATGGTCCAAAAATAGGTAACTAACTGGATCCAAAGGAGCTTACTCTCCACTGTTCTTACAAAAAAAGAGGACAAATCCTACTACCCACATTTGATGGATTGTTCTGACTCAGAGCTCTCTTACCTAGCACTATACAGTAGGTCAAAGCTCAGGTTATCAAAACTATATTCCTGATGGAGATATATTAATTGTATTGGTTGTTTCCTGTGCTGTGATCTTTTTCTGTAAGCCTCAAACCACAGATGCTGAAGTTCAAGTAGTCTGACTAAAAAAATATAAAATTCCATCAAATTATGTTTGCACAATTACTTCTGATTTCAAAAGTGTTATTGCTACTGTTTGCTACCCTAATTAATATATATCAGGTAGGTGATTATTCATACATGAGGAAAAAGATGAAGTCAGAATTTTTGGTAAGTTTTAACCTGGAGAGAAAAGGCTACCAGAGTAACATCTTGTGTATTATCACATACTCTGTACCTGGGGCTGTCAAGCTGTTATAATGAGAATGGCAATTTCATGTTCAAGAGATAGTTTTTGCTATAAAATTGCACATCTGAAGTGATGCTTTACGTTTTAACTTTTTTATTTTTTCAAATCTTGTACTGCTAGTGTAACTCTGAAGTTTCTTGTAGCTCATTAGGTACTGCTCTCTTATGCTAAGATAGACATAACAAAGCCTCTCTAGCTTGCTCTGCAAGGACACCCAGACTGTCCTAGGCCCAAAGAGTGTAAACCTTCATCTTGGGGAGGGGGGACAAGCTTGGGGAAATTCCATCATTAGCTAAAGTTTTAATTGGCAAATTTATGCTGATATGCAAATGGACCAAACCTATAAAGGTGTGAAGAACTCGTGACCTGTCATCCATGAGATGCACTGAGGCAGGAGCCTCTGGACCAGGGTGTACCTTTGAAGGGCTTTCAAATAAATACCTGCTTTATTCCCTTATTCTTGTCTAGTCTCTGTTTCTAGGTAGCCATTTGAGATATCAGAAGGACCACACTGGAATTTTTCTTCATTTCTTTTACACTTTCAGGTGGATCCTACTCAGTTTGGCACATACAGTGCTTCAAGGATATTTATTTCCTAACAAGTTCTTTGCTGTTAAACCTCTGGAGACAACTTACGCTTCTCTGGCTGTTGGATGAATAGGCAAACTTGAATTTCCCCACCTCCTTTATGGTTAAAATACATCCAGCTTTAAACTACAGACTGGCAAGTATGGTTCCTACCCTCATTCTCCCAGTTAAAATTCCATACTGAGATTATCTGTATTCCACTCACTTTTAATTATTTTTTTAATGCAGTAGGAAAAAGATTTTTATTATAAGCTGTATCTACAGTAGAGGACTTAAGTTCTTTCCAGGTAAGTTATTAGTATCCTATTTCTTACTAAAAGAATTTTTTTCCATATGTAATAGAGTGTGGTATGGGCAATTGAAGCTTCTAGATCATTGCCCTAATTGTAAAGAAGAGGCTGAAAAAAGAAAACCCAAACACATTCCTTGTGTGCTGCTGAACTACGATTTGTGGCAGGGACGTACCCTGCCAACACGGATGTGAGTAGCTGCTGTTGTTACCCTGATGTTGGATACTGCAATTCTTTCCCTACTGGTTTTGTATTTTTCCAGCTGAAAGAAAAAAGTCTTTTAAAGGTATTGCATATTTTTTCAACTGTTTCATTTTGACTCAGACCGTATGAAGCACTTATATAAAGAAGTCTACGGGGAGATAACTACATTAGTTTTCAGTGATGAGGTTTATCTGTATTTTAACAGTTAAACCCACTATGTTAATAAAAAAAAACTTCTGAAAAAAAATCCTGCTCAGTTTCAGTATTTTCCCCATTCCTCATTTTAGAAGAAGACAGATAAGAATTGTAAAGCACAGCTCTATCTTGAATAAAGTAGGGAACTAATTCTCAGCTTACAAACTGCTCTGGCTGTTCTCTACGTGCTGGCTGCATTGCAAGGATAAGACAGTCACAAGCTACTGCAGTTGCTTCTCCCCAAATGTTCATTCATTTCCTGAAAACAAATCGCTTCTTATGCCAGAAAATGTTTAAATTTTACTTGTAATTAAAAAAATTCTACCCAGCTTTATTGTTGGAGAGCAGGAAGGGCATTAACATGTGCCCAGAGATACAGCACGTGCAACCTCGGGCAAGTTCATGGTCCCGGGTGAGCAGCCTCTGTTCCATTCTGCCTGCAGGATTCTGCAAATCCCTACTGTGAACATTGCTCATAGGAAAAAGGGAAGCATATGATGGATACTTCTATTTTCTGTCATTCTGGGGCTGGACATGGGCGGTTAATCTTTGCAAGAACTACTGACAAGTTAAGTGGTGTGTTGACTGATTAAAAATGACAAGTGTTTAGACAAGCAGCATTAACCACTGCAAATCCATGGATATGCCTATCCCTATCACACTTACCAGTTTAAGACCACTGAACTATAAATGAGATGCTTGATGTGAGACAGAGTCTCAGAAATGCTACTCCAGTATGTTAACCCAGTTTCTGACTGACAAGTGTGCAGCTACTACTGTGGGATCTTGCACTTCCCAACTCCAAACACACAGGACTACACAATAACAAAATCCTTACCCCAGGAAGTTGCCTGTCTGTGAGATTGCTGCTGTATGAGGTATTTAAACTGCGGGATGTGTTTGGAGATAAACCATTAAGAACAAGAACAGAACAACTGTATTTCACTCTCCTAAATGAAATTCAATTCTATTAGATATGAAGCAATGTTCTAGATAAGATGTTTTTGAAAGGAATTTGTTCTGCAAAGTTTAGATAGTATTTCTGTACCAAACATTTAATTCAACAAAGAACTGGTTACATCAAAAGTGATTGGATTTGAACAGAAAATAAACAAAAATGCATATTCAAGATAGTTTAATATGTATTTTCTGAATTAGAAATATCACTTTCTTAAATGAATGAGAATTTCTAGTGTAATGATCCATTACTCCCCTCCCCCATCACTGAATTACATTATTTATACATATAATACAGAGCCGATTGCAGTTGGAAACAACAATATTAAAATAAATGTTTAATAGATACAAAGGATCTTTTCTCCACAACATAGTTTTTCTGGTGTCTGGACACCAATTTTAAAGTAATTATCTATTAGCATTAAACTATTTAAGTGCAAAACAATTTTGTTTTAAAAAAATCTATGATTGCAGCATCCATCTTCCTGAAAAACATTTTGAAGCCAGAAAGTAATGACTTTCATTTTCCATGAGTGCATTCCAGGCTGTCTTCTAGCCATCTCTGGTTAAAAAAATCAGTGCAAAATAAACAATGGTGAAGTACTAGTTTAACCATTGAACTTACTTGAATTTAAGAAACATATCTTATTTTACACTATATATATATCTTTTATTTATATATTTATAGAGAGATTAAATTACACTGGACTTGAAAAGTATAAAGAAAACAAAAATGTTACTACTTTTTCCTGCAGCACCAAAGGAAGCTTTTTGCTTTTTCTTCAATGCAAACTCTTCCTTGGGTGAGCAGCCTAGCAGGATCAGCTGTAGTGAGAACTCCTTACATTTGTCCTTTGCAAGTCACTATGTGATTCACATAATTCCATGTTTACACTCTGCCACATTATAATTTGTGATGTTCTTTGCCTGAAGAACAGCTCCTGGTTCCACTGTCATTACTTCTTGTCCTGCGTTCAGAGATTTGCTAGCAGTAGTGTGATGGCTATACTACAGTTCCACTTGGAGAATTGGCCTGGTTTTGGGATGACAATAAACCCTGCAAACAAAGCAGTTTACATTAATCCAGCAAGAGAACCTGACATGAATTTTATAAAGTTCTTAACCTGAACCTACAATGAATACAATTGATTTTTACCAACACTTGCTTACTTCAGACATCAGCACCTTCTCTCCTACAAAGGCTCTAAGTCACCATGGTCTCAGCCAAGCAGCACACAGAGAGCTCTCAGTCAGGAAGAAATGTGTGCGTTTATGACACAGAATGGATCTGATCCCAGCATTTGGTTTAATCTACCTTGCACTTGGAGTCATTGTGAAATGTGAAACTTTAAAAGTCATACACCAAAAAAGTGATCAGCATTTTACTGGGGTGGTGACAAACAAACCTATTCCAGTATCAATATGTTTGACACCTGACCTGATACAGGGAAATGCTTCACCTCTCATATGTGACTGAGTATTACAAGCTTTGAATATAAAAATACATCATCTAAACAATTTTTTTTTTGTAATTTTAAAACAGAATGAAAGGCTGACGAGAGTTCAGTTAAGATTTCCCATTACAATTTAAGTTCACATTTAGGAAAACTTGTTACCAGCTCTTTTAACTACTCTGCCATTCAAATCAAGAGACTTCTTTGACAAGCAGCTCCACAACTGCATGGTGCCACTCACTGCACAGAGGCTGCTGCTCTGGATTAAGGCAACTACACCTTATGGATTAGACCTATGAGTACCAATGGACAGACTCCATTTCAGATTTATGCATAGTAGCCCATTTTTAACCATTCACATAAAAGTAACTTTATCAGGCTTATTTAGGAAAAGCTTAATGTCAAAATACAATTTAGCCATCTTATAAGGTCATTAATTAGTTCTACTGAGTGCCAGCAGGCCAAGGAGCATGCTGGCATCTGGAAGCACACTGGCAGCTGGAAGCACACCAGCAAGTATCCCCGTGCAACTCCTTCTTATAGGTAAGATAAATGCACTTTCAGCAACTCCTCTAAGCAGCTCCCAGCTTATACTCTTACCTCAAAATTAAGATGCCAAGACTCAGATCCATCAAACTAGACAAGATCAGGCAGCAATTAGCATACAAGAATTATGTCACTTCAGAATCTACAGGAGCTCTTTCACACTTGGATCCAAGAACTGAGAGATCACGATGATGGAAGTAAAGCCTGACCTCAGAAGAGGCAGAAAGAGGGGAAAGAGGACCGAACTGACTGGATTCAAGACATCAAGTTTCTGTTATAACCAAAGCCCTTCCTTTTAGAAAAACCATCTGATCATTTCAGACACATCATAAACTTGGATAGTTTACAAGACTTATGGCAGACTCATATTTGTGCATGGTCCATATTACATTTATATATAGCAAAGCACATGACACGTGATGCCCTGAATAAAGGAACCTGAAGCACATGACACTTAACTTGGTGCCCAAGGAAGGAACCTGAAAACCTTTAATTGCATTTGTTTATGTAGGGAATATCTGATTCAAATACTGTTGAGGTAGACTGAAGTAGGTTGTTCTTTACACTTGACATTCAGGATGTGCAAAGATCCTGCATATTTCATGAGAACAAAAAGTTTCCTAGTTATTATTTAAGGACTAGATGGTGAAAGAAGGCAGAACTTTAGAGCAAACAAGCCACGGAAGCACTTCAGAAATTTTTACCAGGGAAGTTTTGTTGGAAAGTGACAAAGTTGAATCAGAATTCACTAGTTCATTACTGAAGCATTCTTCACAAGTGTATTAAATCCAGCAGCAACTAGAAGGTCTTTCTTGTCAGAAGATTACATCCACTAAGCAACTTTGAAGTACCCTGGAAAAAGATGTCCAAAGGTATTATTTTCAGTCTTAATTAAATCAGCAATCCAAACTGTTCATATGCAAATATGTGCTTTAGAAGCACACAGGAAGCTCTAGCGACAGCATGATGTCAAGTCTTTTTCAACAGGCTCAGAATCACCCTATACAGAAGGAGAAATAAGCACTATTCTAGTATTGCATGTACACTGTAACACAACCAATTGTTGGGAAACAAAATGAGGAGTTATTTATTTTCCTAGGATTCCTCTAAGAACTCGCAGCACATACTAAAATTTAATGGAGTGCCTTATTTCCTGTGAACTATCAGCCACTCTAGAATGCAATTTCCAATACTAGGAATAAAGAGTCAGTCCTGGTTACATCTTGTAGGCCGTGAATGCTCCCTGCTTTAAAGAGCAGCTGTGCAGTGCAGATGGCTTTCAGTGAGTATGAGGATTTCCTTATATTTCAGTCCTTGCTCTGAATTGATTCTGCAACTCTGAGCAGGCAAGCCAGAGGAACACCAAAGTGGAAATAACCTCAAGATCAATATCCTTGTGCTCCTGCAGATGGAAAAAATGTACACAAGCACTGCCTTAAAAGTTGGACTAGGCTATGATGGCCGTTCAGAAATTCACTCTCATGGGAGAGACCAGAAAGTCTGTGAGTTCTTCTAAGTACTTGATTTCAGAAGACATCTAAGATGTTCATACAAGAAAAGCAAGAATATGAATTTGTTTTTCAGGCAGATAAGTTTCACCAAAGTGGTAGTTTTCAGTGGGTCCTGATTACAACAAAAATTCTACAGAATTCTGCCATTATATCAGAGTCTTCCAAGCAAGACTATTCATGAGGCTGTGTTTGGTGTAACATGGGAAACACAGGAAACCAACGTAAGAAAAGCAAGTGAGGGCTCAAATAAAGTTACTGTTCTGATACAAAAGTTCACCATAAGAGTCTCGTGTGTTACGAAGGGTGTGGGATTGGAACAGTTGCAGTTACATTCTCTGGAATAATACAATGGGTAAGGTTATGAAAATATATAAAAAGCTCGTGCCTGTAAAGAAAGAATAAAGCCATTGGAGTGCAGTGCTTTCTGTGATGGAACCACCCAGTCTGGTCAATCAGGTGGGAAAAGATGGAACAAAAGCTGCATCAATTTATTATGGCCACAGCCAAGCCGGCCCAGGACAGCTGTGACAGGAACCATGGAAGAGCAGAGCCACGACAGGTGCAGCTGTGCTGTGTGGTGCAGCAGCTTCAGGCTTAAGGACAAACATATCCCACTGAGCAAGCAACAGGAACAAATTAAGAGACTGCTCAAAGTTTTGGAAATAAATGTAGTGTTTTATTAGCAGTGGTATTTTGTCAGCATATGTGTCTAGCAGGCGTGGGAAATGGAAGAGTTATGAGATCCAAGGCAGGAATTTAGTAGAATAATGTTCATCTCAACCTCAGAAAGGGTTCTCCAAGTAGCCACTGTCCCATCTGCCATCTTAATGGGACACTCCACAGCTGAGTGATGCAGCTTTCAGATGGGGTCATTTTTCTTAAGTCAGTTAGTGCTGTGACTACTGAACACAGCTTCAGCACTAGTTGCCAGGGCTATCCTGTTTATCCATGCATTCTCTGACTTCCTGAAACACACAGAACTTTGCACATCTGGTAAAAATAGGCTGGCATGGGTAAGAATGAAAAGCCATGACAAATACAGTCAGGAAGGCCATTTGCACCTGAGGTTTGTGGCACTCATTGCTGGGGTCTGTTCACTGCAGCAACATGAACACAAACCCTCCTCCGCATTTATGGGATTGTGAGGAGAGGAGTGGGTATGTTTTTAAAAAATCCATATACAATCCAGACAAAAGTCTGGGGCTTTTTTCCAAAGACATGAACCATAAGGTTTCACAACAGAAACTAATTTTATGAATGATCAGCATGTAATTACTGCATTAAAAAAAAAATCAGGAAGATACTACAATACTAAGAAAAAAGTCAACAGTAGCTACTGAGTTATTATTTTCTTAATTCAAATTAGAAGAAGTTTAATTGGAGCCAAAGGTGCAATCATACATAGTTTCACTAATTTAGGTAATAAAGGGCAAGTTTGGACATGTGAACAGGATACAGAAAGTGCACGTCTCCCTCAGGGAAACAGCTCTGCTGGCACTCAGAACACACTGGATGTCACTGGTTTGGAATTGAAAGGTAGAAAAAAAGGAAAGGGTCCAACATAACAAACAATCCAGTGTAAAAAAAGAAGTCTCATAGTACACTTCACTAATGCAATT
The DNA here is from genome assembly GCA_013396875.1 of Vireo altiloquus. Classification (NCBI taxonomy): domain Eukaryota; kingdom Metazoa; phylum Chordata; class Aves; order Passeriformes; family Vireonidae; genus Vireo; species Vireo altiloquus. The sequence goes on along the minus strand of VZRF01008113.1, from coordinate 59,949 downwards.
AAACCAATTAAAATATGGCTGAATTAACAAATGCCCACACAAGAAATGGTTTGTTAAACCATTTCTACTATTGCCAGTATATAAAATAATGGGAAATTATAATTTGAAAAATATTCCAGGAGTAGTTTATTCTTGTCCACAACTGTGATATCCCTGGAGTAACTAGAGTTACAAAGTAATCTGAACTGACACCTTTGCTTGAGAAAAGAGCCCATGATCCATTATGATGTTTGAGCAATAGTACCCAAAACCACAGTGAGATTTCTCACATTTGTTTAAAATTCTGTAGTTAAATCAGCTGAATTGGTTTTAAGATTTGCATGAACAAAATATCCAAGTTTCTTACCCAAATGAATTAATAGTGTTTAATAGCAAAAGTTTCTGAACTGCATATGCTCACTAAATCAGATATTAATCTCTAATGGAGTCATAAAATTAATTAACTGAAAATGCTCAGGAAAGCACATGCTGTACATTCACATAACATGCTACAGAGCAGTATTCTGTATGAGATTTAGGGGAATTCAGTAAAGCTGATACCAATCTTTACACAGTTTATGTGTTCACTAAATGGCCTTTAAATTTTTATTCCATTTGCCTTTTTTTTCCCTCTGTTCTGCTAACATTACACAAAAGTATAAATACATAAACCATTTGACACCAGACCTTATAAAAGACCGTGGCAGCTTCGGGATTTCACTTGTAACTTTCTCTGTGTACATAAAGAAGTTTTTTGCCTAACAGAGGTCATTGTCAAAAAAAAAAAAAATTCCAAGGCCAGTAGAAAACCATCAGAGGAACTAAAAATCCATCCAGTGGCACTAGGTGATTGGAAGATATGCAGGTCCAAGAGGAAAAAAAAAATTAAGATGTAATTACTTGTGTGCTTGAAAATGCAAAAAAGGCTTTTGCCATCAGAAACCTGACCTGGCTTGAATAATACAACCTTAAGCTTCATTCAAGTACTAATGGCTCCCATGCTTAGAAACTGTTGTTCTTCTACTTTTCTCAAACTACAAAAGTCAGTAAGGTGTAAAATTTTCAGTTTAAAAAAAATAAAATTGAGATAAACCATGGAAATCCTCAGGGAAAAGCATATGACTTAAGACAACCCCATGTGGGTTAGCTGAAAAGTTACTGTGGTCTTAGAAGAAAGGAGCTAAATGAATTTGATATGTTTGATCAGCACCTACCCAAAATCCAGGTTCAAAACCCAGAAAATAACATGATCATACAAGTTATTTTCTTGAGAAGTTTGTGCAACACTATTAAGGACAAGTAAAATGATGCCTTCATGTTTCAAGACATCTTTTGCCAAATACCTTCTCTGACCACAAAATCTGTGGAAGTTGGGTTTTGTTTCAGGCTCACACTAGCTGTTGAGAAACTGGTCTGACCAACCAGTTCTTGCGTCATTTGATATAACTGATGTGTTATAACTGGGTGTTCCAGAAGCTTTCCAGTAGATTGCATTTTGTTCCTCCACTAGGCTCTGTTCTTAAATATACATCCATGTTCTATGTATAGATCATCACAATGGTGAATCAATACCTTCGAAGTACCACAAAGTTCTCAAGTTTACATAAGATGATTCCCTCAGCTTTAGTCTACTGAGTATTTTTGCATAAGAGACAAACAAGAGTCCTGCCAGTCATACTGGACCCAAAGTAACTACTTTTACACTGAAATTCCTCAAGAATGCCTCTGAAACACTTTAGTAAATAGCATTTGTTTGGCTCTTTCTTTGGTTAACAAAGAATCACTGCTGCAAGGGTGAGACAAACCCTAACTCCTCAAATGGAAGGGCAACATCTTACGTCTTCACCTAAATTTACTGCAAGAAATTTTGCAGCCAAAGTTTCAGATTACTTTAATTTTAGTTAGATGAGTTTATTCTAGACTAGATTTTCCTAGACAGAAAATGCTTGAATCATCTGTATGAGCCGTATCCTGGGGGCTGCAAATTCAGCAATCATTAGGTAAACAGATGTAAAGCTGGAATAAAGAACATACCCTGCACTAGAGTCCACAGAGGAAAGAGCTCCTGTAGAGTCCTAGAAGGAATGACGACACTCTGCCCCAGCTCCTACCGGACAGGTGTGCAGAGATAATCTAGGTACAGCCATGTCTGTGTTCTGCTGAATCTGAGTTTAAACAAGTTTGAAAAGTGGTTTGGTAAGTATTCTGTTTAATGTTACTCTAGTCCTAAAAAAAAAATAGCTACCATGAGACATGTCCTTATCAGCAAGATTTAAACATCAAAATATCTGCATTATCTTGAGACGAATTGAAACATTTTCTCGGAGCAGGTTACAGATGTGATCAGCTTCTTAATTTTAGAGCATGGCAAGTTAACAGTTTCATTGTGGCCATTTGTTCAGCACAGTGTGAGACCTAAGCACTGCAAGATAAATTAAAACTCAAATGTGGAAAGGACTATTGAAAGTTATCTACATTTACAGTTCAATCACACATTTTTATTTAACATCAGTATACAGAGGACAACCCCAGCAAGTTATTTTGTAATGTCAAGTATTTAGTAAAGTTCTTCAGCTGTAACAGTGACAATAGAACAGCTAAAAATAAGCAGTATGAAACAAACATGATCTTCTTAAAATTATAAATATACCAACAATACTTCTTAAAGCTTAATTATTGCAACAGTTAAATTAACAATAGCTCATGTTAGAAAGGCTCTATGAAATTTATTCAAGTTGTCAAGAAATTAGATGGAAGTGTAAAAAGGAAATACATATGAATTTTACTTTTGATTTTCACTAAAGGTAGTCAATACAATTTTGTACAGTATCACCTAACATGTCAATCTTTAACAAACTCCAGTATACAGAATCATAAAATGCAGAAAAAATAGTTTAAACTTTACATGTAAATTGACAGTAAATTAACTGACATAAATTTTATTATTGTAACATAAGCAGGCCAGCATTTTAAATATTAATTTAGTAGTTTTATGTTGTTAAAGGGGCAGACATATACAGTCATTCCAAGTACATACTCAAATTTTAAGGGGTGATAATTCAGAACATGGGTTTTCTAGAAAGAGTTTAGTAAAAGTCATGTTATTTCCTAATCCAGACATCCTCATCATAAAGCCTTTACAGGGTTATGATCTCTCCTGGCTTTACTGGAGCCACTTGTCACACCTCCTCACACACGCACACACACATTCCTTGCTATAAATATCACACCAGTGTACTCTAGGTTTAGTTCACCCTGACAATGCGGGTATGCCATGTGCAACTTTGCTATTGTGCACATTACAGAAAGCTTTCCATTTTAGCGTGGTAACCTGAAGTCGTATAGCTGTGTTTCAGTTTAACTATAATCATCCCTGAAGTTTATACAGATACCGTATCACGTTGAAAGAAATCTATTTGATAGTACTTAAATACCAGCAATTGAACTTCAATTGTAATGATGAAATGCTCCTTTCCACTGAGGAAGAATTAGTATGTATAGCTGCTCGTCTCACTCAAATATAGTACATGAATGTTTAAGTACTTTCACTAAAACAGAAGTCATACTAAAACATGATACTGTACTACAATTGTAGTTAACTAGAAAATTCAAGGATGTTATAATTTAAGTCTAAGTTTTCCTGTACAGTAAGTCAAATAAATAAATTCCATGTGCATTTGTTTTACAAAGTGGTAGGATGTTTCTCTTGCTAGGTTATACACTGCCATTTCACCTGGGGGTACTTCTGGCCAATCTTACCTTGAGCTTTCTTACACAGGGAACTCATTGGCAACTTCCATTCACATAAAATGGAGTCGCTGCACAGACAGTGAATAGTCAGTTCTGAAGTCCGACACGGAAATCATGTAAGTAGTTACTCTGACCACTGAGTTCAGAGAAAACTTATTTTGCATATCCAAGTACCACTTTGGGTTTTTGGGGGTTTTGTGGCTTGGTTTTTTTGGGTTTTTTAAATTGCTTCTGCAGATCCTGTAATTCATTTTGACGTACCTATAAAGAGTGCAGTAAAGTTTGCTTTTGTTCCTTCCAGATTCTTTTTCTGTGTTTTCAGATTAATCCAACAGTTCTCTAATCCCATTTAGGTTTCCCATAAGGGCCTGGGAAAGACAGGGGTGAGAGATGACAGCTAATTGTCCCCATGTTGAGAAGAAATTTGTACTCTTATTAAGGCAACCTATTTTTCTTACCGCCTGAACCTTCTTTCACAGAAACCAGCTAACAACAAAAAAAGTAAAAAATTGAAACTAATGAACCCTGAGCCTCATCCAGCTTTTTTCTAATTGCATTTTGCCATTCACTTCACCTCACTGACTGGGAGTTGGCAGAGCAGTTCTGGAAGTGCAGTGCCAGAATGGTACATCCCATGAGGAAGCTCAAGGTAGGATTTTGTACACACCGAAGCAGTAATTTGGAAAGTTTATAAACAAACTGTCAGGACACTGTCAGCACTATACACACTACTGACTATCACAGGAATCATGGCTGAACAGACAGTTCTGGATTTATTTTCCATTTAGGGCAGCACAAGCCCAACCAGACAGATAAACAGAACTTGTCATACACTGTCCAATTATCCAGCGCATGTGTTGATGGCTGTTGGAAATGAGAGGGAAAGGTAGCACTGGCTCAGTGGAAATTACATTAGACACTGCAAGCCTCCTTCGCTTTTCCATCCAATTCTTTCTTTAGGCTGGCAGTGGCATTAATTTAATGAAGGCCTTTTGAGGCAATAATGGAAGCAGCAGCAAGATTCAGAGGCTTTCACTCTACAGAGTTGGTAGACAAAATAGTGACGGAGCTTTAAGATCACTTGGGGAGCCATATGTCAAAGGAAGACTAGAAATAGAAACTTTAAACCCCACAGTAATGGGACATCCTAGGATAAAACAGCTGGTGAAACAGAAATGGTGGTATATAACCCAGTAAGAAAGACATCACCATGAGTGTTTTATACTTTGACAATTCTCATTAAATAAAATTAAGTGCTTTCCTATAAACAAAAAGGATGCTCACAACGTCCTTCTGGCACAAGTATTTTCCTATCAAAGCCCTGTAAACATGCCACCAAAATTTAGTTTTTACCAGCAGAGTGAGCTCACTAGAAATGCAAGTGAAATCAGAAAAACAAATTAATTTGAAAATTTCTAAGTAAATACATCCTAAAGAATATGGCATTTACATCAGTGTGCAATATATTAATTTTGAAAGTGATAACTTCAGCATGAAAATTACTTACCTGTAGTTAAAGTTTTCCATATTGGCCAATACATAAATCCTGATTTTTGGTACTGCATACTTTATCTCTGAAATATTTGAAATGTCATATTCCAAATCAAAGTCAATACACAAAAATATTTAAGTTATACTCAGTCTAACAAAACCCACCTCAGCCACTGAAAATAAATATGACAGTGTAGTGTTTAATAGTATGCAAAGGAATATTAGAACAGAAAGAAAATGTAGCTCACAATAGCAATCTGAGGCACTGCTGTAATTAACAAGATGTGAAGTGCACTGAGTCACCAAAGTATAACTGCTTTAATACTTTCATTTTGAGCAAACATTTTGAATAATTTAGTATTTTGAGGGAGTGATTTTTTTTTTCCCCTTAAATTAATGCTGGATTTGTAGTTCTCAGGCAAAAAAATACGTTTAGGTAACACCCTTCTCCCTTCTTCTCCCATAAAGGGGTTTTCACTTTTAGATTTTAGATTCAACCTTTAAATATGCATTAAGATGCAAAGCGGACACAGATTTTTATGCATATCTATGTTGTGACAAATTTAATAAGATCTCAAAAAAGCCTACATTATACAAACAGTTTTAAGAAAAATTACTGAGTTTTACTTGCAAGTTTATAGCAATGAAGATGTGGTATATAAATATATACAGTACCTCTTCTTCAAAAGTCAGATTTATGAACCAAATGGTTAAAACCTAACGAACAACAGATTTTCATTTAAGTTGCTCAACATGGCAATATTCGGGTATTACCAGATCATTTCTTTTACTTCAGGTGATAATCTACATCCCCTTTCAGAAATTTTCACAGAAATAATGGTCCTTTTTCCAGATCGACTCTGGAAATGTTTTCATAGTTGTATTCCTTTGAACTGTTGCTAGCAGGCAGAGCTATTGTAGCACAAAGTACTTTTTAATGTAAGAATCACCACATTTAGCTTCAGTCAAAATTTAGCTATCTATACACTGGACAGAAGAAAAATAAAATTATATAGGTGTTCAAGTGCATCAACAACAAGAGTGTAACAGGCTAATGTAGGTTCAGCTGACGGAAGAGGTGCCATCAAAAGCACAAGCTTGTAGTGGTTCAGCTGCCTAACAAACCCGACAGGAACGGAACACTGAAACTACTGAGAGAAAGCTTGCAGGATTTTCCCTAACTTAAATACGTAAATCAAAACCTGGCTAAAATTAAGAGTTCCTTGATAATACTGATTCACAATTCAAGAGCATAAACTACAGTCAGTACAGGGCTCACAAATCTGTGCATAAAATGGCTGATGTTTTAATAATAAGTGGTTTCACATTAATGGCAGGCCACCACAGAAAAGTATGGAGGAATAAACCACTTTGGTTTTAATTTTTTCAGAGGCTCAAGTTTCTCATTAGACTTAGAAGCAGCAGCTTTTCATAAGCTACTCTCATTGGGAGTGCTTATTTTGTAGAAAACATTAGAAGGCTTATAATTATTTTAGTGTTTGATAGGTTTTACTTCAACTTTTACATAAACAGCTTTCACCATATTGTGGTTATGCTTAAGTATAAGAACACTGATCAATAGTTTAGATGCACAGTATTTATTTCTTCTGCTGGAAGGCAACTATATTTAATAATTGTATCCAAGACACTTCAAATCATTCAGAAATATGGCATGCAGTATCCAAAAGTATGGCTCTGAGGATATTTTTTTTACATTAAGCATAAAGAAATTTTATATTCAACATTCATTATATTTCAAGAAAACTATCTATTCAGAGTTCTAGTTCTTTGATGCAGCATTAAGGATTAAAACTTACCACTTTACCAGGCCTTGCCCATGTGCAAATAAATCCCTCCTGACAAGCAGTGACTATACAGTCTTCAAGAAAAATTAACACAGTCAGTCTTTCATGTGCTATCTTTTTACAGATAAGAGGCTCTAACAAGGGAACATCTTCCATTCGGGGACAGAGAGGTGTTCCCAAAGTTTTAGCTGGGTCCGTTTTGGTTTTAGTAACTAGGTTCAGTTTGTCACTGCTCTTGCTAGATATATGTCCCATGCTATGGTTTCTCTTGTGATCTTTTTCATGGTGTCTTTCCTTCCGATCGTGTAGCGATAAGGTTGCAAATTTACTAACGCCAGAAGCAATGGCACCATCCATGACACTGCTTTTACTGCCAGCATTCGAGACTGCAGAGTGTGGAAGGCTGTTTGACCGTGGAAGAGGAGGGGGTACAGAGTTTCCAGGTGTTGTGATACTGTTTCCATTACTTCCTGGGTTAGTTCCACCACTTCCTGCAGGTGGACTTGTGGCATTCATGACATTTGTATGTGTCCTTGCTCTTGAGAGAGGTTGGTGGGGGAAAAGGATATCTTCTGTAAGATCCCACAAACAGAGCTGTGTGTCCTGGCCTACTGAACCAAATCTATACGTTACACTTACTGGACGACTGTCTGTAGAGTTCCTTTTGGATAGCCTAGATTGCGTGCTATTTGCTCGATCTCTGCCAAAGTGAAGGTCTTGGAAATCCTCATCACTTCCGCTAAATTCCATCGGGTCACTCTCTTCTACACTAGTGGTATATGGATCAAACGCCACGACACTGACCCACGATTTATGGCCGTGGCCTCTCGCTATAACTCGACAGTCCACGAAAGACCAAACTGTCACCAAGTCATCCTCTCCGCCTGTCACTATGTATTTCCCATCCGGACTCCAACACACACACAGCAGTCCTCCAAAGTAGCTTTTCATTGTACCATGCAATTCCACTGAATCAAAGTTAAACACGCGAAGAAAACCATCCTGGCTCACACACGCCAAGAACTTCCCATCAGGGGAAAAGGCAAATTCATTCAGGGCACCCTCACCTACTGTCCATTTAAGCAGAGGGTTTCTTGTGGATTTACTCTTGCAAGTGTGCACTGCAAAACTCTCTCCTTGTTTAAGTAGCTGGTAGTGCGGGGCTGTGGTACCACAAGTGTGCTCCACGTTATACAAGTACATATTGCCACTGGAATGAGCTACTAGGAAAAGGCTTTCCGAACCTGGTACCCATTTTACACAGGTTACTCGGGACTTGTCTATTAGTCTCTGTGAAAAACAAAGAAGATACACATCAGAAACTCTGAAAATTAAAGTTTTCACAATTAACTGTAAATCTGAGCTTGCAGGGGGAGGAGGAACAAAACTATATTTAAGTGAACTCAATTTTCTAGACAGGAACCATGTTACTGTATTTGCAAAAACTTATCAGGCAGTAAAGAGGAAATTATTTTCAGACAAAGTGCTTTTAAAGGTTGTTATTATGGTCCAGTCACATTCCACAAAGACCATACTTCAGTCAAGCCAATCTGTTATGAATCTAAAAGCAGTGCTCTTCGGTTTACTTTTCCCTATGCAAGTCGAAGAGCACGAGAAGTAAACAAGAAAACACAATGAGCTAAAGGGAAAAAAGGCAGTTAGTCATCTGTATTATACAGCAAACAGGTTACAAATCAACAACAGTAAATTTAGGCTCTAAGTTCATCTGAAATCACAAAAAAATCCATTCTCTGAAAAAAGCTCTACCAGCTTTTACTGATTGCATACACAGTGACCCTCTTACCGTGTGGCTGGGAAGTCAGTAGGTAAATGCACGTGCCTGGGTGAACTCACAAGGCACCGCATACTTTTCACCTTGGAATACTCAACCTCCAATTACTTTTCTTTCAAAAGCCAAGGGCCTGTCAATACTCTGTTACCATTTGATTAAGCACTTTCCTTCAGAACAAAACATTTTAATAGAGTTCATCATTGTAAAAAAATGGAGGCACATTGAACAAACATTCCTGGTCATAATGTCTTCAATGGTCTAAGAACTGAGAGGTAAAGTTTGACTCCTTTGACTACTGTAGTCCTGGCGGACTTCTACAACTTACCATGTTGGCCATGGCACCACTCAGCTGCAACTTGCAGAAAAGCAGTTCTTTACAAGCACATTCAAGATTTGTATTTGGCATATTGATTATAAGCAGAAAGAAGAGCTGAGTTACACAAAAGGCAAGAGGGCAAATACAGAGTCGAAGGAATACTAGAACAAGTTACAAAAGCCCTAAAAACAAAGAAAAAAGAACCCCCCTCAAGACTCCACTATGCTGTTTACCACACACAAAAACCTAGAACTAAGGGATAATACATCGACTGTTACCTGTTCTGGAACTGTCACTGGAAAGCAGCACCTGGGCATTTCAAATTACACTTCTGCTGCTGTCAACCTCAGAGGAAAACCAGAAAGTCTCTCTCCTGTAATTTCTCATTGGCAAAAACAGCCATGGTGTATTTGAGAGCTGAGAGATGTAACTGAATATGGCTAAGTTCCCTCAAATGGGGGTAGCTTTAAAATAATATAGTCTATGATGTTGTGATATATTAGTTTGTCGTGTATCCACTGATACACATCGTGCACATCTCAATAATGATGATGTCAGAAGCATTAGAGAGAAAGTTACCCAGCACAAACCAGGAGAACATGGACAGGGAACACCAGCCCACTGGCTTCCTGTAGGCAACAGTCTTCTCATCACCAAAATGGCAACAAAAGCAAAATTCCGTTCTCTTTTCTATTAAAGCACCTCAATCTGACATACAACCTCTACTCATAAGAGCACCTGCTCAACTTTTATACCAGAAATGGCACTTTATGTCCATAACCATGTTGGGCTACATGATCCTAAATACTGCAGAGAAACCCTGCAAACCTGATCTTTACTTCAAAGAGGCTGTGAAAAACAGATTACAATTTGCAATGAGAACAGATCAGCTCCAGGAGACAAAAAGCAGAGAGACATTAACCTGACATGTACAAATGACTACAACACATCCCCTTTTCAAGATTAGAAGTATGAAGTTAGGACTTCCAGGAGTTTTAAAAGCTTTCAACTGGACTCACAAAGTTCTGCAGCACAACAAATCAAGACCTGCAGTCAGTAGGAGCAGAAGATGCATTACAAGAATGGACTGAATGCAGTATCACCAAATCAGTGAGGGAGGTGGGATAAAGAGCTTATGTTCAGTTTGACAGAAGAATAGTAAGTGAAGAAGCTTCAGTCACCAGTCAGAAACATGAGCCAAGATTATCTTGGTCGTGTTTTGAAGAACGTGAAGGGACAAAGTTACAGGCATAGGCCACAAAGGACTGAAAAATCTGAGGCAATCAAAGAATATGCACTAAGGTCTGACACAGCTTTGGTAACAAAGATACAGGACAAGTTTATTAGGAAAAAAATTGCAGCTTAAGGCTTCAGTTTAAATTTAAAAAAGGATTAAAAAATAAGATAAAAAAGCACTGGCTGGTTTGATAATAAGCAACTACCTCCTGGAAACAACTGACTCTGTGAGGTATACTTGGCTGGTTTGGGGAGTAAGAAAATATCACCAGTTTAATTTCAACACAGCTGGAAGGAGTACCACTGTGGATACAGATGGATTTATGCAGGCAGCCACAAGCTGCACAGTATCTATCACTCGCCTCAGCCCTTAAAGTCCCTATCATCTTCTACATCAATAGAATTTACAAAAAAAATGAGTAACAAGTTAAGACTATGCTATTGCATTTTATGTTCAACATAACCTATCGTAACAGGTTGATTTATGTAATGTATCATACATATTCTGATTGCTGTACCACAGCTGACAGTCAAAGCAGAGCTCTGGGCTAACTGAAGCAGGACAGGTGGTGAATTCTATTACCTCTGGCATGAGTGCTGAATCTGTAGAACAATGTAAAACACTCATTTAGACCACCTTATGCCTATGGTTATTCTTAAACACCATCTAAACTCAAAACTATATTCTAAACCCAACAGGCACCTTCATCTTGAAGCAAATGAACTGGTTTTTCTCAAAGGAACTATAGTTCAGCTACAAGAGTGGGAACTACTCTGTGATATGAGGCCAGCTGTTTAGAGTATGTCTGCTACCCTTCCTAATACTTACAATATTATCGTACAAGAATAAATAAGACTATTTTGGGGAAGGGGGGGCAGGGGGAGGGGTAGGACAATGCTAAAATTAGCATTTCAGCTATTTATACAGAGGTTTCTACCAACACACAAAAGATTCATTAAAAGATTTTCCAGCACTGTTTCCCACTCCAACAGAGAGACAGTGGCAGTTGGGACAAGGCCAGGTAGGAAGAAAAACGCCCCTCTTCTGATCTACATGTAGCTACTTTTAGAAAGCTGAAGAGGAATTAGATCTAATTATAAAACATCCCAGTGAGAACAATACTTCTATCTTCTTTGCACAAGGAAGGAGCAAGGCAACACATCTCTCTGAGGCAGGAAAGGTACACTTTGAAAGCTGAGCAAGACTTAACTTCATCTGTAAAGTCCTAATCCAGATTTGAAATTTCAAAAAATAAAAGAAAAACAAACAAAAAACAACTGAGAGACCTGCAAACCTCTCTAGAGAGCTGGATTAAAACAAAAAAGGAGCAAAAGAACAACCCCCAAAAGAAAATCACCTCCCCCAGACCACCCAAATTCCCATAGCTTATCCCCTGCAGAAAATGCTGTCACAAGTTGTCCCAGTTACCAGATTTCTTTCCTTACTAGCATCTGGACACTTACTCTTCTAAAAATGTCGATGCTACCAGATAGTGAGAGTCAGTGGTCCTCGAATTTGGCATTAGTGCCCCCCATAGTACTCCTATCTTTTCTTATTGCATGGCACCAGAGAAAGCAGAAGGTGAATTTCCTTCTGAACATCACATGGCCAAGACCTCGTAAAGCCCTCAGCTTTTTCTGTGCACTCAGCTTTATATCCTACTCTTATCCAAGCAAGCAAGTCTTTAGGAATACTTGATATAGGCAGTCTCAGCTGTAATGTCCTGACCATAAAAATTTGTATTTTCAACTTATTTAATATTTTGACTATAATATATTGTTAAATAGGGGCTTAAAAGTCTTCTTCACTGGCAACCAGAAGCCTCAGAAACAATTGAATTCAGAGCACACAGAGCAACATTTAGATTTGTAGACCTTATTTCCATCAGTAAGCTGTCATCAAGTTACAATATTACCCAAACTAGAAAAAAATCCTAATTTTTAATCTTAAACCCCACAAGATGCCTTTATCTTTATAAAATGAATAACATTTCTGTGTAAGCATTCCAAGCCAATGGAACAGTTGAAAAAAAAAGGCAGTGACTGAACAATAAGCTACACAGGCAAATGGAGCCACATCTACTGAACTTTGAAAATCACAGATACATTGCATGTAACAGTATTAAGATTTCTACTTACTTCCTCATTAAATAATTTGCTAGTTTCTTTTTTAATAGGGTCTATAAGTTGGACCTGGCCTGCAGAGAAGCCCACTAGAAGAGACACACTTTCTGCTGTGGCTGTTAAGTGATTGAAGTCATGGCATGTAGGTTGTGTTCCTTTGTATATCCTTTTGTCTATTGGTTTACTCAAGTCCGCAGCCTGCAAAGAGAGCAAACAGAATTCAGTTTATCACAATATGTGCACATAACCACACCTGTTTGAAAATAATGTTTATACTACACAACAATTTATGCAATCACAAAACCCTACTTTAAAAAGCAGCTCTGCATTTATGAAAGACACTGAAGATCTTACTAAAATGTTTCTCTCTTTATATTATGCAATATTTGTGTTTTTCACATTTGCTACAAACTACACCTGCCCTTGCCTTTGCACGTACAGCACGTGACAAACCAATGACAACCACTCAGTAGCACAAACGCTCCTGTGAGTCCTCAAGACACCTCTCCCGCCACAAGAACCATCACAGAGACAAGGTATCTTCTACTTTTCTAGTAGCACTTTCTCAGTATTGAGTACAACCAATTTGCATTAAAAATACTGTATTCTCAATCACACGGTTCTTGAACTGTAAGTCTATCCTTTAACAACAGGCAAACAAATGACATTGTTCTCCATAATCACAAAATATGATCAACCAGCTCCTAGGAGAGCATTTTCTAGGAACAGTGACTCAAGATACTGATACTTTGATTATAAAATACATTTTACATCACTGAGCTACAAAGCAATTTGCTTCTGAAACAGAATTCAAATATAGCTCAGACAAAATAAGTGCTAACAAAACTGAGGAATTTCAATATAAACAAATTAAGATCTAGCACTGTGTCAGAAGAATCAAAAGGAGCAGAAAAGCAATTCTAAAAGCTCTCTCAGTTGTGTCAGCCATGTTTATCCCCATATCACTTTAGGACACACAACTACATCTTTCATCATCCAGAGATTAAACCCCACACATTTAATATGCAAGATCATACATCAGGTTCAACCTTGTTTTTTAACCTCCCTATTTACTAGGTTTAGAGTCAGTAATTAGAAACCTGCAGATACACAACAATATTACAGGCCTCAGATGTAGCTGTGATTTAGCTCTCAGATTCTAATTTTGATATATACTTTTTCAGTATATTTAGTCAGAGGAAATCAGGCCAGCAATAAAAGAGAAAGTAAACAAGCTTCACATAAAAAAGAATTGCTCCAGAGAATTAAACCTTAGAGGACAAGGTCTGAAGAGAAGCAGATCTTTGGTATTCACAGAGCTACACAGAGAGAAACTAGACCTGTCAGTAGGGAAAAATCCTAACTAGCTAAGCAGGTGAGCCATTTCCAAGGCAAATTTAAACTACAGGATATGCATGATAAGCATATATACACAACAATATTAAAGTTGCACTTATGTTTTGCAGCATATATCATAAACCAGTTTAATCAGGTGTATGGACTCCTGGTTAAAACTCAAAAATGAGATGATGTATTACAATTTCTAAAGTCAGCAGACTAAAAAGTTACTCCCCAGAGTCCAGAGATCCATTATAAGCTAAAAAAGAATATTACCAATACATCTTCAAGGAGAAATTAAATAGAATACTAATTCTACTGGGAGATGGCAGGATAATGCGCATGCCTGCCACAGAGCATTCCCAGGCTGATGCACATTTGTGATTTGAAGCTGAAAGATCAAATCCTAAAGGCCCTGATGTTACATCTTAGACTGTGTAACATTCCCTTGTCCCCTACCACTACAAAACAAGCGATGTCAAGAGAGAACTCTCAGAATTGGAGTAGCATTTCTATCTGGAAGAGCAAGCTACACAAACACAAAGATGCATCCTCTGTACTGCACATAAATGCAGAATTAAAACAAACCTGAGACTCGAGGTTCTGTCCTCTGGACAGAAGTTGCAGCAGAACTCAATGCCTAAGAACGAAGATCCATTCTAAAGTAAACACAACTTGGTCTGAATCATATTGAATGACCAGAGAACCACAGACTCTCCCAGCCAGCAGACGACACAGGCATTACCACCCTCTTCTGAATACTCACTGTCCCTTTAAGCAGCAAAAATCAGTAGGTGGCTATGTTCAAACTATACCTTGCTCTTCTGTCTGGTTTTACATCACTAGCTTTTGTTTTTGTTGCCCAACAACTTTGGTGTGAGTGAAGTTCCCCATCTCATGAAATTGTGTGGTAACAGACCCAGCAAGACATGAAATTCTGATAAATTAAATCTAAGCACAGACTTCACTCTGCTTATTCTAGCTGTTCTCTGGGAACCAGATGGCAAGTGAGAAGCTGCCTGAACTTAAATGAAGTATAAATAAACTAATTCAACCCAGAAATAACCAGGCTTCTACTGACAGGGATGCCCTGCCTTTTATTTACATGCAGCTACTGCTTTCAGTTACAGCACAGTTGTCTCATGGAGATAAGGAAAACCTACAAGCACCAAAGTAATGCTTTGGTCTAGATCTCTCTTATCTGAAACAGAAAAGAATCAACGGGCACAGGAACTAGGAGACATTTTCTTTATTTCCACATGGTTGAAGGTTGCTATTGGATTTTGCTAAGAACAAGAAAAGTGCTTACTCATAAAATTCAATCACGCCTGGGACTTGGCATTTCATTAGCTCACCACTAAGCCCATTTGCTATTTTGTGCAATATGTGATTCTCAGAGAAAAGCTTTTACATGAGATCTGAGTCCATAAAAACCTGTCATATCTTAGGACTCGACACTCTTTACTGAACAAGGTGATATGAACTGCCCCCCTCCTAGAAGAATGGGGATGTACTTTGAAAAAAACCAGAAAGATTTTGGGATTAAGTGTTGCCAGACACAGAGGTTAAAAGCACAGGAGCAGGCACCATCACCACAGCAGCTGGCAGCAAGGTATTTGCACACTTCCTGTCCCAATGCCTTTAAAATTTTCTTCTGAAAAACACTCAGCACTATTCCAGCCTGTCCACTTTGAGAAACTTACTCAATTGTGGATGATTCATGATGAGAGCAACACTTTCAGTAATCACAACCGAAAGCAGAATGGGGCAGCTGATGCAAGGCAAGGAATCAAGACCATCATCCATTACCTGTGCAAACCACGAAGTACATCTCAACTAATCAAGGCTCTGGTACTGGCACCTTGGCCAACTGACATCTGTGCTAAAAGTCTGTTCCTTCCAACATAAAACAGTACTGCAAACACCCCCTGGGCAAGGGGATAAGGAGTAACAGTTTTTAGGCAACAACAGGAACCTCACACACCTGTAGAGTGCCATCTGTCTGGCCAAACAAAATTGGTGTACCTTGGGCATTAACAGCTTCCAAGTCCTGTCTCTGAACAGATTAAAACAGTACCTTAAGAGAACCTCACACTTGCTCACACAAGGAAAATTGAACTTTTAGGTTTTTTTGATGAATTCATACTCTAGACATAAAACATAAGCCATGTAACTGTTTGGGGGACTTCCTAGCCTCATTTAGTTAACTCTCACAGCACACTATTTTAGCAAAATTACTCCCACTCTGCTGGGGAGGGAGGGAGGAAAAAAAAATAATCTAACAGTAGCCCATTCACCCTGGATTCATGACTTCCAGTAGAAGGACAGTCAAATGGAACATATTAATCACAGCTTTAACTGCATAAACATTAAGAAGAAAATGGCAGAAAAAACCCAACTGAAAACAAGTACCTTAGTCTGAAGCAAATATTTAAGTATTCAGATTCTGATGTCTGATTAGAATGGGCATCCATAACCTTGATTCTGGAGCTGTACGTAATTCTAAGGTCAAAGCCAAAGATTAATATCTATCCAAGATTTATTTTATTGATCCCAGACTTAAAGCTTTCATTATAAGATTGCCTAAACAGTGAATCACATTATTTTAAGTCAGCATTTAATCACACTCCTTGACAGATGTTATTTCTTACTGTATCTTTTCTTTTCCTAACTTACATTTGCAGCTTTCTGCAAATTCTACTTGAATGAAATGTGTCATATATGTTACAATTCTTTCCAAGCTGAAAACATTGTCGAGATATTAAATTAATCACTTTATTAATTTATTTCAGGTAATTTCAACTGAATTCATCAAAAGGCTTTCTTTAGATATTTAATAGTATTTAATATTACATTTGCCAGGAGACCAGCTTTCAATGGGTCATAGCTGTAAGTGAGATTGAGGCAGAATAGTGAAGGCAAACATTTAATAAAAATTTTACTGCCAAAAAATCCTCTTAAGAAAATCTCTCTTGTCCAGAGAATTAATTGATCTTGAACAGCAGATTACAGATTGGCTATGTATGTACAGCTCTAGTGCACAATAAAAGAGAAGACACACAGAACCAAGATGGTACACTTTTGAAAACAATTTCCTCAGTATTTCTGGAGCTTGCAATTCACAAGTGATTGCTGTAACCTGCTATCTCTTCCACACCTTGCTGTCCAGGGATTTTTACGGTCCCTGGTCTAGAAAAGAACAATTTGAAAAAACTGTGCTTGTTATAATGCTGTACAAGCAACAAGAAGAAATCAACTCTTAGAATTATTACTAAGGGAATTTCTTTGAATTTCACAGATGCTCTTTAAAACCCAGCTGAAAAAAAGAGGCAAGGCAACCCTTGCTGCATCCCTTTGCTTTACAGACTCTCCTGTGGATAGGACAGAGCCCTCCCCAAGTTGCTCACTGCATTAACAAGGACAGGGAAAACGAAACTTGTTTATTCTTCCTCCATGTCTCTCCTTCCTGCAGAGCTAGACGAAAGACAGAGAACACTGAGGAATACAAGAAAGCAGAGTTATCCCAGGCACTTTTGCAGAATTTTCTGGCCAACTCTCTTCCTTGTTTCTGTACACAAGCTTCTGCCAGAAATACCAGCGCCAATACTTCACACCGGAAATTTCTCTAATTACTTTATTACCAAAGGAGTAGATTTCCAGATTTTTTGGTTTTATATCCCAAATAGTGATCACTTAATATTAGCAACAGAATAATTTGTAGTTACATCACTGCTGTTTCAAGCTGGTCTGATCTCACAGCTGACCCTGCTTTAGCCAGGTTAGACTGGAGACTCTCAGAGGTCCCTTCCAACCTCAATAGCCCTGGAATCCTAAACTTAAGATCAACCAAAGCAGCAGCAACAGGGCCACTCCCTGCTTACTTAACAGGTCTGGTCTGCATCTTAAAGGAACTTCAGGAAGCAAAAAAACTCCAGGAACAAGCTGGTTGTCTTTCCCTATAAAAACCACTGATGTAAGGCAAAAGTTCTGCTTAGTTTATATAAAATACACAACAGGCAACACTTCCTGCAAGTATAAAGCCCTAACAAAACACTCTTCAGGGCAGCTGACAGTGCCACAGCATGTCAGTAGCAAACTGGCTCCTACAAATATAACTGCACGTAAGCTGACAGACTGCTGACTTGGCTTTCTCGGCAAAAAGTTTAAAGTCTGGCAAGAACTCACATCAGTTCCACCATCCCTTCAGATTCACAAGCCTTTCAGGTAGTGTACAAGTCAACACAAGTTCACTTCAGAAGCCCCCCAGAAAACTTAAAATAGTTTAAAAGCTTTTCAGCTTTCACTTAGAAACCAAAAAAGAAAAATTATCTTTAGGATTCAATAAAAAGCCAGTAGACAATCACCATTTGTAAAGTTGCCCTATTTATAGCCATGATAAGTTTCTTAAATGTAAGGACAGTTTCTTAAATAAATAAGAGCTGCTTTTTCCATACCTCAGTGATGTGCTTAGTTTCAAGGGTTGCATAATAGGTGTTGTGTGTGAACACAGAGTAGTTTTAAATGTCTCCTGAGCCTTGCAAAGCCATTAATGCTAAGGAAATTTTAGGTTTTTATATTGCATTCAATGCACCTGCTTTATATTAAAGTCACATTTCTAAACCTCAGTAAAAATATTATTTTTAGTTCTGCATTTAAAATTTGGCTGATCTTTCAGCTCCATGAATTGAAGCATCAATAGCTTGCCACTCTCAATACTGTTCCTCATAAATGGGTTCCTGTATCTTTGCAGAAGATTTTTTATAAGTTACAAAGCACTTGATTAAATGCTGAACAGGAACACTTAAGACATGTGACAGTTTCTAGGATACTCTGTAAGAACAGAGCTAATAAAACAGGGACACCAAGTAATTTTATTTAACCTAATTTTTTTTCAAGTGTGCCACACAATTCATCCATAACAAAGTCTTAAAGATCAATTTTGTACAAAGCCGCTTGCAGATTTGGGAAGCTACTTGATATTCTTCTCCCTTCTAGACTTAATTCCCACTTGGGGCCATACAAGACATACATGACTTCTGAAAGAAGAAAAACATTACTTAACAGGATTTAAGCATTTATTCATACAGCAGACAACTATGACCACCTACATTTAGAGAAAAGCTCTAATCCAGATAACTGGACATAAATCCATATTTAGGCAGAGATCAGTGCAGTTTTCTGAAGGATCCAATAAAATAATCATATTCTGTTTCCAGAAGAATTACTCTAAGCACTCAAACAGAGCAAAGAGCATGCACTGGTTTGAAATAAATCTGTGTCCTATTAACTGAAACGATGGTTATATAATTGGCAAGATCAAGAAAGTAGATGTGAACTCCATAAAGAACGCACATAAAGGACTGTTTGATTTACAGCTTACCATAACAATGTTAACTCCATTTTAGTAAGGCTATAAACCAAAACATTTCTGTGGTTACAGTATAGATCAGCACATTCTTTTGGAAGTCATCTAAGGTGAAAGTACCAGTCTACCAATAACCCTAAACAAAAGTGGATATTTTTATTTTTTAAAAATGTTCAAAACCCCAGAACAGCAGAATCTAGAAAAAAAAAATTTGTTTTCAAGCCCCCATTCACCTCACAGGTGTATACAGCATCAACTTACTCTTTGTTTACAAGACTAAGCAAAGGGAACTAAAACAGTACAGAAATATGAACACATTTGAACTACTGCAGGCCAGGGAGGCTAAGGGAAGTTGAAACAAGGTTTTGAACCCCTCCACACAAAAATCCCTCTGTCTTCTGAGCAGAGAACACTGCTGCTGCCTCCACCAGTCACAACCCAAAAGAGGTCTGGTCCCTGAGGCTGTTCCTTTAGAAACTTAAAGCATCAATTCAAGGTATTACTCACTTGGTAACATTTTCACCATGCTGACACTGCTTCTTTTGAGTGGAAGACCAAAACACACAACTCGTGACAGTGCTGCTCAAAGAGCCAGGTCAGACCCAAATTGTTCTAATGAACTGATCATGACACAGCTCTCCCGAGCACATCATGGTCAGTCCTGACAAAGTCTGAGAGCTTAGCATCTCCAAAAGAAACCCAACAGCCTGCCCACTGCACAAAGCTCACTGGAAGCACTTCAAGCAACTCCAGCAATCTTTAGCTGCACTTTAATCAAACCATAAAAGTTTCGGGCAAGTCATATAACACAGTAACTTTTCAAAAGGTATTTGTTTCTCCATATTTAGCAAAGTAAATTTTTTATTACACCTGCAGAAGAAAACCAGCTCCCTTTGCTCACTAAAAGCACTTAAATTACACATTTTGCACAACACTGCTTTACTATGAGACAAAAAGAATATATGAGTTTTAATTTGCTCTTGAGCCTCTAAACAATCTCTCAGAAACCCATACTGAAGAAGAGCTAACAAAACAGGTATCCACAGTTCCTTCTGCAAAGTTCCCCTCATCATGGGTGCCAGTTAATGACATGATCAACTCAGATAAAAATGGAGACTATGACTCCAGTGTTATGTGTTCAGTCACACTAGATCTGTAAACAGGCTGGTTAAACTCAAGCAACTCTGAATAAAGTCACCGTATCACACATTCCCAACAGACGTGAACTGAATTAGATGTTCTATTTTGGTTTAAGCAATTATTTGCCTTTTTTTAATAGGAATAAGGGAGAAGAAGCTGTGATATCAGCATTATTGTCTTTCCCCAGCGCCTGGTCTGCAGAACTTTGGCTCAAGTGTAACTCAGCCTGCTGGATAAAAACCTCTCCAGCAGAAACCTAATTCAGAATCACGTATGTTGTGCATGTGATGCAGACACCTTCCTCCTCTTCTCCCCCTACTCAGCTCTTTTTAAGAACATATGTAAGAGAGATCTCACTGTGCAGTTTTAAGTTCAAAATAATGACATCTCAGGGCTATTTATAAACCATGGGGGACAGGTCACATTTTTATACTGGTCTCCCCTTCACTGGCTTAACAATTCAGACACATATTTAACAAGTCATAGCACACACATACTTCATAATCATGGACTCCAAACTGGACTTTTCCTCCACGACTTTTTACTCCATTACCATTTCTTCAACAGTGGCAGATACATGTTCCAGAAGTAAACTCATGAAGTCAGCTGCATTAATGGATTATTGTCCATCCCAGACTTCTTTCAGGAAGCCATTTAAATTGCAAATATGGGAGTTTAATAACCCTTACAGGATTTTTTTTTTTTGCATTAACTACTGTGTGGAATTGCAAATATTGTCAGATTTTAACTCCCACCTCCTGTTCAATATTCACTTACACTACCAAAGCAAGGTACCCTGATAAGTTAACATGTGGAAAAAAGGGCAGTTCTGAATTTTGTTCCCCTCTGATCTTACTGAACACAGTCTTATGCCCAGGAAGAGACAATGATGTCTAACATTCCTTATATACTTAGCATTTGTATTGATTACTAGAGAGAATAAGCAGTCCTGTCCTCAGTATTTACAGAAAAGTTTTCAAATGTCACAATTTTCACCACTTCTCTAAGTGTCTCTGTAATAATATATTTTTATAGACCTGTATGAAGTCATGGACCTACTGATTTACACAATGCAATATGATTTATTCAATTCTTGATTCTAATATTCTTCTCCATTCCATTTTTTAAATGAATATTTATTAGAATTCAAGTACTAATCAATTAAACCAAACCAATATCAATCCCTTCTTTTTGTGTAGTGGCTCCAAACTGGCTCAAGTGTTTTCCTCCACTGCGTGCCACCAAGAGATTGGTGGGAACACATTCACACAGCCTAGCTGCATCTCCCAAGTTTCCTACAGTTGCCTCTTGCCAGTTAGTCAATCCTATCAGTCCACTTTCAACTTCTGCTGCTTTTCCCCTTTTACTTCTTTTCCTGAAGTTACAGATCTACCACAGAACTATAAATTACCATATGTTAAACTTAGTGGGATGAAACAGGTTTTTTACTGCAGCTAATCAGTGGCATAATTCTTCTCTTCCTGTGGCCTCCAAATTCTTACTTTCCTTTGAGTTAAGACCTAGTATAATCTTCCAGATGTTTTCACATTCTACTTTTGTTTTAATTATAAAGTGCTCAGTAAGTCCTTTCTAAAGAGGTCAGCAAAAAGCAGACTAACCTGTAATTCAATATAACAGTTACTGTTAACAACAAGAACTTCTGAACACCATTTCATAAACTGTTTGTTCCACCACATCCAACATTTCATGTTCCAGTAACACTACTTCCCAGTTATAACGACATCAAGCCTCCCTTCCCAAGAGACCATGTGTTATAAAGACGAGGCAAATTCATCCTAGTTTCTCAATAATAACCTAAACTGCTTTCCCTGAGCCTCCAACTGTCTACCATAATCTCCAATCCAGGTTATGCAATGCATAAAGTGATGAGGTAGAGTCACATGTTAGGATAGGTGCTCATAATCACAATGCCCAACTCCAGCTCTAACCTCGATCTTCAGGAAGTCTTTAAAGGTAGTGTCTCCCTCAAGCCACAGATTGGCCTTCCTGTGTAACAGCTTCCCCTCTGGGGAATGAGACTTTGGAGAAGATACATGGAGATAGACATACTAATTTATATTCAGAAAGAGAAAAATAACTGCAAGATTTGCATGTGACCACACCTATGGAAAACTGTACAGCAAGTCACATGCACCAGGAGCAGATTTTGCCACAACATCCTGACAGGACTGCAGTACCAAATACTGTGTTCACAGACAGCTGATTACACAGGGAACCTATCAAACTGAAAATCACCCCATTAAAATACTCACACAGAGATCTTGGTTACAGGTAGCAAGCCTTAAGACAAACAACTGTGGGAAAGTGAATTAAATATGGCAAGATCTTCAACATACACAAGTAATTAAAGGATATATATGCAACCAGGAACAGAGACAAACCACTAAATATATAGAGATCATATATATATACACATCATACATACATGATCTAACATACATAAAATCACCAACACAAACAAATTTTAGAGAGACAAGAGTATCTGAGTTATCTGTGAAACACGGCAGTGCACACTGAAAATATGTCAACCTTGATTACAGTACTTAAGCAATTCAATTCCTCTGCCTCCAAGAGGCTACTCTATTCACTCAATGCCCTTACAGTTAGAGGGCAAGTCAACAAAGAATCTCACTCTTCCCAGCTTGTGAATATTGCCTCCTTTGTGCAAAACTCTGGGCTGGCAATTAATATTTGCTTGATAAAATAGGATTTTAAAACTGTACTCTCTGGGAAACAGACTCTAATAAAATAAAAACAAATATATTTGCTCTCCAAAGTGATTATTTCAGTTTACAAGTTTTCTTTTGTGTGTCTTAGTTTCCAAACCTTGGCATGAATTTCCTACTGTGTTTGCCATGGTAACAAATCAGCCTGAGCCTCTACTTGAAATTCCATTTAACTGTTTAGCATTGCATATTGATCAAGATACATTAACATCCTAAAGTACTCCAAAGAGTGAAACAGCCATTCTCATACTGGAGAACCACCCTATACTACAAACCCTAAAGGATTTTTGCTGTTGTTTAAAATGGCAGGGTAACAGGGAAACTTCTTTGCCAAAGATGTATGTAAAAAGCTACCAAATAAAGAGAATGCATTCAAATGTGAGGAAAGGAGTATATTCAATTGATAAGGAGCTACATTAGAATAGCAGTTTCTATCTGGCACTATCTTCTCCCCTGTGAATGAAGAGTTTGCATGCTTGTCAGAAAGAAAAATCTGCTCCAAGAGTATATTTGAATGAGAAAAACTGTTTCCTGCATTAAAGCTTGCACCCTTGGTGGAAAACTGTTCTGTTCCAGTGCAAGGGGGGCCAGGTAACTGGCTAACTTGAAGTTCTAGGATTAACACTAGCAGGGCAAAGCCAAAGCACAGTTGCTTGCTTCTTTTAGTTTCCATTTTGAAGAAAGATCTTTCTTCAAACATTTCTCTCAAGCAGGATCATGAGAAAACATCTGATTTAAGCACACAGAATCTTTTTCAATTCCTACAAAACCTACTAAATACTTCAGCAGAGTAAACTTCTACATGAAAGTAAGTAAAAAACAGATTAGGAAAACCTGAAAAAAAGCAGTCTTACTGGTCATCATTTTCAGTCTCACTATACCATATGATTAAAAAAAAAAGTAAGAGCTGCCTGGTCACCTCTTTTTATAATAAATTAATGTATGTTAGTTATGAAAATCTCATCCTTTACTCTGCTCATGGTTAAAGACAGGATGAAGTCGTTCCGACCTTCAATGCCTGCTATACAAAGAGACTTAGAATATAGAAAACCACCTCCAAGAATACACAAAATACAAAATCCCCTCCTAAAGCTTCCCCACAAAACTACTGAGATAGTCTAGCATCCATTTAGTTACCATTAAATATCTCCTGCTCTTTCCATGATATCTGCCAAGTGAGCTGTACATCCATTTTTTCACTGAACATGACTGCTTCCATCTCCTCAGTCTCTTACAGTCATTTCCTCTCCTGATCTGAAAGCCAGTAAGGTGGCCTCACTGGGTATCACACAGAGAGTTGGGTTTGTATCACTAAAAATAAATTTTCTTCACTCTGTTCATCTGGCTCAGCCCTAAGAAGCTTCTGAAGGAAACATTCTGCCTCTTGTTAAAACTTATTCTGTACTTCCCTTAGGGTCTGCAGCCTATCACACCACAGTATTTTCATTCTGCAGTTCAACTATTACTAATTGCTTACAGCAGGGCTGGTCAAAAAGCAGGATCATTCTAAATCAATACTAAATTTTGCATGACTGGGATTTGTGGTAGATCTGGTAATGTCTCATACATCCAGGGAAGGTTCTGTATTATTTATTTTCTCCCTTCTTTCCTCTCTTCTTCCTTTTAGTGTGACTAAAAGGATATTTACTGACTGCTTTGCTCAGAAAATTAAAATCACACACTTCTTTCTTCCATTTTACATTAGACACCATCCTCTTTTAGTATCAGGAGTTAAAATTCACCTTCAACACAAGCAACCAGAATTTCATACAATATTAAAGCCATCTTCTCAATGCCTAGTACAATGGCAGTAAAGACACTCTATTTCTATTGCTAAACCTCATTTGATACATCTTTGAATTGCATTTATCTCCTCCAGCCTTCAACAGCTGTATCACAAGCTGGCTCAGCTTGTAATCAACACTACACTCTGGTTATCATCTTTTCAAAATTTTATTGCTGAAGCAAAAATTCCCTGTCTATTTTTTCAATGAATTTTCACTTAATCTATGGTTGTGTTATCAGCTTATTTCTCCTTATAAAGTAACTCTGATTATGAACAGTGATGCCTCCCAAAGTTATTATGAGCACCATGTACATGCTCTTTCTTCTCTGTATCTGTGTCACCAATCAAATTATTTCCAAAATCACTCGTAGAAGACCTCAACTTGAAAGTCTCTTCCTAATATTTGTCTCAGATACAAAGAACTAAGCTTTTAATTCTCTCAACATTTTGTAATCAAATTTCCAAGTTCTAAAGTTCCCTCATTTTAAATATCTATCATATGGATCTAAATTTTCACTTCATGCAAGGACATTAACTTAGTAATGTACAACTCTTACTATCAAAGTGTTACACTAGAAAGGCTGAGCACCTGAACTTCAAATAAAGCTGCCTATATATACATGTCATACATTAATGTTCTCCCACCACAGGGAGACAACGTTTTACTTTCAGCAAAACAAAACAAAAAAACCACCCTAACACAGAAGTCTACAATGTCAGAATTTCAAGAGCTAAAACTGAAAGGGGATTTTTTTTTGTTGTTGTGGTGGAATATGTGTCGAATAGCACTCCTGCGTGTTTTTCTCTATGTGAATACAATCCAGGATAAGCCTTACGAAAATACCTGCCTGTCACTGAGCCAAAGGCAGTCAGAAGGTTTTTAGCAGAAATTTTCACTGTTAGGAATAGAGTGAATTAAAAAGCAACTGATTTCAGAATAGCACAGAGCATTCCAAATATTCAAAGGCACTAAATAAAGTTCATGCTGGAATACTACTTATGGGCTGTCACAAGCTGTGTAAAGAAAATATCACCTTATGTAAAGACTGGAAGCCACTGAAGTACACATTTTAGTCTCCTCACTTTTGAGGAACTGAGAAAATGAAGTGTACTGTAACAATTACCTCTTTCCTTAACTCCACTTCATAATTAAGTTCTGCAAGTCTCAATATTTATGCTTAGTTAACTATAATTCACTTCTCAATAGTAACAATTTAGTACCTTATAAGAGATTCATAGCTCTAAAGTCGAAAAGTAATAGTTATCTTTCTGATTTTCTTGCTCCTTATTCTCCAGTAGATTCCTTTATTTTCTGCTACTCCTACAGTCTAGTCACACTGTTGCCTACACTTATAATCAGTCCTTTCTCACCTGTTTTTAACACTGAGCGAGGCATGATTTAGATGAGCTTAAGAGAGGTAAGAATATATGTACTAGGTGTAAGAAATAAATTAGAATAAGGAAAATAGGTATGTAAATACCAAATGGATTCTAAGTAAAACCACACATTCTGGTACAATTCAGCAGTTGTTCTCATTCAGGTCACATACTCAGCTGCAATACTTATTAAACATTTAGTAAGTTACTTTCACTGGGAAACTGTTTAAATTGGCCCAGCTCTGCAAGCAAAACTCGTTAAAAAATCATACCTGTTAAAGGCAACACTTATTTAAATTAGAGCTGGCAGACTGCTTTTAGATGGCATCCAAAACATGGAACAAACTGGAAACATTGCATGACTTAATGGCAGCGTCATCTCTGAGTCGATCACCTCCTCCCCATGCACACACACAAGTTACCTGACCTGTTGGACCAGCGTTCTAGTCAGTCACACCTTCAAAGCCTTTACTTTCACTTTACCTTTGAATCTTGTTTTTTCTTTTCTACAACATTGGTATGGTTTTGTTACAATATTAGGAAAGTGCACTTGTGCAATACATGCACACCTATCAACGGCAAACATGGAGGCTGACTGACAAAAGCAGAAAATGCTTTTGTTTTTTCTTTCAAGTGATCAGACATCTGAGGTATCTTTAAAATACTTAACACAAAAGTAAGAGTCCTGTTAAAAAAATGAGACTGCTGTAGCTTTATCACTGAAGTTGTCCAAATTCCATTTCTTCTAACTTTAAAAAGATCAAAATATAGTAACACTTAAAAGTGGGCATTATGAGAGTGATCTATGGCAAAAAACCCCAAATGCCTGCAGTCCCTTGACAAAACCCTAATGTCTTCCCATTTTAAGAGTGAAGCTTAAAGTATAGTATTCCTCTCTTTAAAGGTATTCAGAAGTATTGAAACCAAAAAACAGAGACTTTAAACACAAAAAGAACAAATAAAAAAAAAGTCTGTCTGATTCAGGGAATCAGCACTACAACTTATCTAAGTTGATTTCCCTGAAATTTGCAAGCTATTATATGATCACCATTATTACTGAATTAGAGCAGGTTCAGTTTCATGTAGACATGTCAAGGGGAAGAAATGAAATAGAAATTCACACTGCTTAACAATCTATTCAATATAAGTCCATTTGTAATACTAATAACATACAGGCAAATAGCTGCAGGTTGAGTTTACACCAGTCTACCACACTGCTATCTATCTCAGAAAGTTTCCCCCACTCTCTTTTCAGCTCGTAAAAGTTATTTCTTTAGAAAAGAAAAAAAAAATTAAAAGGCAAGAGCAGCAAAAGCTGAGGATTATCCGTTGCTATAACAAAACAATGTTTTAGTCCAATAGTGTAAACTCAGTGCTTGTAAGAAAAAATTAGCTGCTAAGGAAAGCAGTCTGAATAATTGTACCCTGCATTGCCCTGTTGCTATAGAAACTTGCTTCACTGTAGCAGTTAATTGCTAATCAATTTATAATTTTTCATTACAAAGCTCAATAGAACTCAAATGCAACACTCTCATGTCTGTCCAGCAAGTCCAAATTATGTCTCTTCTGGAGAATTCTGGATTTTGCAAGCCCTACAGGAATGTTGGACATTTTTGATACAGTGTTTTTATCAAGCCCATAATCCTATCATGTTGCAGCATGTTAAGAAAATATTACTAGAAGAAAGCTCTAATTACTTCAGTACTAAAAATAAGATGAAGCTGGCTCTTATCCTAAGAGCACCAGAACAATCCCACAGAAGTTACGTGAATAAAATACTAAGCAAATGTATAACCTGTGCTCCAAAACCAGGATGAGGCCCATTGGTTTAGGCTTTTTGTAGTCATGTACAGTAACAGAGATGAAATAACATATTTACTCTAACTATCATCCTGCAGTTGTTAATTTGCAATGCATCTTCCTTCTGGGGCTGAAGACCTTTCATTACAAGCCAGCCCAACTAGATGAAAAGTATTGCAAAACAAGCACAGCTACTAGAAAACAAGTATCAAGGACCAAATCCCAAAAACAAATATAGTGAACTCTAATTTCCCACAATCCCATGTGTACAAGTTCTAGGATATCATCCAGTCTGTGAAGCTGAATTCTCCTTCAGAATTTTTAGAAGAAAAGGCAGTATATTCCAAATTCAGGCACTAGCTTTCTCAATAAAAATATTTCTTTTAAAGAAAGGGAAAGTATTAAGATATTTTAAATAATAATAAGTGTTAGCAGTTTCCCTGGTATAGATATTATGTGGAAAAAACTCACAACCTTTTGCCTGCTATTAAAGATTTTCTTTAAAAATTACCTTCAAAGGGCTAAAGGTATTCCACATACCAAATGGTCACACAACACTGTCTCCTTACTCAGGCTGATTTTTGTCTCAAGCATAGGAGGGAGTGATCAGACCATCTATTGTCACCAACAGACCTCACAGACACCATGCTGCCCACTGAGGGGCCACTGCCCACATCAGGTGTTTTGCTAAAGGTCCTCCCAGGAGACTGTGTGAGGACACACAACACAGCCCAGCTATTGAGTCATCCCACCCACAGATATGGGCATACTAATACCAGGCCCACTAGGGAGCTCTGCTGTCAAAAATAATCGTACCTTTAACCATCACTGATGTCAGCATGCTGTCCAAATCAAAACTCCCCTTTTTATCAATTTGCACTGTAAGTGCCACAGCTGCAAGACATCTACTAACCAGAGGAGATAGAAATGAAGAAAGAGTTCCCAGACAAGTGAAGAAAAAGCACAGCAAAAGCCTATTCTATCCTCCTAAGACTGGGCTTCTCCAGGCCCTGATCTTAGTAGCATTCCCCTCTGGCTCTCTCTAACGTACACACAATGCCTCTATCAGTTTAGGACTAACAAAACACAATACACAGATCAACCAGATCAATGGCACTCCAACATGTTTTTTGCAGGTGTGTGGTGGATTGACCCTGGCTGGATGTCAACACCTACCAAAGATGCTCTATCACTTCCCTCTCCAACCAAAAAGAGAAAACAGTATAGTGAAAGGTTCATGAGTTAAGGACCGGGAGAGGTCACTCACCTATGGGCAAAACAGACTCAACTTGGGGAAGTCAACTGAATTTATTACTAACAAAATCAGAGGAGGATAATGAGAAGTAAAAACAAACCTTAAAACTACCTTCTCCTCCACCACTCCCTTCTTCCTAGCTCTACCTCCTCCCCAGTGGCACAGGGAGTCAGGGAATGGGGGTTATGGTCAGTTCATCACGTGTTGTTCCTGCCACTGCTCAGGGAGAGGAGTCCTTCCCCTGCTCCAGTGTGGAGACCCTCCCACAGGACAGAGTTCTCCATGAACCTTTCCTATCTGACTCCTTCAGGCACAGCCTACTCCAGCACGAGTCCCAAGTCCAACCTGCTCTACATGGGCTCCTCCCTCCATGGGTCCACAGGTCCCTGCCAAGATTCCTGCTCCAACCAGGGCCTCCCACAGGTTCACAGTCTCCTCTCAGGTATCCACCTGCTCTGATGTACATCGGCTCCACATGGATCCCTGCATCCCTGTGGCCCTCCATGGGCTGCAGGGGCACAGCCTGTCTCACCATGGTTTTCACCATTGGCTGCAGGGGAGTCTCAGCTCTGGCACCTGGAGCACCTCCTGCCCCTCCTTCTACACTGACCTTGGTGTCTGCAGAGCTGTTTCTCTCACATATCCTCACCCTGCTCTTCTCTGGCTGCAAATACATCTGCAGTTTCTCTCCTGAAATATATTATCACAGAGGTGTTACTACCATTCCTGATTGGCTCAACCCTGGCCAGCAGCAGGTTGACCCTGGGCTTCTCACAGCAGCTTCTAACAAGCCCCCAAAGCCTGGCCACACAAGGCCAATACAAGATGTTACCAACTGTTCAAAGGGAACAGAGACCTTAGAGAGCAGCACTTAGAGCAGCTGAGCAAGCTGCCACTTGATTGCTGCAGCAGCTCATTAGTAACAACTACTTTGTCACTCTAAAAATGAGAAGTATGGATCACCTTGAGCATCACTAACTCCACCTTAACCTGGGCATTTGTTTGAGTTCTTTAGAACAGTTGTCTGCCCCATCTTTCTGATTTAGAAGTGCTAACACGTGCCCACGCTTAACCATCCCAGTTCCATCTAGCAAATTTACAGAGGCAGCATTTTGGCTAAAACACAGAACTATGCTTGAACAGTCACTTCACGGGCACAGAAGCTATTCTGCCAATGCTGTTAGGTCAGAAACGTCACCTGGAACACCGTCCTGAAACTCTGACGGTGTTAGCAAACAGTTCATGACACATAGACAGAAGTTATTCTGTACAAGGGACCACAGTTCCACTGCTGAAGGCAGGAGAGGCCATCCCGTGTGTGAAACTGATGTGAATGTAACTGGACAGTTACCTTTAGAGGAGAGAGAGCTTAAGTTCACACTGAAGTAACAGCAAGACATTTCTTGAAGTCTCCTGTTGAGGTATACAGCCAATGCTATTAAATAGCAATAATTCTCTAGTCAACACAAGCTTCCTTTTACAAGCTGCACCCCCATATTTCTGAAAGTCTTCTTTGGAAAAAAAAACCTCCTGGATCAATATATCACACTGAACAGGCACACTTGTAAAAAATTATTATTTAGTTACTTACGGACAGTAAAGCAATAATTGGAACTGACACAAAATGACAATGCAAAATGGGCTGCAAAACACATCAGAAATACTGCATTTGGCAGTGTATGATACCAAATTTCAAAAGTGATATTGCCTAACCATGCTACTACTCCTGCCCTCAAAAATTGTTTTTTCACGATAAACCCTTTTAACAGCATAAGTGCAAACAGGTAGCTATTGAAGGTCTCTGGCCCACTCTCTTATTAAAAAGGCTAAAGAAATGCAACCTCTACAAATACTCTCATTTAAAAATAAAGTCTGAAAAAGAAATTCAACTGTTTGCTATCCTGTAGGCAAGGCAAAAAACTGAAGGAAAATGCACACTAAACCTTCAACTATAGCGTCACAATACAGTATTAAGTTGATGTTATGAGGTAGTATTTGGCATACAAACCACTAAAATATGCAAATCCAAACAACTAGACTATAACTTAAATCTTAGTAACATGACTTAAAAAACAAATCACTGCAAAATTATTTTTCTGTAATACTGACAGTTACCAATAGAAAACCAGAAAAATCAAGACAACAAAAATATCCTTTACAACTTGTGCCAAAATTTCATTTCAATGATAGTATCAAACATGTATCATGGTCATGCTCCAATATCCACCTCAAATATCAAGAAAATCTGCAAAAAACCTTTGTAGAAGTCTTAGAAGAACCATACAAAAAATACTTAAAAAATCAACTGCCACAGTTAAAATGGGATGAGACTACAACTTTTATGATTCTGTATCTGTTATGGTTACATTTTTAAGTTAGGAAAATAAGACATTTATACTACTCAGATTCCCAGAGTTATCCCTGTGACTGTAGCCTGGGCAGGATAAAGTGTCCTTAAGGCCTTTTTTAAATCGGTTATTTCACCAGACTTGTGGGTTTTAAACACACAGGTCAATGTCTATTGGTATCCATTCTCCCTCCTGTTGTCATTGCTCCCCCTTTCTTTGCTGAAAGAGAGCATTAAAACTATAAACTTGAGTCTTCTCCAACTTTCACATCATATCACTTCCCTGAAAAACACATATCTAAAACTCCTGCTAAATATTTTTTTAATTACTAGGAAACTGGGGATAATGATGTTTGTTTATAACACATGATGTTTTCTCCCTACACCAGTGTATTCCTAAGCTAAATTTCTTGCTTAGACTAGTATTTTGTCTGACATGGCACTTCACAATCTCTAGTTGTAAAAAAATTATACTCTGTTAAACCAACAACCAACGACTTAATACAGTCACCTTCCAATCCCATGCGGAGTTAAAAAGTAATAATAAAAAATGATATTTTTTTTTACCATTACAACCACATGTAAACATTATGATTAACTCAGGAAATTAAAGAATGAATATAGCTGGCAAACCAAGACTGAAATCAATTTGCAGGAAGTATCTATTAGAGATCTATCATTCCATTATGAACAGCTGGACTGAATAAAGCATGAGAAATCCCAGTGCAAGCTACAACACTGCCACTGGAAAGGTTTCAATTGCAGCAGCTGGTGGTCCTGCCCACAAAGAGCAGGGGGCTGCAAACACTGCACCAACAGCTGCTCAACAGGAGCCCAACCAGCAACAGCAGCTGCTTTGTTTTAAGGAACAAGAAATGGGTGGGATGTAGATGCTAAAAAATGAGCTGCTTGGGCCTAAAAGTGGGGTGAGTTATGGAAGGAAAAATACTCTGTTTCCCAGAAAGATACAACCAAATATTATTACTTAAAGTATAGCACATTTAATGTTGCTCTTTCTTTTCCTTAAGCCTTCTAAGAGGACAGATAACAGAAATATTAGGCACTATTTTGCACTAAATGGCACCACTTTCAAATAGTAATTTGTCCAAGTGTGTAACTCATAGTCATGACAACTGGATAGCAAGTGGCCTTTCGGTACACGTCCCTCACAGGAAAGTACTTCAGATGATAGGCCAGAAAACTACAATAAAACTTCAAACTAGGGCATTAAATTTGATTCTAGAATGTCAAACAAGACAATTATGGCTAGCAATCCTCTCAGAGGAGGGTCAAGGCAGCCTTTTAATTAGAGTTTGAGGCACCTTCAATGTACATTTTAACTATTAACAGTTAACTATTTTAACTGTTTTGCAGACTCCCAGTTGTCAACACATAATGTAAATTCCTTGTAATTAAAGCACATAGCACAACACTTTTATAAATATTCTGACAAAGCTGCCCCATAAAACTCACCACAAGTGTTTGTTACAAATGACCCCTCTTTGCATCTGTGAAGCATTATGACTAAAATTTTGTCAATCTGCAAAGAATAAGTGTCATGATTATTGGCTTTACACTAACTTAAATTCCCCAACTGAATTCACGTAAGTGCAATATTACCACAAATGCACTTCAATACAAAACAAAAACCTCCAAAACTGTAACTGCTGTGGCAAAAAAACCCCAACCAAAGACACACACAGAAGTTCCCTGCCTATGAAATAGGCATCCCAACGTGGGGGTTTGGCCAGCATAGCCCAGCATTCAGTGTCAAACACGCCAGCCAAACAAGCAGTCATAGACATATGAACTGTTACCTCAGAGAGCAATTCTTCAGCGAACACAGAGCAAGAGCTCACTGTAGTCAAACAGTTGTGATATGGGCTTGAAGCACAGACTAGGACAAGAAATAGCACTACAGACTAATACCACTTCCTACATAAAAATCATCCTCCAAGCTCTGTCAACCATAGACATTTCATCTTCCTCCAGAGCAAGAAACATTTAAGCGTAACTGTAATTTTAAAGTAGCTTTTTAGTCGTTTTATCTTACTCAAGCCAGTTCTAGTTGCTCTACATAAGCCTCATAACAAAATTAAATACTGAAAGCTACCTACACATCTGTAATCTACATTAACTCTTCACTTTTCCTTCAGCAGTGTTGTTGGGGAAAAAAAAAAAAGCATTACTAAAAATTCTACCCTTCAGAAAAGTCTATAGGAGTATTTTGTAACATGTCTGTCAGTCCCTAGTACAGCCCAGCTAGAATTAATAAAGAAGGTATCCATCTACTTCACAAAACTCAAAGTGGTAAATATATCCATCCATTAAACACATGAAACAAATGTCCAAGAGGCTCTCAAATACCTTTACAACCACAGATCAAGAGGTAAAGTATTACTGATCTAGCCACAATACCTTCATGAGACTGGCTAGTCCAGATCAAATATAACAACTATTAACCCCTACAAGGAGAAGAAAAAAAAACTCAGCAAGAAATTAAGGGATTTCTTGAAAAAAAGAAATCTACATCACCCTTTTAAAGAGGGACAGAATAGAGTCACATCCAACACACTTGAGAAATGTGAAACGTCAGCAGCAAATCCAACACATGGTTGGATTTCTCTTCTATGAGAGATTTTCATTAATGGATGAAAGTACACATCAAATTTCTGAATACATCAAGACTGGAAGGATTTTTTGCATTATGCAGCACAGAATTGGAAATAAAACCACACTCTAATAATCTTAATAGAACAAAATTCAATGAAAATGCTACATGGCATTTATGAGCATCAACAAAAATCAAGGCATGGATAAAAATGGAGAAAAGCAGTAATATGACAAGAAACAATCCAAGTGAGTCATCACTATAAGCAAGATTCAAAAATGTCAACACTATTCAATATGTTAGCAAGAATATTAGAAGACAGACACAGCAAACAACAATTCTGTCTTGCTCTGTATTGAAGTCACAGTGCAAGCACTGGGTCTAGTTTAAGGACCACATATACAAGACAACAGAATCCAACAAAGGAGAGCAATGAAACATCTGGAACTCATGATCCAAGAAGAATGGTTTAAAGAACTGGATTTCTTTACCTTATGAAAACTGAGAGGACAAATTAACAAGTTTTTAAATATGCAAAAGCCTAAGGCATTAGTCAACTGTCCTCTATGTCTACAGTAAATAACTCCGCTCAGCCTGGTTTGCTTTCACGTTTTTTTTCCCTGAACAAGAAGTTCGGTCAGATACTGGAGGAAGAAGAAAGACAAGTAACACCAAAAAAAGTTATTGAAGGAAACTGTGGAATTCTCATTACTGCAAGTTTAAGAACTGGTCACTAAGACGTAGGTATACTTCCCTCTGCTTCAGAACTACTGTATCTTCCAAGATACTTACAAACATCAGCATTTTCATAGCTTATATATGCTATTAAAATGTACATCGTTTTGAGAGGCCTGACACAGCTTAGTGATCTCTAAATATACAGTAATATAAATTCACATTCTCACCACATCCTGAGAAAACATGATGGTCTTCTCCACACATCCCAGCTTCCAATCCAGAACTGCTTCACACTGCTCTTCTTAGAGCAATACATTAAGCACAGTGACCCAATGTCATCCATTATCATTCTGTCATTGCAACAAGTTCCCAGGTGAACAGTCTATAGAATGAAAGTCACCAGCAAGGATAACACTCAACTCCACAACAAATCAAGCCAGACATAAAAAAAGGTAATTTTGAGAACCGCAAAGAAAGGAATCCTATACATGTCTTTTTACTGATAAGCAGGGACTACCAAAATGCCAACTCTCAATAAAAGAAGCTGAGATACGAGATTATTTTCATCCTAGTACAAATATAATTTCCAAGACACTTGCTCAACATAAGCTTAAAAAGACAGTCAACAAATTCTGCCCTCCATGCCTCTATCAACCTGTGCTTATCACCTATGTATATTTCTAATCCAACACTACTGCAACACATTATAATATTCCATAATTATTAACATACTGCTGCTCTAGGTAGCTGCACCAAGAAAGTCAAACTAAAGACAAAGCCTCTTTTTGCAACAAGGTGATTTCAAAATATGAAACAACCAATGTTATGAAAGTCTGCCACACATTACCAAAGAGTAGGCAGCCTGAATTTAACTAATTTAAATACAATACAAATTATGTAATGTAATAAGCTAAAGTATACATTCAAATTTCACAACTTGCCAATACATTACATCAAAATTAGGACTGTGCACCATGCCACGCTACTGCTAACATCTACTTGTATTGCAATGACAGCTGCAGATTAATTTGCCCAGAAACTTTTACAACATCTAGAGAATAACACATCATCACACACACAACTTCTATATGGAAAATGCACAAGCTTCCTAGCAAGAAGGGAAAAGGACTTGATAGTTAATGTCAGCAGCAATCTGGAAAGTCTTGTCTTGTCAGTCATTCCTAAGGCAAGGAAGATGATATAGCACTCTCCTTTTCCAGCCTAATGAATCAACTAATAAATCATTTTGTAAAGCTAGCCACAAACCATATTTAAGTACTTCAAGACTGTCTCATAAAAAAAAAAATCAAGTAACAGCCCTCAGTCCTGATTAGGGGCTCCAGGAAAAAGCAACCTAGCCAGAGCATCATAATTTGAACAATTTTTGAATTATTACATTATAATTTTTTGCCTTTTCACTTCATGAAATAACAGGAAAAGTTTCCTTTAACACCTATAACTCTCTTAATCAAAAGGAAGTCAACAATCCCTTAGGAACAGATCATTCCAAAACTGATTTAGGGCTGAAGCAGAGGCTTTATTCAGGAGAGACCTCGTAAGGCAGTGGAGTCAAGCAGACAGTCCAGGCTACTGAAGGTAGTGTCTCTCCAAGCCTTTCCTTGCTGTCACTGTAGCTGCTAATAATCAACCCCAGGATGACACTGTTCAAGTCACCAAATCAAGAGAAAACCTGCCTAGAAAAACTGCAAGTACTTTGCTGCTGGTTTAGCAAGCTGAACTAGCTCAAACAGAGGCAGAGCACTACCAAAGACAAGGAGAGGAGCACACTGCCAAG
The DNA here is from genome assembly GCA_013396875.1 of Vireo altiloquus. NCBI lineage: Eukaryota > Metazoa > Chordata > Aves > Passeriformes > Vireonidae > Vireo > Vireo altiloquus. Next base: position 23,217 of record VZRF01008113.1, on the reverse strand, counting down.
AGGATCCTATACTGCCAGTCGTTTACAGCTGTCACTAGATCAGCTGTTCATGAAAATTTACCCCTTCTGGTTAATAAGAGATCACTGCACACATCTAACCTTAAAGACAAAGTAAAAGAGAACTGAAAGGGAAAGCCCATTCACTCAGTGCAGATAAGAACAATTACATGCTTATCTAAGTAAAGCAACCACATCTCATTCCATCACAGATAAATTTCTTACTAAACTATATGTCCATGTCTTTTTTTTCAGTGGATCCAAATCAGAAAACAGTACTTTTCTGGAAGTCTGCATTGCTTTATGAACCCAAAGAGAGTTGCAAAGTTTCATTATAAAAACAAAGCACTGGCTCATAACTGATGTGCTTCCTATGACATGAAAAACACGAAACACAGTAACACATTTCATGACAATAGTAAAATTCAGTAGCAACATGGAAACTTTAAACAGCAAAAAACTCAGCTTCCTTCTTAAAGAGTTGAAGGACAAAGTCGGGAGAAAATACCTTTTTGCTTTGAAAAGTCTCCAGAGACAGCCTGAAATGCTGTCCAAAACTCTTGTCTCTCTACCAAACCATTATGACTGGATTACGAATAGACAATCTCCACACCACTGTCCTGAATGCCAATCTAACTTCTCCACCAAGTGTCTTGGAAGAAGGATTAAGGTTACCTGGAAACATTTTTCTTTATATAAATTAAATCTCCTAAACACAACACACCCATCAGCAGTTCACTTAAAATTGTGACTTACAAACCAGACATAGCATTAACAATGCAATTAGGATTTAATTTAGGAAACTAAAAGAAGAAAGATTAGCATTTTTGATGGCAAGAAATATCCTTGCAAGTGGTACCTTTGACTCACTATTACATTATTTATTCTTAAGTGTCATTCATGGCTTAAGTGTTACTCTTCCTTAATGTGTACCAATCTGCAGTGGACTACTGATGCAACAATTACCTCAGTACCTAACAGACACGGTCACTTAAAATACAGTCCTGGCAGTTCTTCCACTCATTTTTAGAAAAATATAGCATTTTTCCATCCAGAAAATAAGTCTTTAAAAAAATCTTTACAAAAACACTGGAAAAAAAATGAAAAAAAATAAAAAATATAAAATCACAGTTAGGTGATATATTCACACAGGACAGCTTCATTAAATTCAACTCAATATAGCCAGAATGAAAATCATAATCTTGAAGTAATCAGGGAAATTTTTTTAAGGGATACTTAAATAATTATGAACTAACAGCTAAAACTGAAGTTATTAGCATCTGTATTATGCAGAGGAGCACAAATAGGTTGGTCTTAAACAGATCAAGTCTCTCTCCCCACCCTGCTCCCAGGAACAGGAAGGAACACAGAATATGATAATCTGCCCAGTTTAAGGCAGAATTACATCCTGTCCATTTAGGTAACAATAGCTCTCTCTCCTTTATGATAGCCACAAGATAAAACTTTTCATTCTGAAAAGTTCACATGATCAGTTGACAAGACTGTCAGCCTGTTCCTGTTTCACGTATGTACATAGACAGAACAGTTGCTTCCAACTGAAGTTTCAAAATAAATTCCAAAGCAGCAAATATTACAGATTTTAGACCATATTCTCATTTAAAGCACTTCCCATAAAGTGAGTCAATCTATTTTAGCTCTTTCTTTAGGTTCACTTTACTAATGTATTATACATATAGAATATACAGTATTATTTTAGATAGTTAATACTGTAAAAGGTTAAGATGAATTCTGTCCTAACAATGTGTATGTTTTACTGTATTCAGAGAAGAAAACATTTCACATTGTAACAGGTATATGCTTCAGAGCTCATGAGTTCACAAACCCAAATTTCTCGGTTACTGTGTATCATAGTAGCTTTTAGCATCTGAAAAAACATCCAAATACTCAGCTCAAGGCGATTTCTGTAATTTGATATAATTATTCCATTCCTTTTTTTCAATGAAGTTCCAGGGTTTAGATCTCTATTTTTCAGAAATGTGGCAAGAGATGACTAAGAGAACTTGCAAGAATCACATGTACCATTACTAAACTACATAGAGGCCTGCTCTGTGAGCTAAGTGAAAGAACTCTGCAGCAACTTTGCACGGAAAAAACAAACACAGCAGAATCCAAACATGGCAATAATTCAGGATATAGATTTTCAGAGATATTGCTCCTCAGGATACCTTGTAAAGATAGCAACTGCTTGTAAACAGCAAACACTGTTTGACACTAAATACTCCCTGTATGCTTAAAGCAGCCATTGTCCAAGCACAACTTGAAACATAACTAGATTATTAAAATTCATTAAAGAATGAAACTAAAATACACACAGACACACTTTTCCATATAATTATACAGGACATATCAGATCTGTTAATTCCCATTCAACAAATAACCACACAGACTTTAAACTCCTGATGGTGCTGACATTTTATATAAAGGAGTGCTAGGGGCACTACCCTAGAACACAGCAGATTCAAGTATAATTCCCTGTTCATCCACGAGCTTCTTGCACAGCCTCGTGTGAGTCTCTAGCTCTCTGTGCACTCATCCCATGTGGAATGGTTGGCTAAGGGCAGAAAGACTTCAAGGTACTCACATGAAGGCAACTGAGACCCAAGAATGTAAAATAACGAACGCCCACTATTTGAAACAAAACAGAAAGCTGACATTCATTATATCTGTGTTTACATCTATTGGGAGTGACATCCGTTCACCTAGGATGACAAATTCCGAATTATTCTCTGAAATCCATAAAATCAAGGGTTTGCTCATAAATATGGTGACCTCAGAGATCAAATGCATGCACTGTTCTGGATCCCATAACGACAGGTAAGGAGTCTCTCTCTCAAGCACAGCAATTTTTCTTTCCTGCAACAGCAACTTTCTCCGTGTCAATTATCTAAGACTCATCTCATTGCACAGCTCCCATTTAGAAGCAATCCTAAAATCAACCCACACTTCTAAGTCACAACAAAGACTTAAAACTGCAGCGAGTGCTTTAGCCATGCAGCCAAAGCTAGAAAGATCCTGGAAGCAGGGATTTGACACCACCATAATCACAACAGGCATTAGTGTGTCCAGCAAATTCTAACCTGAAGCAGCAGGTGAAGGAGGCCCAGGGAGGGAAAGCCAACCCTCATTCCCGCACGACACGGAGGGCCCATGCGATTGCATCCCTGCACAGGGCCCACACACACAACTCCCGCCGGTGACACCGTATCTGGAGCAGCCCCAAGCACCGACCCAGCGCCGATGCCCTCACACCGCCCTCGGCCCAGGCCTGCTCTCCCCCTCCCCAGCCGCTACCTGGTTAATCAGGAGATCGGCTGGAGCCGAGCAGCCGCCAGCCCCACGGCCGCGGAGAGGGAGGACAGTGAGGGAGGGGCGGCCCGGCCTCTGCCCCCCGCCCCCGGCGCGGCCCCGCGGCCCTGGGGCTCCCGCACCCCGGCAGGCGGGCGGCGCGGAGCCCCCGCCACTCCCCGCCCCATCCCGGCGGGGGAGCACCGGGAC